>CM031239.1:935076959-935676959 GCA_018340775.1 Taxus wallichiana var. yunnanensis
CGCATGTAATTTAGGCATAACATGTGGCTTCTCTGGGACATGGTGGAGGTGTGGATTACTTTTAAACTTTACACCTTTTCAAAACAAAAGCCAAAAGGTTCAAACTACCTCTAGAGACCTGCCTTCCTGCTTTGACTTGAAACATGGCCATGTGTAGAGATGGCACACATTTGGGGACTACTTTTGGATTTTTCTTTTGAAGTTGCACCAAAGAGACACGTGGATCCTTCCATGGCTTTTCTCTATTTCTCTATGTTTTGGCTAAGTCCTTTTTGTTTGGCGGGGCCATATGTCTTACCTAGGACACGTGGAGGGTTGGCACACATTTGGGACCTACTTCAAGACTTTACCTTTTGAATTTACACGGAGATGACACGTGGAGGCTTCCGTCATCCCTTCCATACTTAGTCGATTTAAGTGGCTATCTCTGTCCCCTTTTTGACTCTCAGACAAGTGGAAACTCTGCACTCACTTAAGAGTGGCCCTTTGGCCACCCCTTTTGAATTTAGGCCATTGAGGCATGTGGCACCCTTCGTTTACTCTCCTATATCTTGAATTTTCAACTATCAACTATGTCCCTTTCCGGACCTAGGACACATGGAAGGCCAACGCTAGTTTGGGAGACTCGATTTTAGATTTACCTTTGAAGATGCATTGAGCTAACACGTGGTGCCTTCCACAAGTCTGTGATACTTAGCCGATTCAGGTTGATGCATTTCTCAAACCCTAGACACGTGGAAGCCTCACACTCATTTGAGTCTCTACTTTGGGTTGCGCCTTTGAATTTGCACAAATGAGACACGTGGAGACTTTCGTTGGTTGTTTATACTTAGTCGATTAAACGGCTAACTTTGTCCCCTTTTTAGACTTGGGACACATGGAGGCTTGGTGCTTGTTTGAGTCTCTACCCTTGGCTTCGACCCTGAAGGTGTGCCCAGAGATACTTGGCACCTTCTGGCGACACTCTTATACTTAATTGATTAAGGCCCACCGTAATTTGACCATTGTTGGACCCTAACCCGACGATAGATTGAGTCTCTTCCTTGGGATTTCACTTTTCAAATTGCACCGAAAGCGTACACGTGGTTCTTTCTTCTCGTTTTGTCTTTTCAAAGGTGACTCTGTCCCTTTTCAGTCCTGTGACACGTGGAAGCTCCGCGCATGTTTGAGGTCTCCATTTTGAAGTTCCCTTTTGGAATTGTGCCAAGATGACGTGTGGTACCTTTTGTGAGTTTGTTGTTCAGTCCCCAAGTCAACTCGTATGTGGCTAAGTCTAAAACCTCAATCCTTTCCCTATTTTTCTCCTTTGAGCATCTAGTTTATTTGATGTTGTTTTCCCCTTCACCGTCTCTCTGCTCCTCCATTTTTAGTCCACCTACAAACTGACTATTGGATTTGAAACACAGGATCATATGATGAAATTGACCCTAGATTTATTCTGGTCGGGGTCGGGTTTAATCAATTTTGTTGCAGGATAAAATTGGGATAACAATTTGGTGACTGACAGGGACATCTACTTGTTAGATGAAGAGACCAGTAGCCTTGGAGGTATCCATTGGGCATGGATTTTACCTAGTAATTTTATCCCTCATTTGATTTTTTGCAAACCTGTTCTGTTAGAGTGCAATGAAAACATCCAGACCTACTTTAATAGGGATACTTTGCAGAATTTAGTTTCTTGTGGCCATAAGTCTCTTCCAAAGGTGAGATGAAATGTATATAAGCATACACCAGAAGTAATAGATCCTATGCACAAAAACTTATGGAAATTGAAACCTAAACTATAATAAGATAATGTGCATAAGCACTTTAAGAAATTCAAAACCCAAAGCTAATATTTACAAGGGTGATAAATTTTCCTTTTAGTAGTAGTGTTTGAGGTAGATCCCATTGACTGGAATCTGCAATTCTTCGCCATCCAACTTAGCTAGTTGGAAGGCATTGCTACTTTTACATTTTGTGACCATGTAGGGGCCACTCCAAATGGCATCAAACTTGGAATGCCTTCCTGGTTTTTCCCGATCTGCATCCCACTTTAGAACTAAGTCCCCCTCTTGAAAGGTCCTTGTTCTTGCTTTCTTATCAAAGCTCTTCTTGATCGATGCTTGATCTCTCTCCATGATCTACATTGCATGTTCTCTTGCTTCTTCTACTTCCATTAGCTCTGCATACCTAATTTCCATAGGTTCAAACTCAGCTAGTTCCAACTATTTCATGAGCTCCAAAGTGGGCAGATCCAATGATATGGGAAATATTGCCTCTTTTCCATATACAAGCTTATATGGGGAGCTGCATGTAGACCTTTTGGATGTGATCCTATCAGCCCATAGAGCTGATTTGAGCTTAGTGTTCCAGCTTCTCTAATTTTAATCAAGAGTCCTTCTGATAATCCTTAGTAGATTCTTGTTTGTTGACTCTGCTTAACCATTACCTTGAGGGTAATAGTTTGATGAAGTTCTAAGGTATACACCATTCTTAACATCCCATTTAGTGATCCTTTTACTAATAAATTCCAATGCGTTGTCTGATATGATAGTGGTAGGGAATCCAAACCTAGTGACTATCCCTTCATAGAAATCCAAGATATTGGATTCATTTGCCTCCTTAAGTGCCACTGCTTTAGTCCACTTGGTGAAATAGTCTATTGTTATAAGTATCCACTTGTGGCCCTGGCTTGAATTCGGGTTAATCACTCCAATGAATTCTAATCCCCATTGAAAGAATGGTTGATCCACTGAAATTGGATGAAAGGGCAGGGATGCTAACTTTTCCTTCCCTATGAAGAATACACACTTCTTACATTTCTTGATCCACTAGCTTTCATGATTTTGAGAGTTTTTACTTGAGGAGTAAAGTGGCCTCCTGCTTCTCCATCATGGAACTCATGCAACATCCTCTCAATTTGGCTTGTCCAAATGCATCTCGATAGAACACTATTGATGTCCTTCTTGAAGAAGACACCACTAATAAGCACATATGAGATGGCTTCAAACCTGAAATATTTCCTCTTTGCTTTGTTCCATTTTGAAGGGCACAAACTTGTTTGGAGATAATGTACCAAGGCTTGAGTCTAGCATGGAATGGGTGCATAGTTAGCTGGCTGCTCAATCATTCTCCGTAAATAGGATAGCCTCTTCTTAATCCATTAACTCATCTTGTTGCTTGGAAGCGAGCTACTCACACAGACCCTTGCCACGAACTAGTTTGGTCACTTTGATTTCAGTATCATGCTCCATTACACAAGTGATCCAACCTACTCTCTTCTCATTCAAGTCCTTGTTTAGGAGAAAATCATTAACACCAGTATGAGACAATAACAGTTGAATCTTGTTATTCGAGACCAAGTGTCTGAAATTATTCAAACTTCTAATGAAAGCAAGGACATGTTTTTCAATGAAATAATACTTTACTTTGTAATCCTAGAAGCTTAGATTGAAAAATGCTATGGGCTATTTTGAACCTTCCTTGTTAGGATGAAGCGAGATAGCTAAAATTGTGTCTAACCCTCCAAAAGCATACAACATGCAGTCCTTTGAAAATTATTGGTGAATAATAGTTGGGGCCTATGATATTGTGTTATTGATGACCTCAAAACTCTCTTTTCCTTTTGTTTTCCATTTAAACACAAGACTCTTCTTTAACATCATCGTGAAATGTTTCACAAGAGTGGCAAAATCAGGCACAAACCTGTGAATAAAGCTTATTCTCACCAAGAAGATTTGGAGAGATTTCTTGTGTTGTGGAAATGAAAGTGTTCAAATGGCTTCAACCCTTTTAGGATCAATTGTTAACCCTTCTCTTGAGACAATGTGGCCCAACAATTTTCCCTCATGTGCCAAGAATACACACTTCTTTGGATTCAATGACACTTTGAACCTTCTACACCTCTAAAATACTTGTCTGAGGTGGAAGAGATGGTCTCGCTATGTTTTTGAGAAGACAATGATATCATCTAGATATACCAGCACCATCTTGTTGATCAAGCCTTTGAACGCCATATCCATAGCTCACTGAAATGTTGCTCTGGAATTTGACAGTCCAAATGACATCTTCTTATAAGCATATGTACCCCATTTGGTGGTGAAGTTTGTCTTGTAATGATCTTCCTCTTTCACCATTATCTAATTATAGCCTAAGTATCCATCTAGAAATGAAAACTACTTAGAGCCAGCTACAACCTGCAAGATTTTCTCCATCAATGGAAGTGGGTAGTGATCTTTCAGTGATGCTTTATTTAGATCATATAAGTCTACACACAATCTGATCTCTCCACTTCTTTTTCTCATAGGCACCAAGTTTACAACCCAACTTGAATGCTTGATGGAGAAGATGATGTTGGCCTCAATTATCTTATTTAACTCTTTTCTCTTGAGAGGTTCAATGTGAGGTTTTTACGGCCTTTTCTTACGTATAAAGGGTTTAGATCTTGGATCCAAATCGATAGTGTGTTGTGCCAACCTTGGGTTGAAACCTCTTAGATCCTTGTAAGTTGAAGAAAAGACATCTGGGAATTCTTGACAAAGTTTAATGAACTCAAACTTTTCTCGTTGGGTACTTACCTTGCTGATTCACAACATTTTCCCTTCATTTATGGAAAATGGGCTCGAATCTTCATCCTTTACCGAATATTTTCTTTCTCCTTCGGAATTGATCATTCGGGTTAAATATTGACTCTAAGGTTACAAGACCTTTTGGTAATTTGTTAGTTCTTAAGCTGCACCACTTGGTCACAATACCATTATTCCAACTTGTCTTGGTTTTTAACAAAGTACTCTACTTCTTCTTGTAAAAATTAACGATTTGCTAATCATTCTCGAAGACTTGGCAACTTGTATTGTATATCGGAAAACTTGTCTCACAACCACTTTAATATGGGGCTGATATTTCTCACTCTTGATACTCTCTACTACATCAAATGCTGCCCCGATTGCTACCAATATATCTGCTACATCATTCTTTTTCCTTGGTAAGGACATAATGTTAAAATATTTAAATTATTCAATGACGTATCATACCTGATTTTTATAGCTCCTGAGTAGTTTATTCCTTACATCATGTTTTCCTCTAACTTGGTTCATAATCAACTCACTATCACCAAATATTTGCAGATTTTTGATCCCTATCTTTCTTGCCCAATGTTGTCCCTGGATCAAGGCTTCATACTCTACTATGATATTTGAGCAATTGAATTGAAACTAGAAGGTTGAGTAATATTTCATACCTTGAGGTGAAACAATCATAGCTCATCCTTTGGCTCCTTGTCTACTTCTTGAGCCATTCAAGAATAACTATCATACCTCATTATTATCCTTTTAGTCTGGCTTAGTAATGTCAAGAAGAGTATGATTATTCTCATGCAAACAATAAACTCCCAACTCAGATTCCTCCATTTCCTTGTAGGGGTCAAAAGCATGCCTCTTGTTTTCCCATTCATTGAGAGTCAAGTTTGGAATACACCCAACCTTGGTATCTACCTCATAAGTGCTTGGGAGGTCTTCTTGATCAAAGGCTGAATAATTCACATTGATTGGGTTGGGTACATGAGGCTCAATATGGAAATCCATAATGGGCCTAGATCTGATTGTATTCTTAGCTCCATACATTGTTTTAAAAATCAGGTGTGACCAATTAGTAGACAAACAACCTCAAATTTTAGTAGTTAAGTCTCTCAACAAACAAAATGAAAAGTGTGGTGGAAAGTCTATGACCAATACATTTTACAATATGGTCACATTGGGGAATGCGTGTAATGTGGGGGTAAAATCCTTGATGAGTCCAACTGTTGTTACCGCCATCCCATCCAATTGCACTACACTATTCGAGATGAATTCGTATTGAAGACCCAAATGATTAGCTATTTACTTCAGCATGACTGAGATACTCATTCCCAAATCAATCATATAATTATGTACCAATTTGTCCCCAATGATCAATGAAACATAGAATGGAGGGGGCTTCATAATTTTACCTTGTTTTCTTCCATGGTTTCCTTCGGGTTGAGCCACATTGGTAAGCACTTTCTCTTGTTGGTTGGGGGTTGGTTTGAGGTTTACCAATTGGCCATAACATCCTGTAATAGGTCCCTTTGTCCTAGGATAGCCAATGAATCCCACATTGAGATGTTTACATTTGTCTTCTTCATCTGTTAAATGATGTTAAATGGGGATGAGCTATCTTTTTGCTACCCCTTTCCTAGTACATTCTTCTCTTGCACATGGGTCGTTACAACCGGTACCTGAGCAGGTATGGAAGGTGTCTTGGGTTGGTTCTGCACATTGGGAATTACACTTTGTGGGGTAATAAAGGGATGTTGACCATTTGAATTAGAGGATTTCCCATCTGTAATATTCCTCTTCTTGGACCGTGTATTTTCTGCCACACTATGAGGAGGTGCTTGATTTAAAATAGAAATCTTTGGCCTTCCAATTAACAAGCATGGTCTCACTTGGAGGTGCCTCCTTCTAGGTTTCTTGCTACTGATTTTCCTCTTGAATGGGCTCTTGGGACACACTAATGGTATGTAACATCAAGGTCTGGTTTAGTGCACCATTGGAACACATTGACTGGTTATTGGGCTGATTGCATGGGAAACACAATTCATATTCTTGATCCATGTTGTTTTGTGTTGGAACCAAGGCCCTCCTTGTTGAAGCTGTGTTTAGATCATATGGTCAGAAAGGCCTAGAATCTTGAGGTTATCCTTTGTTTTGGTTTGTAACTTGATCTGGTGGTCTATTTTGCTGGTGTGGGGGCCTAGCTTGATACTGAGTTTGAGGCTTATATGGCCTTGAACTCGAGCTTGTTACCTCTTCATAGTCACTTTGGATTTTTCCTAGGTTTTGTAGTTATTTCATAACCTCTTGTAGCTCTTTTGAAGTGTAAGAAGATGAGGTGGAAGATTCAGCTAAACTATGATTCCTTAGAGAAGGTATGGGAGATAATGTGGGTGTTTAACTAGTTCTTGGAGCTCCTAGTTTTGGATATAGAGGCGTAGGTGTCCTAGGTGCAAGTCTACCTGCCTGAATTAAAAAATTTCAGCTCTAATGGAAATGTTATAGGCTGCAAGTAAGGTTACACCTCCCATGGATTGAATCATTAATTCAATATCATAATTTAAAGCTCTAAGGAAGTATATAAAATCACCTTCGTATGTTGGCCTTATGCCCATTGGAGTCCTATCCCACGTCCGTTGGAATCTAAATTTGAAGTTGGTCAACTGCTCACTAGGAGACCTCTTGATTGTTGTTAGTTGTTCCAATAAGGATATATTATCTCCCTTCTATCCAAATTGATTTTGAATATCCCTACAAAGATGGTCCCAATTCTGAATAGACCCTGTTATTAGACTTCTAAACCATTGCAAATCTTTACCTTTCAATGAACAGGTTAACAATTTGATTGCAATGTCCATCTCAATGATTTCATGAATTGCATAGACATTTACAATGTCTTAAATGTGGTCACTAGGAGTATTCTAGTTTTCTCCAGTGAAATATGGAATGCTCTTCAATGTTGCAAAGGGAACTAGATTCTGTGAATTCAAAGCGAGTGGGCTACTACCAGTGAAGTTGACATAGGGATTGGGTGGTGGATGTGCCATTATGATTGGCCTAAGAACCCTTGTTGATTGAATGAAAGGCCTACCAGGGGGAGGTGTT
Source organism: Taxus wallichiana var. yunnanensis (assembly GCA_018340775.1). Classification (NCBI taxonomy): domain Eukaryota; kingdom Viridiplantae; phylum Streptophyta; class Pinopsida; order Cupressales; family Taxaceae; genus Taxus; species Taxus wallichiana. Next base: position 935,084,618 of record CM031239.1, read on the forward strand.
GACAAGGTTCTATTTGGTGGAGATGGAGACCTTTGAGCTCTTCTTCCCTTTCTCCCTCTATCTCGGGACAAGTGTAGATAGAAAAACAATACTTCTTCTCTAGTTCTCGATCTTGTTTGGATTATTCTCATGCATATGCCAAGCACGGGATACTAAGACCAAAGTGGACTCTGCATCTTTGGAGTCGCCGGATGTGCAACTTGAGATCTTCTTAAAATCTTAAATTAGTGCAACAAGTGCACATCAATATTTCTATAATAAAAAATGGAGACCTCTGGTCCTAACGGGCTTGCCAAAACTGTTAGTGTAGAATCATAACAACTGTAAATGTATGCAACTCAGTGCATTGAGAATTTGAGTTTGATTTCATAACATGGAGCATCTCTCAAAGCATGGGACTTTGAAATCGAGAGGGCTATCTGGATGAAGGCCAGTTATTATTCCTTTGTTCAGGTGCACACATAAAAATTTGTAGAGGATCTATTTTGAAACCTATTCTAAGTTGCCAGGAGATAGCGTTAAGAAGATGTAAGAAATTAAACCTAAAATAACAGAGGTGATGCACCAAAGGAATGTTAAACACCGACTTTGATATCAAACACATACCATTAAAATGTGGTACAACAACTACGCACATATAACCAATATTGTAAGAGAGGGTTGACATCATCCACGAGACATGTATTAGTGCTTCACAAACTGATATAGAACATTATAATGGAAAAAGGAAAAAAATTCATTACAGTCTTAATAGAAGGTTCAAACTCCACGAATTTGTCTACAGACAAGAGAAGAAGGGAGGGTGCAAAACCATAATCTCTAACCCTTTATAATTAGCCAAGCTCTTACCTTTATAGATGCAACAAAGAGAGGAGAAGAAAAAGGTGGGAAACTAGGTTTGGACCAAAGCTAAGAGCCATAAATACCTCTACAAATCCACCCACAATCTTTCAAGTCTGCCGCTCTATGTCTGTTTGACATGTTAAAGGAGGAAGAATGGTGGATCAAATCAAATATGATCCAGTTGTTGAAGCAATCAAATCATATATTAATGGCATGAAGACATTTTACTATTTTTTCCCACCTAACCTTCTCTAAATTAGGGTTTCAGGCCTCCATGGCGTAGAGGAGGTTGAGATATTTCCAACAGTGCCAAATTTGTTGAATTTTGAGCACTGGATCAAAAGTTATGTTCATTTGAATATTTAAATCGGATCCATAAAAAAATGGCGAAAAACCAATTTTACAAAACGGGTATGCGGGCCCAAAATTCACTTTGCACCTTTTGCACAAAAGTATAATTTAATTTAGAAAAACACCCCGCAAGCCCACAATTCACTTTTGCTAAAAAACCATCTTCGGGCCCACCTATCTACATTTTCCATTTTGGTGAAAAGTCTCCCAGCCTGCTTGACTGATTTTGGCAAAGAATCATTCAAAGGCCCACCTTCCCACATGTAATTTGAGCCTGACACGTGGCTTCTCTGGGTGTCAATGGAGGTGCAACTTAATTTTAAAATTTACGCCTTTTCGAAACAAAATCCAAAAGGTTCAAACTGCCTCCAGGAGACCCACCTTCCCGCTTTGACTTGAAACATGGCCACATGTAGAGTTACCACACATTTGGGGAGTGCTTTTGGAATTTTCTATTAAAGTTGCACGGAAGAGACACATGGCTCCTTCCATGACTTTTCTATATTTCTCTTTACTTTTGCTAAGTTGTTTTTGTTTGGTGGGGCCATATGTCATATCCTAGACACGTGGAGGGTTAGCGTGCATTTGGTACTTGCTTCCAGAATTTTCCTTTTGAATTTACATGGGGATGACACATGGAGGACTCCATCATTCATTCCATAGTCAACTTAATCATCGGCTCTATGCCCTTTCTTGAGTCTCGGACACGTAGAAGCTATGCGCTTGCTTAAAACCGGCCCTTGAGCTGCCCCTTTTGAATTTACATTGTTGAGCCATGTGGCACCCTCCGCTGACTCTCCCCATCTTGAATTTTCAACTGTCGACTCTGTCCCTTTTCGACAGACGTTGGAGACATGGAAGACTACCACTAGTTTGGGAGACCCGCTTTTAGATTTACATTTGAAGATGGGCCTGTTAGCGCATTAATACATTTGTTTGTTATTGTTTGTTAAAGAACAGTTTGTGTAACCGTTTCTTTCACGGCTCCCTCCCTCTCGGCCTATATAAAGGCGTGATCTCTGTATCATTTGAGACAAGCAATATACAATATATTTTGGAGCTCTATCATTGGTATCAGAGCTAGTTTGCGTCTGTTGTGCGTGGTTCCCTGTCCGGTTTGCGTGTTGTGCGTGGAGAGAAGACTGTCCGTTTGCTGTTCTTTGTTGTGCGTGGAGAGAAGATTGTCTTTTTTTCTTTCTTTGTGTGTGGAGAGGAAGCTGCTCGTTTCATCGTTCTTTCTTTGTGCGTGGAAGCTTGAGACAGTGAATTTGCTTTGACCTGCGTGGATTAGCGTGGAAGGAGAGCGTGGCAACGACCTGCAAAGAACACTCTTTGACAATGCCAGAAGATCTAAACCTGCTTGCTGGCTGGGACGTGGAGACCCTGCAAGACTAGCGACCTGTTGGCGTTTGGAAAAGTTAATTGAGGATCTGCGTGGCATATTCTTTGTTTGCTGAGCGTGAAAGCTTCACATTCTTAGACCAGCAGCCAAGGAAGGAGCGTGGAGTCTTGAAATTACTGCTATTGTGGGTGGAGAATCTGCAGGAGGAAATTTAGCTTTGCTTGGGCATTTTGTTGCTTGTGAAGAATTCAGACTTTCAGACCTGTGCGTGTAAGCAAACCAGCAACGAGGAGGCTAAAGATCGTGTGGAATCTGTAGCGTGAAGAGCTTGGCGTGAGAGGCTAATCTAGACATCCTCGCCACGTATATGTCACAAATTTCTGATGCACAAAGCACCGCGAGCAATGCACCAAATATTTGGGCATTGAATGACAACAAAGACACCACTGGGCTATTCTTTGCCTTGGTCAACGAGCTACACAACACTGGGAACATTCTCTTTGACGAGATTGTGTGCCAAGGACTATTGGAATATTTTTGGTTCGACGTTCGATGTCAAGCATGACGGATTCATGCAGAACTTGAACGTGGTTATGATGCAAATGATGAACGCAAAATAGAATGCCCACAGGAGCGTCGACATCTCACTGCATGAGCCTATAGAGCCCATCTTGGGATAGATTCCTTCAGTAAGCATTGTAGCCATTTTTGAAAATAAATAAAGTACATTTTTGAGTTTTTGAAAATGTCTGCTCCAAAAATATTTCTATCCGATGCCCAACTCTTGAAAGGAAAAATTTCACCACATGGAAAACTAAAATGCGGATGATTCTTCAATTCGAAGTTCTTTGGGGGATCGTCTTTGCAAAGACGCCCCTCCCACAGATGATGATCTATTGGAAAAATATGAAAAGGCTGATGCGAAAGAACTAATGATCATCACCTTGAGTCTTTCTGATGAGGTGCAGTCATACATTCGGGAAGCAACCGCTTCTTCTCAGGCATGAAGCGCATTGTGTACCATCTACAAAGCTAAGAATCACGATGACAAAGTTACAACTTCAGAAAAGCTTCATACGATGAGTATGCATGATGGCGAATCAGTAGAAGCCTTCTTGCGGCGTGTAGCTGAGTTACGTGTAGAACTCTCTGCACTCGGTGAACCAGTGGACGACAAGTTGCTAGTCCCGCTCACCCTGCGAGCTCTTCCTTCCCGGTTTCAGACATTGATCACCACGTTGACAATCACTCAATAGGAGGTGAGTTTTGCAACCCTGGTGAATTATCTCTAGCAGGAAGAAGCCATGCAAAATGTACAAGAAGCCTTCGAAGACAAGGCTCTCATCACGAGGCAAAAACATAAGCCTCGGAAAGGGAAATCTACCCCCAGAATCAGAAGCAGCATGCTCAACAGCCATCTTCATAGCGGCCACCACAGTGGCCACCCCAGAAGCAACATAATCACAAGGCGGATCGGTGGTGCCACATTTGCTCCATGGATACACACACGACTGCGAACTGTTATTACAACGGTCACAAGTATGGAAATTCTGGCGAAGAGAGTACTTCTAGCCGAGGATATTCCAAGAAATCTCGATGGCATGCTCGTAATCAGAGGCAGAAGGGCCACATTGCTACTCAGTAGGATGCCACCTCCGATGAAGAGGTACCAGATATGACTCATTCTGACATTGTTCTAGTCTCACAGACTTCACATCCGTCAGAAGATGTCTGGTTGATTGATTCGGGCGCCAAAGCAAACACATGATCTGAAACAAGAAGTTGTTCCATACTCGAGTGACCATCCCTTCTTGGAGATCAGATCACCATTGCAGACAATCAAGAGTATATTGCAGCAGGGATTGGTGATGTCATCATTCCTCTTGGAACACGAAGATGTACACTCACAAAGGTGCTATATGTTCTAGGTTTGACTTCAAATCTTTTGTCTGTAAGTCAACTTCTTAACCATAGAATGCAGGTTGAATTCTTTGTTGAGAAAGGGGTCAAGTCCTGCATCATTTCCCAGGGAGAGTCAGTCATTGCTCAAGCATTTCTGAAGGGCCGTCTATTTGCACTGGATGTGGTCACTTCATCTAGCGTTGCTCTCTCTGCATCAACGGCAGAGTCCACTGCACTTTGGCACTTTCGATATGGTCATCTTTCTGCCGGGGCTCTGCATCACTCAGTGCAAAGGAAATGGTAAGAGGGCTTCCTCCACTCTCCCATTCCTTACCTGTTTGCTCGGGATGTCTTGCGGGCAAACAACATAGAGGTCCATTCAAACAGAGCTCTTATCATTCTACAAAGCATATTCAAGTCATTCACACCGATCCAGACGGACCCCTGCCTGCCTAGCTTTCAAGGTTTTGCATACTTTCAGCTCATCATTGATGATTACTCATGGAAAATGTGGGTATATTTCCTTCGGAAGAAGAGCGAGGCACTTGCAAATTTTCAAACCTTCTACCAGCAAGCCACCAGGAAGTCTGGGAAGCCTCTTCTCCTCCCTACTCAAATCGAGGGGGAATTTTGCGTTAAAGAAGATCTTAGCATACTTAAAAAGCATGGCATTCAAAGCAACATTTGACTGCACCCTACATGCCCAAATAGAATGGGATTTCGAACACCACAACAGAACTGTCATGGAGATGGCTCGTTGTATGCTCTCGACCACCAAGTTGGAGGATCAGTTTTGGGCGTAACCGATCAGACAGCGGTGTTTCTACTCAACCGGGCATGCATGAAGATCTTGCGAGAACAAGACACTGGAAGAGGTATGGACTGGTCGTAAACCTTCTATTCATCATTTGAGAGTTTTTGGTTGTACTGCATATATGTATGTTCCAGATAAGAGAAGGAAGAAGATCGATCCAAAGACACTGCCATGTCTTTTCTTGGGGTATAGTACTACCTCAAAATCATATCGTCTCATGGATCCTGAGATGAAGAAGATCTACGAGAGTCAAGATGTGGTATGTGATGAGTCGTCCTTTGACTCCCTGCCACACAATGGAGATCCAGTACCGACCTCGTCACATAGATTGCTCACACATCCAGATGATGAGCAAGATGATTCTTCTCAGAGAGAAGAAGAGCTGAGTGGAGACTTGTTCATTGATCTTGGCACACTGGAAAACACATCTTCACATTAGCAGCACAAACATCCGAAATGGGTCAGTACTATCGTGATGATGCACACCTGAACTCACTTCTTGGTACTTCTACGGGAGTTAGAACACGAAGTCAAGCTAGACATGAGGTAAATTTTGCACTCATGAGTTTAGTTGTTGAGAGCACTGAACCTGACACTGTTCGTGAGGCATTAGACCAACCATAGTGGAAACAGGCTATGGATGTTGAATATGATTCCCTAATTCAGAATCGGACGTGGGAACTTATCGATCTGCCTCCAGGTAAGAAATCCATTGGCTACAAATGGATTTTCAAAACAAAATATAAGGCAGATGGTTCAATCAACAAACACAAAGCATGACTTGTTGCAAAGGGTTATGCTCAACAAGAAGGAATTGACTATGACGAGACCTTTGCACCCACTGTGAAGATCAAAACCATCGAGTTGTATGTGCACTGGTAGCACAAATTGGATGGAAACTTCAGTAGATGGATGTCAAGAGTGCTTTTCAAAAAATGGTGATCTACAAGAAGAAGTGTACATGGCCCAACTGAAGGGTTTTTAGACGAGCATCAACCACGTAAGGTATGTCATCGATAAAGTCTCTTTATGGACTCAAACAAGCACCTAGAGCATGGTATATAAAAATTGATGATCACCTATTGCAGCATGGATTCACTCGTAGCCCCTTAGATAAAAATTTGTATATCAAGAAGGTAGGAACAGAGATTGTCATTATGGTTTTGTACGTAGATGATCTTGTGATCACAGGAAGTTCTGACAATCTTGTAGATGATGTAAAGAATGAAAGAAATCCTTCAACATAACTGATTTGGGGCTACTTCACTATTGTCTTGGCTTAGAGATATGGCAGAAGAAGAATCATATCTTCATCTCCCAGATGAAATATGATAAGACGCTCCTGAAAAAGTATGGGATGTCAGATTGTAAACCAATGTCCACACCTATGGAAAAAGTTTTGCAATTATCTAGATTCCAGGATTCACCGTAGGTAGATGGCACTCACTACATGTAGCTTGTGGGGAGTGTCATTTACTTGACTTATACCAGACCAGATCTTTGCTTTGCAGTGAGCTATCTTTCCAGATTTATGCAGAGCCGAAGAAATGTCATTGGATAGCAGCAAAGCATGTGTTGAGATATGTCCGAGGTACAATTGACTTTGGTCTGGAGTATCATAAGAACACTCAGTTCTTCTTACAGGGATATACAGACTCGGACTATGTAGGATCCATTGATGACAGGAAATCCACTTCAGGATATGTTTTTCATCTCAGATTTGGACCTATCTCATGGATTAACAAGAAGCAAATTGTTGTTTCTCTCTCATCCACTGAGGCTGAATACCACACCGCACGAGGAGCTATGTGCGAAGCAATTTGGTTATGTCGCATTCTTGTAGATATAGGGATTTCTGAAGAGAAACCTCCCATCATTCACTGCGAAAATCAAGGTGTGTTGAAGGTTGTGAAGAATCTTGTTTTCCATGAATGAACAAAGGATATTGAGGTTGAATGTCACTACATTCATGAATAGGTCTTGAACCACCAAATTCAGCTCCAGTACTGCCCTACTGATTTTCAGATCATAGATATTCTCACCAAGCCTCTCGGCAAGGTGAAGTTTGATTTGTTTAGGGGGTACATTTGTAAGAGCAATGTATTAAGGGGGGGAATGTTAGCGCATTAATACATTTGTTTGTTATTGTTTGTTAAAGAACAGTTGTGTAACCGTTTCTTTCACGGGTCCCTCCCTCTCAGCCTATATAAAGGCGTGATCTCTGTATCATTTGAGACAAGCAATATAAAATATATTTTGGAGCTCTATCAGGGCCGACATGGCACATGACAACTTCCATGAGTCTTTGATACTTAGCCAATTTGGGTTGATACTTTTCTCAAACCCTAGACATATGGATGCCTCACGCTCATTTGAGTATCCATTTTAGGTCACGCATTTGAATTTACGCTGATGAGACACGTGCAGACATACGCGGGTTCTTTATACTTAGTTGATTAAACGAATCGTTATGCCCCTTTCAGAACTATGACATGTGGAGGCTTGGCACTTGTTTGATTCTCCACCCTTGGCTTCAACCCTTGAAGGTGCACCATCGAGACACTTGACACCTTCTGCCAACACTCTTATACTTAACCGATTTAGGCCCACTACCATTTAACTTCTATTAGACCCTCACGACATGGAGAGCTGATGCTAGTTTGAGTCTCTACCTTGGGTGCTCACATTTGAAATTATGCGGAGATGACGTGGTTATTTCCACTTGTTTGGAATTTTCAACGGCCGACTCTTTCCCTTTTTGCACTCGGGACATGTTGAAGCTCGTAGATGTTTGATTTCCAATTTGAATTTCCATTTTGGAATTGCACCAAGCTGACGCATGGCACCTTCTGTGAGTCTAATGTTTGGCCCCAAGTTGACTCATATGCGGCCAAGTCTGAAAACTTCGATCCTTTCCTTGTTTTCCTCCTTTGAGCCTCTAGTTTCTTTAACACTATTTTCTCCCTTCGCCGACCTTGCTCATCCATTTTTGAGTCCTTCGCAACCTGAATATTGGATTTGAAATGTGGGATCATACGATGGAACTGACCCCTAGATTTCTTCCTTTGCAGGGTTGGGTTTGATCATTTTGCCAAGTGGTAAAATTGGGATAACAAATACATCAAGGATAAAATATACACATATCAATTAATAAACATCCACATATAATTAATATAAGAGAAGCTACAGATTTACACTGAATAAACACACAGAATAATCTTCTTCACACCATATATTATTTTCTCTATCTGTTTTTTGCACAGTAGATTACAAATATATAGGAAAATACTTTCCTATAAACAAGGTGATGGTTGTTAACAACCTCAACCATCTGAAAACTCACGTACAACAATAATCCCATAATATATATTGTTATATATTTGTTATAACAATATATATGTATAATAAACTAACAACCATGTGAATACTAATTCCTAACATTCCCCCCCTTAGTGTTTACATGGTAGAAAAACATCCACACTCTCAACTGTAGTATGCTCACCCCTGTGGCATGTCCAACTCTGTGACTCATGACCTTGATCCAAAAGAAAGGCTCGCTCCTTCCATGGTTTTAAATAGGCTTACCACAAACCTTGACGTGACAGGAACCTCATCAACTGTCCACCTCGTGTGGTTTTCTGGATCCTCCCACAAACCCTTTCAAGATCCATGAACTGACTTACTCTGGTGCTACTATTCACCACTATGCTTATACATCAGGGAATTATGTAGGAAACACAACATGCATATCACAAAACTACACAATAGAAGATATATTGAAAAAATTTCACATTACTTCCTATAAGAATCGTAATGTTCTTAATCGTAGTCTCTATCATTGATCGTTGCCACTCGATCTCAAACAACATAGAAAACTGCCACTGCCACTGGAAGCTTTCCTTGACTAAGTCATTTCGGGTACAAAATGGGAATGGAACATTGGTATGTATTCCCCCCCACAATGTGAAATTCCACTCATATAGATACTGAGAAGCAAAATGCATCAAAGAACATACTCCTGAATGGATCTTGCTAGTTAGGTCTTGCTGCACATGGTCACTAATGCTAGTGAACGTATTCTTCTAGCTGACCATCTTCCAAAGAAGTACGGCAGTCAGAGGACCAAGTTAGTCAGAGGATCACTGACAGTCATCTATGCTCCAACACAACTCTCTTTCCAACATCCATCAAATACCACACAAAATAGGAACACTGCAAACTGAAGCACATTGAGAAAATGGAAACCACACTAAAAATCATATATTCACACCATACATATGCCACCACAGCTTCTGCGTAACCCCATCGTTGGTGACTGACGAGAGGTTGTTGTTTGACCTCCTTCCTCCGATACCTCCTGCCTCCATTTTTGTGGCTTCTAACTCAGCAAAATAAAAATTTTAAGCTCATTTGTTTCCACATTGAAGTTATTCTCCACCCGCAATGTGAAACATTTTATTTTTAGGACATCGGGTACAACCGATAATGCGTCCCACAAAATAGCCAAAAAATATGATATTTTTCAAAGTGGGTATTTTATCCCAAATTTAGAACCACTATAATGAGAATTAAAAATAAACTCTTTTGTAAAAACGGTGCTCAATTTTGAGTTACCGTGCAAAAAGTTATTGAGGTTACAATTTCCGTAAATTGGTCCAATTAAAATAAAATTGAATTGCCCTCAAAATTAAATTATTAAGCAAAAACTATAGAAATAAATAGATATTTTAAACTATAGTTTTGCTAAATAATTAAAAAAATTGACCAATAAGAAAAAACTTGTGTGTTGCATTTCTTCTACCGGATATGCATTTCCAGCAACAAAAACATCTGTTTGACAGCAATTTCGTCATATCTACATGCTGAAACTGACCCTAATGTAAACTACAAAGTTGTGTGTCTTTTTATTAGCTTTTCAACCCAAAAAGAATCGCCTCAATCTGATGTTTTATGAGGAATATATGTTCATTTTACTGAACACTACTTGCTGTATTTTTTTGGACAGATTTTTGAATATTCTCTTTGGCCTCTTAAATCTTCTTGGCTCTCATAGGAATAACCTGCTCTGATACCAAATATAAGAGCAGCTATAGATTTACACTGAATAAACACACATAGAATAATCTTCTTCACACCGTATATTATTTTCTCTATATGTTTGCTGCACAATAGATTACAAATATATAGGAAAATACTTTCCTATAAACAAGGTGATGGTTGTTAACAACCTCAACCATCTGAAAACTCACGTACAACAATAATCCCATAATATATATTGTTATATATTTTTATAACAATATATATGTATAATAAACTAACAACCATGTGAATACTAATTCCTAACAATTAAAGCATAATCTATACTAACATGCTATCATTTTTTTATAATTTCACAACATATCAATTCTATCTTTTATCAATGTCAACAAGATTGCAAGATTAGTTCAAAAGCTATATCTTAGTCAACATTACAAGAATTATGAATGTCATTAATATATATGTTAGCAACACATTATCATCATCAATATAAAATATCTTGCAACATCAATAGTCCATCAAAGTTAGCAGTATTAAACCACAAAATCAAACTATGAATCAAAGTCCATCAATAGTATGAATATATCTATCATCTAACATCATGTTAAACCAAAATGATATAATAAAATCCATGTCTATAATCAGCAGTGATCAAAATAAAAATATAGTAAGTTTCAAGAGGAGTGGGTACTACAATATAAATATATAAAACTCACAATAATTCCCCATTGTCTTTCGATATAAAATCTGTGGTAGGAGCTCTTTCTTCACTCAATAAGTGCTAGATAGATAAGTGATTTCTAAATAGTAAATCCTTACTCTATATATTTTTATATAGTTGTCCTTGAATTTTAAATTTTAATCATTGTAGCCTACAATGTTAACCCCAAAAAAATGAGACAAAGAGAGTAAAGATTAATGTAGGATCCCAATGTGAAAAGGGATCCAAAGTTGACAAGGACTATAACCAGATGCCTCATATCAAGAATCTAGTATCATCTTGATGTTGGAATAATGTGTGTTTAAATTTATAGGTTACGGTAAATTTTTTTACCTAGGGTAAATAATTATTTTTTCTTCTTGATATTATCTCAATAATATTTTGCACTTTGTATTTGAAAAATGAATATCTTCAATTTTCCCTATGATTGTAATATGACAAATATTTTTATAGGGACAAAACACTATTTGAGTTATATATTCTCCATTAATGTATCCTTGGAGAGATGGAATTAAGGGACATTGATTATTGTTTTGGAGTGTTGAATAAATAATTATACATTATTTTTCTTTGAAGTTTTCATGCACGTTGTATATCCTAGATTGATTTTGTGGGTTATTTATATTTCCTATTATTTTTATATGGTACCGAACTTGGAGATAGAGTTAAAGATTCTATTACCTAAATTATTTTTACATATTTTATATATTATCATAGAATAAATAATTTTTTAATTGTTGTAATCTTGCAAAAATAAAATAAATTTTTTTTTTTTTTTCACTTTTTCTTAGTGTTTAGAATATTTAATCCAAAAATATATTTGGTTTGTAAGGTTGTAGGATGGTAAAATTTAAATATCGGAATGTTATGGTGTACATATATTTCAATCTCTAAGTTATTTTCATTTCTAATGCCTTTTGTAATATTTTAGAGAAATTTGTACAAGATTTTGGAAGTTTAACATGATGACATTGTTTTGACACCACAAGTCATACAAAGTAGATTTTTAAATTAGGAAAACACATTGCCATAGAAAATTGTGTCAACTTACACCTCAAACTATGCCATACCATTATTGACCTAGCTATATAGTTTTTTTGGTTGTTTGTAGATGACACTACCTTATTGTTTTTGTTATCTATAAATCTGTATGGTTTTTTCCTATTTCGACACCATACCATATAATTTTCTAAAATATAAACACATGATGTAATAGATTTTTTTCCTAAAATTCATTTAAATTTTTGAAATATTGTTGTGGGCCGATTGATATGGCTCTTAGAATCTTTTTCAAAGCTCATTTGAAGGATTTAGAGGAATCTTTTTGGATATTTTAATGATTTGTTTCTATAGATTTCTGATTGGATGTTGCTTAGCTGAAGTAAACTCATTTTTTTGTTACTTTGATAATTAAACTATGTCTCCCCTCACACATGTGAGTATTTTTACATTATTTATTCCTTGAAACTTATTTAAAAGGTAAATTTATGATGTTAGGACAAGCGGTAGAATATTAATTAATTAAATTTATTAAATATTTGGCTATATTAATTAATATATAGAAATGTAAATGTGCACATCATAGTAAAAGTAAATAACAACATAAAATAAAACACAAAATAACACAACATCTAATGTGGAAAACCCCTAAATGTGAAAAAACCATTGAAGAATTAATCCACTATTTAAGAAACCTTTTACATAAATAGTCGAGTAACTCCATCCTCACTTCTACTCCATATTTTTACCAAGATCACCTAATTCACGTGATATATCCCGAATATGACCTATGGTCATATATAAATAACCCAATGGGTTATGAACATCTTAAGTAATACTTATTCACACCCTGATTTAATTTGTTAATTAATTAAATTACCCAACAACCTAATATAAAGTTTATATTTAAATAATAAGAATATAAGTTATTTGATATTATTTAAATATAAACTAAATATTATGATACACTTAATATTATAGTTCTAACACTCCCCTATAATGTTCAGTGGGGATCCATATATAAAAATTACTTGTTTTTACAACATGATCTACAAATCGAAAAACCCTAAAGGTTTAGGCTAGCATATGTATTTGTCAGACTAAAATCCATATTTTCTTGTGGACAAATTCTTATATTGCATCTCTAGGAGCCTTTTATAACACAAGGACCTTCTTTACAAATAGATGCACACTAAACTATATTTTCAGTAAACTCTATAAGTTTACATAGATCATACAAGATAATTTTAGAATGCTTTTAAACTTTGATATAAGTATAGAGGAGAAGGAGTAAACAACTAAACAACCATTAGGAGGTGGCATTGTAACATTGGCTATCACACAAAATAGGATTACTACCATTATCTTTCATGTGTAACTCTTCCAACATCCGCTTTAGCCACATGAATTCTTTTGTTGTTTCCATTGTACTTCTATATTATGCCTCAGTAGAAGAAATGGAAACTTTTGGCTTCTTTTTGCTAATCCACAATTGAATACATATCCATTTGTAGACTTGTGATCTATCACATCACCAACATGGCCGAGAATCATAATACCCATATAAATATGCAATGTTAGAAGAAATAAAATATAAATGAAAATTAATTTTGCCCTTGTTATAATGAAAAATATTTTTGATAACTTGCAATGATCCATATAATGCTCTTCCATAAACCTTAAAGCAATCCCTATTGCATAAGTAATGTCAGGTCTAGTAATAGTTAGATAAATAAAACTACCTATAATTTGCTTATACAATATAGGATTATCTTTTTCACATTCGAGTTTAGGATCAAATTTACATCCAACTTCTATAGGAATAACTACTCGTTTATAATCAAGAATATCAATTTTTTCATGTAAATTAGTTGTGTATTGTGATTGAGATAGTACAATAGAATTTTTATCATAAAATATAGTCATGCCTAAAAAATGATGCAATAATCTCGAACTCTATGATCTCAAAATATTACATTAATTTTTCTTTAATATTCATAATTAAACAATTAGAATTAATAATGATAACTAAATAATCAAAATATAATAAAATGAGGATGATAGCATTTTCTTCAATTTTAATAAATAAATCATTGTCATATGAACAATTAGAAAAACTAACTTTATTAAAAAAAATTGTTAATCTTTGCATGTCAAGCTCTTAGAGCTTGTTTTAAACCGCATAAATATTTATTTAATTTACAAAGATACATTTCTTTACTTCATTCTTAAAATCCCTTAGGTTGGGTCTTATATATTTGTTCTTTTAAATCACCATTAAGAAAGTAAATTTTAAATATCCATTTGATGGATTTCCCAAACATCTTGAATAACTAAGGCAATCAAAATCCTTACTGTGCTCATTTTTTCAACTAGTGCAAATGTTTCCACGTAGTCGATACTAGGGTTTTGAGTAAACCCTCGAGCTACTAGTTTGGCTCTTAATTTATTTACACTTCCATCTAATTTATACTTAATCTTTTATAGCCATCTAGATCCGACTATACTTCGTTTTTCAAGAGGATGGACCAACTCCTAAGTTTGATTTTTAATCAAGATAGTATACTCAGATTTCATAACATATATCCATATTTCTTTAGAATAAGCTTCATTGAATGATAGGGGTTCACATTCATACAATGTCATCAAAACATGATATGTATGATGAATTCTAGTCATTTTTGTAAGTTTTGTTGGATTATTGTCTTGAATAATAGACATATCCCATCTAGGTATTTTAGTTATAGAGGAACTAAAAACAAGCTTATTTTCAATTATAGGTTCAACACTAGTTTCTTCATCATTTACATTATTCTCACAAATTTTAATTTTAATTTCATTAAAATCATCATGAATAAAAAAATAGAAGATGATGAAGAAGAAAAAAATTTAATAAAATTTTAACATTTATATTTTTATAACTTCTCTTTTTGATGGATCAAATATCCTAAGACCTTTATTTTTTACATCGTATCCTATGAGGATACAAGAAATAGAGGTTTGATGAAGCTTCTTACGTTTTTATTTCAGAATGAAGATGGAAGCACGTATAGTAAAGATTCTTAAAAGAGATAATTTTTTTTTTTTGATTTGACCACTTTTGCAAAGGAGTTTAATTTACTAAGGCTATAGTGTAAACTATGTTCAAGATGTAAATACCAATGTTCATAGCTTTATCCCGAGAAGAATTTAAGAACTTGATATGAATCCATCATGGTATTAGCCATTTCAAGAATGGTGCGCTTTTACCTTTCGACAATATCATATGCTAAGGAGAATAGGAGTAGTCAGCTCCCTTTGAATACCATATTGAACAAAAACTGAGTCAAATGCCTTACTGATGTACTATCTCCCATTCTCAGTCCTACGCCTCTTAATTTTATAACAAGAAGATTTTTTGACTAAAGCTTTAAATTCGTTAAATTTTGACAAGACATCAAATTTATTTTGAATGAAATAAGACCAAATCATATGGGTGAAATCATCATTAAAATTGCCAACATATAGAGAACCATTAAGAGATGAAACTTTTAGAGGTACTTGAACATCACTACAGACAAGTTCCAAGGGCTCGGAAGAATTATAATCATGATGATTATGAAAGGGATTAGCAGATTGATTTCCACATAAGCTTCCTTTACATGTTTCATGATTTTGGGAAATAGGTGGCAGATGATTTACTAGGTTTAGATGAGACATGTTCTACATGGTCCTAAAATTTACAAGAATTAGTCTCTCATGCCAAAATTTCATGTCATTTATTTGAGTTGTTAAACAAGAAGAATAAGGAAATCCAAGTAAACATATGGAAACGGTCCCTTCAAATTCCTTTAGCTATAGTAACATTATATTCATTTTTAATAAACCATTTATCTTATAATAATGTTACACTATAGTTATTTTGAGTCAACTAAGAAGAAGAGAGTAAATTCATTTTAAGTTTATGAGCTAAAAAACATTGTTAATAAAACCATTTGAAACTTTTGCTTTTAGTGACCTTGAACATCGAGAATGGAATGGTCACCCAAGTAGATCTGATCAATACATTCATTAAGTTCAGATAGGATATCAGATCTAAATGCCATGTGCCTAGAGGAACTACTATCTAATGTATACTGATTTTATTTTGTAGTGACAAGGAAGGAATACAAATAAAATACATTTTATATTTGACTATTTTTTAATTCTTGTTTCATACATTACCCTTTTGATTTTTGAAATTTGACTTTTTTATCTTTAAATTTACAATCCTATTTCTTGTGGCCAAATTTACGACAATAATAACATTTTCCATAAAAGCTAACTATTAGATTTCTAGGTTTCTTGTCTTTGCTAGGGCGTTTAAAAGTTAGAATTTTGTTTCGTTAAATCTAAAGGTTTTACCTTTTATTTCGAATGAGAAGTGCCTAAGTGGTATTCTCCTTAGAATCAAAACTTTACATTACTTGTTCTTCATGTATGAGGAGAGAACTAAGTGTTTGCAAATATGGAATGTCTTGTTCTATTTAATATTTTGAATTCAAAATTGAATTGAAATTTCAAAATTTATCATGAATATTTAATGAATAATAAAATAAAGCAATTTAACCTAAATCAAATTACTACCAAATCAATCTAACATTGACTTAATAATTTTTATTTTTGCTAAATAATTTCTCACATTTTAAGTCGCCATTCATAGGAGTTATTATAAGTTCTAAAATTAATTAAATAATTTTTGACAAATGATTAGCTTCAGTGCATCGATTTTAATTGAGCCCAAGCCTCACTTAGAATTTCTTGATTCCTAATATGAATTAGAAAATCATCCTGTAAGATTTACAAAATAATGGACATTGTTTCTTGTACTTTATGTTGATATGTAGTAACGTTGTCATGATTGCTTGTCTTTAGGTAGGAGCTCTCTCGGTTCCATTATAAATTACACATAATTTACCAACCATGAATTTTGGTTTCAATCGAATCTTCCAACTCTTGTAGTTTCTTCAATTCAACATATGAGATTTATCAATTGAAAATTGATTAGAACCAATGTTTGCACAAAATGGAAATAATTAATAAAAAAGGATTAAAATATGAGTTTTAATAGAATTCCACTTGATGTATTTTAAACCACGTAGTCAAACATCGATCGGTTTATACCAAGAGAGGAGATCATGTTAATTGAATAATCTATACAATAATACGTTATAATGATATAAAAATATTGAAATGTAATTGAATTTTTATAAATTTTTCTAACAAAACGAAGATAATAAATGTGGTGTTGTATCATAAACAGAAAATGATACTATTTTAATGTTTTTCACAACAATCATTTTTTATATTTTAGAGAAAAAATAAACAAATAATTCATAGATATTTTTCAAAAAGGAAAATAATGAATTCTTTTGGAGCTTTTGATCCTTTACTAGGTAATAATTTCTATTGATGCAACCGAGTTGGCTAACCAACTTTGTAAGTGATCCATGAAGTTAGCAAACCAAATATCATATTATAATGTAAATTGAATATCATTTCTAAACCATATTTTAAACTATGAAATTTTAATCAACCATTTATTATATTCCAACTGACCAAATATAATGCAACCACATCCAAGCCACACAGAGAAATAATACGGGTAGCCAAACTTCCCTACGGTTGAGCTACTTCAAAAATTTACAAAGAGATCTGGTTAGAGTCTTATGCTCGTAAAGGATCAATGAAAAATAGGGTGTTGTGATCATAAACACACCACCAATCTCACACATGAAGGATTATAGATCCTAAAATCATGCCCCATCATCCCCATGTGGGATAATTGTTTCAAAGGAGAGGGGACGTCCATGTGGAAGGTTGGTGGTAAATTGGAAGGGCTCGTTAGACACACGGACAACTAGTGGTAGGGTGCATAGGGCTTGGGAGGAGCCAAGTGGCACAAAGATAGATGGGATATGTTTCGAGTGGGGCGCTCCCATATAAACTTAGAAATTTTTATACATACACACACACACACATTTGCCCCCTTTTTATTATATGAGGTGTGGTAATTTTATAATTTAGTTTTATATAACTATATATAAACTATAGTTTTATAAGTTAATTTTTGTATATATATATATGAAATTTATACATACATATATACATTAATACACACACACACACACACACACACACACACACACACACACACACACACACACATAAAGTATGTAGGATTGTATAAAAATATATAGAAAAAATAAAGATATAATTTATTTTGATTATAAACTATAAGTGCAAGAATTTTTACGGGGCTCCATCCTGGACATGGAATATGATTTTAAATTGAAATTGAAAGTAAAATATCTACATTACAGGGAAAAAATACTTATATCCCGTTACGAAATTTAATGATCTATTAAACCAAAACCTCAAGGTGTTAGTGAATCTACACACCAGGATCATAACATCCCACCATGCTTCTACAAAGCCCGACCTCTACTTTCATTTTCACTGCATTCCCATACATGTGTTCCCAACTTCACCAATTTCTATGCTCCACATGCACCCCATATACGTGGCCTAGCCTACTAAGTTGAATTTGATGGAGAAAATGAGAATGAGGATCATGCGAGATAACATGCACATCAAATGAGTTACACTTGAATGGCAATGTGTTGAAGTTACGTAATGAAGTAAGAATTTAACCATGAAATTTGTATTCAAAGAAAATGTCTCTCTCATTCTCATAGATTATAAAAGGAGTACAAATAGGAGTGTTGTATAACTCCCAATATAAGACAATCGGACCTCCGTAGTGGAGAAGAAGAGTTACATTAAAGAAATGGAAAGTAACTCATATATGACACACTAATGCAAACTGATGTGTATGATACAATTTCTCAAACCCCCTAAGACACCAAAGACATATGACCTCACCTATGTGAGATGACTAAACCATGTGATGTGAAAAATACCGCAAGATGAAAAGGAAATTACATAGACCAATACCCCTTTCATCATAACTTAGAATGAAGTGCCAAGTCGAAACAAGAAATGGATCCCAATAGCTACCCTTGATGAGGAACCCTTGAATAATAGGGATCTCATGTAACACAAAAAATCCCAGTGGGAAAAATAATCCACTTACAAGAGATGGAAGAATCCTCTAAAAACCTAAGAAAGATGCATAAAATGGGTCCTTGAAACTAAAGGACCGATAATGGATATATGTAAAAACATCAATCTCTCTTGAACAAGAAGAAGAGAAGAGAGGAAGGATAATAGAGAAGTCAAGTAAGATGTGCAGCCACAACAAGATCTAAAACCTCCATTCCTAGGAATTATGTAAGAAGAGTTTGATGATGTGTTCCTTGGCCTATAGATGAAGAAAATCCAAGCTGTGTCAAAAATGTTCCTACCCTTATGAAGAATAAAAAATGGAGTATTATATTTTTTCCCTCTCCATGAAGGAAACCTAAGGAAGAAGTATGAAGAAATCTTAATCTAGTCTAATCAAATGTGACATAGGTCTAGAAAATGAGTTCAAAGTAACCAAAGATAATTCCACAAGCGTAGAACTGCCAGAGTGTGAGAGAGAAACATCAATTGAAGGAATTCCCAACTTAAGTAAAGGAAAATAAACAACCCCAAAATAGTAGAAAGAGGATCCGAAAGAAGAACTTGATCAATGATGGTATCTAAAAATGTTGAATATTTAAGAGTCCTAAAAGAGACAATATTAACAAATGATATTAAGGAATCCTCGAAACACCTATAAATTTAATATAAACTCCTTATACTACATCACAAGTAGGCACAATGAAAAGATGTTGAAGGTCCTAGAAATACTCATCTAAAAAGTGTGTTTTGATAAACAAAAGAGTGATGTTTGACAAGTATGAATCATCAATGCATGAAGGAGGGGCGAAAATGGACTCACACACTACGAGTTGATTTCAGAAATACGTAATGACTTTATGATGATGGAAAAAATACTTCTTGATGTCTAATTAAAAAAGAGATGTGTCAAAATTTTGTGAAAGGTGGCCGGGAGAAGGAAAAGACATTTCCACATTTGTACTCTCATCATTAGAGATAGAAGAATGATCCTTCTCATCAAGGATAGAAATAAATTAGTTTGTGTCATCAAAATTGTCATCACATAAATAAGGAGAGAAGAAAACGAGTATCAATAGAAGAAGTATTAGTGGAAGTTTTTGAATGGTCTCCAAATAAGAACTTAAAAGTTCTTCTAATAGTGTGAGGAAAATCAGACTACACCACACGAAGACAGAGAAGCTTAGAGATATGTAAGATTAAGTAAACAATAAAATTGTCACACATGTAAAGGTATTCTTCAAGGTGAGAAGGATCAGTGGGTTCAAGAACTTTCCCATAAAGAAACGGATAAATACCTTCATCAATAAAGCAACATTCCATAGAAGTAAGCCATAATTTGCAATTATATCTATGAAGAAGAAATGGTGGAGGATCAAAAGGAATTATACAATGCTCAAGTCTATCAAAATAACCCCCATGGTGCATCCACAAGGAGAGAAAATGGTGCATAATGCAACAAGATAAGGGTGCGAGAAAATACACAAGTATACAAGACGTCCGACTCAACCAAGGATGTGTCTATATGTAACAAAATACCTAAGAACAATGATAACCACTAAATTTTTGGCACTTTGTAAGTAGTGCGTTTATTATAATATGGTGATTTTTGATTTGTGGGGTAGTTTACCACTAACATTGTAGTAGGAAATGTCTCACGTAAGAGTGGAGGCCACAATAAGTTTCAGTTGGAAGAAGAGGAAGAACACGTAAATAATAAGAAAAGAGCGTAAGAAAAGAACATGGGGGAAAAACAAAGTTCAGTGTGAGAGAAAAAATATAATGTTGAAAAAGGGGCTATCTTTAAGCAAGATTGTTGTGGACATGCTCACCATCACGTAAGAAAATAAGATCACTACAATGTGGAAGAGCCAAAAATAAATTGGAAAATCCAAATAACCCTATAATGAAGCATAAAAATGTACTCCGCTTTATGAATGAATTTGTTAAATAATTTTACCTTAACTAGGCTTAATCTAAATAAAAGATATATTAAAAGTGAAAAAAGATTTAAATTAATAGAGGGGTAAGAGAATCACCTTGAGCTAAAGAGAGACATCTCAACTTAGTGAGCTCACTAGCGAGATGGAGTAGGAGGAAGAGTTGAGTTTTTGGAAACCTAGGAGGAAGGTGAGCTACATGACATGGTGGCTACAAGTTTGGGCAGATGCAATGAGTCAAGTCATGGTGGTGAGCAGAAGACCAAGTTGTGCTGGGAAAGTTCTGGTGTGGTTGGACGGTGAGCTGGAAATGAGCTAGAGGGTGAGAAACTATCAAGTTGTTGAGGTGATCACACACATCTAGGAGACAATTGAATGAAAAAATGGATTTTGAGTTAGAACCTTCATGTGGCAAGCCAAAACATTACACTACTATGAGCAAATCTAATATCTTATAAAAAGAGGAGGTCACGGCTCAGGTGCCTTGGATAAACCCATGGGGTAGGTCTAAATAGTATTCACTAAGAGAGTAAAATGAGTACAATGGAAAACCAACATAGGTAGAGCCAATGAACTAGGTCACCAAAATGATTCTTGCACAGAGGAAGCAAACGGGGCTTTACGAGTTGGTTGAAAATGATGGAAAAAATGCTAGGGGTTGTTGGAGCATGCACATGTTAGTGAAACCATGGAACGAGCTACACGCATCCAAAAATAAAGGTTCAAGGAGTGAGGTAAAAGCAACCAATGAGCAAGGTCAAGGAAAAAGAGGCCATCTTTGGTAAGACAACGCCAAAAAAAAAAAAAACATATACTAGAAATGAAGGTTGATTTGTTGACACGGTGAGCTTAAAGAAGAGCATGGAAAATCCACCGAGAGATAGGGTCAACCATAGAAACGTCAAGATGGAAATCTCTGAAAAAATAAAGGAAGGGAGATCTGATGCAAGCATGGTAGTGCATGGATGAAGCGAGAGAAGATTGTAGAGTACGAAAAGCCTAATGTAGAGTTGGAAGAGTTCATGTAAGGAAGATAAGGATATAGGTGAGCCAATATACATATCCCGGTTAGTGCCCATCTCGGAGAGAGCTGGAGCTAAGTTAAGGCAAAAAAACTCCCACTAGTACTTGTAATTTTAAATGCACAAAACACCAAATCTGAAACATTTAACCTAAAGTAAACTAAACCACATGCATGTAGATCCTGTAAACCCTAGAAAACAACAAAATAAATGTAACCAAAAAACTCCAAACAATATATGAACTCAAATAAAACCCGATCAATGCAAATAATGCATGAATAAAATAATGATTACAAAGCTTACACATGAAATGAGTAGAACAAGAAACCGAGAGTAGTAGGTAATGGAAAATAAAGAGTAGTGTGGATTCTAACAACTTTGTCTAATGAAATTATCGATAAAGTGAGAACAAGGATCATATGGGATAATGTGCACGTCCACCAAGTTACACTTGAAAGGAAGTGTGATGAATTTACATGAGGAAGCAAGGATTGAACCATGAAACTTGCATGTAAAGTAAAAGTATCTCTCATTCTCATAGATCAAAAGAATGATTACATATAGGAGTGTTGTGTAACTAAAAATGTATGAAAACCATACCTCCATTAGTGGACAACAATAATTATGTTCTATAAATTAAAATTAACTCTTGTATGAAGCATTGATGCTCACTTTGAAACACACTGAAGGAATATTTGTCACAATCTATTATAGTCCCTAAGACACCTAAGACCTATGACCTCACCTAAGTTTGATGAGTCACCACGTGATGTGGAAAATGACATAAGATGACAAGGAAAGTACACAAACCAATATAATTCAAACATGAGTGGTCACTAGAATACAAGATGTAATGATCCTTAAATTTTATTTCAGCAAATAAAGTTTGTTATCATTGTTTTTCCATGCCCTAGATATAGTTAATTTCCTTGGGGAGTTATTCCACATATTCCTTGTGTTTATGATTTATATTTCTTATTCCATGTGGAGCGAAGTACTTGTGGGTCCTATGCATTGTTAGATTTGTTGTATAGGGTTGAAGCAACTTGCATGTGTGCGGTTTGTATCCATTTTGGAGGGTTTTTATGCAAGGAGAATTAGTTAAAATGTATTTTTGGTAATTTAGTTGGGATTTATCGTTATTATAACTCATAAGCTTGTTCTTCTTATTTTTTGAGTCTATGCATAGTTTTTTTTTTTGTATTGAAGCATTATTGAGTGAGTTATGAATTTTTGAAGTTTCCATAATTTTCTCAGACAAGGGTTTGTCATAAGATCATATCTCAAGATCTAGGCAATGAAAATGTAGTTTTTGTGTATGAATTTAATGCTCATATTTATTTAATATTTTTGGGAACATTTATGCAATTTTTAGAAAGAAATAATCCTAGATTCAAATTTTCAAATTCCTAAACTAGCCATTCCATTGGGAAGAGACTTCTAGTATGTAAGGATTTTCTTGATAGTGATTAAGTGGAGTCAAAATAAATTTGCAGTTGCTGGTTTATGGCTATCATTTTAAAATTTTGAATTTTATATTTGTGGTAACGTTTATAAATATTAAATCCCTCATATCTATAGCAATTGATTTTCCATACTTGCAAGGATTTGATTGTTAGTTTATGGGTATTTCAATATAATTTTTATGTTGTAATATTTTTATTTATAGCTATGTGTGATCATATTTGTGGTGATTATATCATTTCCCAATGTACCCTAGAAAGCAGATAACGCAATGAAATGAGAGAATTGATCATTTTCACCTTTGAGGGTTTGTGTTTGCATATTTGGATGTACGTAGTCTATGAATCATGGAGCTATCAAGTGAAGGAGAATTGAGACTAAAGCTTTAAAGAAAAGGAAAATGGCCTGGAAATCCAAATCATTTAAAATTAAAATTCTCAATATTCGAAAAAGTGAAAAAAATTCATTTATGATGGGACAATAATAATATAAGTCTATGTTTTCAATAGTGATTCCTTTTATGGTTCATTTGTCTAGACCAAAACCTTTGATACATTGAGATTTGGAATTGAGACATGTAGTTATCACTAATATGATTTAAATCATGAGGATGAAATCTCTAGATCCATCGAGATAATGAAAGCATCATGAAGGAAATATTTTAGTTCAAGGTGGAATATTTTAAGGGTCTTTGTGACATCAAAAGTACTTCTTCTACTAAGAGAGTCACTATTCTATAAATTGTGGATAACGTTAGATCTTGGGTACTAATGGTAGATTTGTAGTGTTATGAACTCATTTTCCATATGTTTGATAATTAATTTACTACTATTCATAAGGATCATGTAAAATTTATTGCTTTTCGATGCAAAAACAGTCATGTATTTGATTTTAAATGAGGAGGATGATATTGTGATGCCACTTCCAAGAATTTTAATTTCCTATATGAGAAAGGAGGATAAAGAAATGTCACTAGAAAAATAAGCAATGGCTAGAAGTTTTATAGGTCTGTGTAAAATAATTTGAGACAATATTTGAATAATGAGGAGAGTTCTTTGAGTGAACCATCAAATGTATATCCATGAGATGTCATACAAAGTAAATATTTCCGATAAGTAAAATATGATCAACTATATTATAATTATTTCATATGTGATCTTGAACTTTCAAAAGAAGGGATTAATGATCTTGATCCGAGGAAGATGAAAAAATGGATCTATAAGTGGGTACAAAGATTTTGGTGGTTGAAGCCACCATTCCAGGTGATAATGTCATAAATCAAATTTTTGTCCTTTTCAAAACAACCATTTAAAATGAGCATAAAGAGTGTGTCAACCCTATATCATAACTTCCTCATTCCACTAGTGGGGATAGATCACATGATGACATTTCAAGGTATGAAGAGGTTTATTTATGGTTGCATACTTTTCCATTTTATATTTTTTCCCCACGAGGAATGTATAAAGGATGAAGATAAAAATGAGGATCATGGGCTATAAAATTTGACAAGAAGACTCCTTGGGTCAAGGTCTCTCAGATGGGAACTCTAAGGTATGAGAAGAAAGTGATTTTCCACTTTCTAAAAAGATTATCAGTTTTGAGTTTTTGATTTTTACATCTAATTTCATGGGAATAAGTGAATGTTCAGAATTGTTATTGCAAGCATAAGTGTTGGTAAGTAAGATTGCGCTTTACGGGATCCAAGATTAATAGGGAAAAGTAATTTTCAAGGATATAATGATGACTTTCTGATTGGTATACTTGTTATGGAAACTACTAAGGGTAAGAACTTTGATTTGTTGATCATCATACTTTGTCCTTACCTTTCTTTGTTCATCATAAATATTGTGATAATAATGAAGACAAGATGAAAGATGACAAGTGGATAAAAAATCTTCCTAAAGTGGCCCTAAATCATTGGAAAGAAGGCCAACATCTTCTAAAATTCATTCCAAGTGAAAGTGAGGGAATAAATGGAGTGATTTCAAGATATAGTAAGATACTTGGTTTTATTTTCAGTTAATTTATTTTTGATTACATTACTTGGGCTCATGCATGTGAGGAAAATATTGAGGTTATATGGAAGAAATGTTGGGGGCTAAAAAATGTCCATGACAGGTTAGCCAACTTCTTCTAGCATATAATTTTTGGTTTGGAAAAAGAGGAGTTCATGATAAGGAATTACAAAATGATTGCATGCCATGAAGAAGAGAGCTAGGCTACTACTTCATATTTCGTCATTTAATGGAAAAAAGATTTTCCTACCTATTTTGATGATAGGAAAATTCTTGGTATAGACAATGAAAGACAACACAACCTTGGGAAATTATATACTCTATTTCGTAACACGTGGATGGTATTTTGTGGGATTGATAATCAATTTTTAGTCCTTATATAACCTAAGATAAGTACCAAAATAACCTACTAAACCAAGTCATCCAAATGCTATCCAATTCTTATTATGAAATTTTTTAATAAAGTACGTCCCAATTTCTCACATAATGTGGCGAATTCTCTATTTTTATTTTTATTCTAATAGTTTTCCTCTCCTATTGCAAAAATGGTACTTTGACACTTGGGAGTTGTTCTTCCCAACACCTATTATCCTAGAGATGCATTGGGCAGATTTGAGTGGATTTTATGCCACTCTTGGGAGGATGGTTAGGAGCAAGGAGCATTATGACAGCAGTATGAGGGGCAGCAGAAGTAAACTTTGAAAATACCACCTTTGGGGGAAGAGTTGTGAGCTGTTCATGCCTTTGAGACATGAAGAAGAGGCTGAAAAAGTGTTTTTCAACACTCATGTTTTTTCTAATATGTTTGCTTCATGTGCAAGTCGAAATTCATGTGAGAAAAGGTTGTTGTCCTATATACTCCATGATGACATTCTTGGGTGGGCAGCCTTGGAGCTTAGAAAAGCTCATATAGTTGTTGATTCCTCATACTCTGATGAAGGTACAACAATTTAGAGTACATACTGTAGGGATGATTACACTCATGTTTGGATTGGATCGAGGGAAGAAAAAAAGATGAGATTGTTCTTCCAAGTACTTCACCATGTGACAGGCACCGGATCGAGACTTTGGGAACACCATTTCATGTCTTCCCTTTGGGACGTGATACTTGGACCTATGAGCTTATAATTTTTCATGGAAAATAATTTTGGGAGGGTGGACTGTAATGTCCCCTTTTCAAACCTAAATAAATTCAAATACTTTAAACCAATTACTTTCCGCATGGGTTCATGGATTAAGATTAGGTACTTCTTTGAGATATCTATTGAATTATTTTCTTGCATTTTAACCCCTTGGCATGCTATGCACCGTAAGTGTGAGTTATTAGTTAATTATAAAATGATCAAGTATAATTAGGATTAGTAATCTTATATTTAAATTATGTTTTCTTATATTTCCCTATAAAAAGGAATTAGGTTATCCAAGTACTTATCTTGCACCCCTTAGATTAGAGAAGGAGGATCCATGGCCTTAGAGAGTTATGTGGAACATTTAATAAATTGAATTCTTCATGCTTGAATAAAATGGGATGTATGCCTAAGGGATGCATTCCTAGATTTTTATTGTTTCTTTCTCTTTTCCAATCTATTTTGAGATGGATTGAAGATCAGATTTGAAGTTTAATTTTGTAAATAATGTGTGTTATCATTGCAATTTTCTTCCCTAGTAGGAATCATTCTACATATTTCTTGTGTTTACAAAGTGTACATTTCCTATTCCATGTGGAGTGAGTTACTTGTGGGTGTTGTGCTTTGTTATATCTACCATATGGTACTGAAGTGACTTCCATGTATGGGGTTTTCATCCATCTTGGAGAGTTTTATGTTGTAGAATTAGTAAAAGTTTAATTTTTTGTACTTTAGCAGTGATTTTCATGGTTAGCATCCATATTCATATTCTCTTTTTTTTTAGTCTATGCATAGTTTATTGTTTAGATCAAACCATTATTGAGTGATTTATAATGCTTTGAATTTTCCATAATTTTTTGTAGACAAGAGTTTGACATAAAATCATATGTTCAGATCTAGGGCATGAAAATTAAGTTATCTTATGTTAATTTTTGCTAATTCTTATTTAATATTGTTTGGAAAACTTATGTAATTTTTTATGATGAATTAACCCTATTATAAAGGGTCCGAATTCCTTAAATGAGCCGCTCCATTACGAGGAGACTTTTGTTGTTTATGGAGTTTATTATTAGTGATTAAGAGGAGCCTAAAATCAATCTTTTTGAGATTCTAAAATTCAGATTTGGGGTAGGTTTTATGAAGCTTAAATACCTCATATCTATATGGGCTTATTCACCATACTTATGAGGATTTTCTAGTTTTTTTATGGTTGTTAAAAGATCACTTTTTATGCTCTTGAGGGTAGATTTGAAGTGACTAAATTTGAAGGATTAAACCTTCAAAAAGTGAAAAATTGTATTATATAAGAAGGGTTTCCGCAGCAACTATCAAACACATTGTGGAATTTTTATTTCCAACGGATCATAAATAAAGAATGGGGATAGATAAATGATAATTAGTTAATAAAAATAAAATAAAACCCTTATTTAAATTCAGTTATGATTTCTTCTTCCTAACCAGCTGATAAATTGTAAATATACAATCCCCTTTGCATTCCATGAAACCTGATTTCTTTGTTTTCCTCCAAAATTTCAGTTTGTCAACATGGTGAATGATGAAAATTTTCCCAAAATATGCCAACCATCTAAGGAATGATTTCAACCTCAAATAACCCATGTTTACAGAAATCATTTGTTACTTCATATCTATTAACAAAAATAAAGAAATGGGTTACCTTATTTGAGTAAGGTATGTATTTCAATGGACATGGGTCACCAATTTATTCTATTTCGGAAATATGTATGGATTTTAAAAAGAGGCTCACACGTATTGGAGTGAGGGTTCAAACCAACTTTAGCTAATGCTAAGTAAAATAGAGGAGGGATGATGTGATCCTTATATGTGGATTTCACTAATTCCTCAATGTTACGATGTAATCGTTCATTATATTTTCTATCGGAGAGACCACGTGTGTTTCAATCCTACTCAATTTGTTATGACATGTAGCCAAGGCCTGTGGGTTCCTAAACATTGCTAATTAGGGGCTTCAAAGTATGGGATTACGGGAAAAAAACCATCGAAGGCCAACCTCTATGGAAGTGTAGTGGGATGTTATGATCCTGGTGTGTGGATTCACTAACACCTCAAGGTTTTAGTGTAATGGTTCATTACAATCTTTGATACCAAATGTAAATAATCATTACCCAAACACCTAGAGGCATTAGTAAAATACACACATAAGGATCATAACACCAAGATATTTAAGGTGTTTTTCACTTAGGTATTGATTAACTAAAATTTTAATTTTAAGAGTTAATATAAGAAGTAAAACAATGTAAAAATGAAATATGCTAATATGTAAATGTTGATTGATTTATTAGATATTTTAAATAAAATAAAATAATTTAAATTGGGAGGAAAAGGTACTAACTTGACAAGAAATTTCCTCAAAGTGATTTTGGACTTGATATGATGATGAAGCAGGTAGAACAAAGTGTCGTAGCAGACTTCATAAAGTTACACCGAGGCGAGATCTTGCCAAAAAGGGATGCCTGGGAGGACTAAGATGCATGGGGTGCTTGTTGACCAAAATAATCCCA
Organism: Taxus wallichiana var. yunnanensis; assembly: GCA_018340775.1. Lineage (NCBI taxonomy): Eukaryota > Viridiplantae > Streptophyta > Pinopsida > Cupressales > Taxaceae > Taxus > Taxus wallichiana. The sequence goes on from CM031239.1 coordinate 935,113,818, forward strand.
CACTTATTTTGGGTCAACTGACACCATTTTTCCCTCTTTTTATCCAATCCAAATTTTTACATATTTTAAGCACTTAAGGCCCCTTGAAGGAATTTCCATCAGATAGGAAATTTATTCCCCTTTCCAGAGATATAAATAAGTCCTCCTAACTCCTCATATTTTGCAAGTTATGGGCTAGCGGACCTTGGAGGGTTTTTTTACCAAATGTAGGCCAATGGGCCTAGGGAATTTTTTTGCCCATGGAAATTTCACCAAAGTGGGTCTACGGGTCTGTGAGGACTTTGGAGCTCTTACTCTTTTCCCAAATGGAGCAATTTTTAGGTACGGGCTCACGATCCCGCTAGGTCTTATCGGTAGTTGAAAAGTCACAGGCTAACAGAAGAAGTCATGTGTTAGTGTGGCACACCTTAAAGGTTCAAAGCCTAAGCTAGAGAATGAAACAAGTGTTAGGCCTCCACGTGTCCCGAGTCAAAAAGGGGGAAAAGGTGGGCCCCAATCGACTAAGTTTAAAGGTGTCAACGGAATCCTCCATGTGTCTCATTGGCACAAAACCAATGTTGAGTCCAAAGTATGGAGATTCAGACAAGTGCAAGCCTCCCATGTGTCCTAGGACTGAAAAGGGAGTAGGGTAAAATCACTTGAGTAAAAATGTAAGTAGAAGAAGCCATGTGTCGGTGTGGTAAAAATTCAAAAGTAAAATTTGGAGTGGCTTCCCCAAATGTGTGTCGATCCCCCATGTGTCTAGGGGTAGACTTATGGCCTTCTAAGAAAAAGGAATTAACCAAAACAAAATAAATATGGAAGGGCCATAGAAGGATAAATGTGTTTCATCGGAACAATTTCAAAGGTGTAGCACGAAAGGCAATCTCGATAAGGTAAGGATGGTCATTGAAAAGTCCAAAAGCCTGTGGTTAAGGTCCGATAAGGTAAGGATGGTCATTGAAAAGTCCAAAAGCTTGTGAAGGCTACAACATGTCTTTCCGTGAAACTCTAAAAGAAACATATGGGGGCATTTTCCAAATGAGAGTGAAGTCTCCACGTGTCTCATGTTGGACACAATGTCTCCCCAAACTAGAGGGATTATGAAAAACACAAAGGAACATGGAGGAGCCTGCAAAAGCCACCACATGTCGATTCAACACAATTTCAAAAGTGAAAAGAAGAAGATGAATCTTCAAGATGCAAGAGGCTACCACGTGGACCCCTGTATGGTAAAACTCTTTAAATATTGCATGCCCATAACCCTGATCTTTAGACAGCCATATCTTTTGATTGGAAACTTGGATTTGGGTGGGAGAAGAATTTTTGGAAAGGTCTCGACATCCTCTATGCCCCTGGAAGCATGAAATATTATTTTTAATAGGATTTGGTAGGTGAAAAATGGGAAAACATCTTTTAGGCCATTGATACGAATTTGATTGCTCCAAATACCAAATCGATTTGATTTTATTCATCATTATTCTCCCTCAACATGCCAAACAAACAATCGAGGAAGACTTGACAGATTGTAGGTAGATTTTTAGGGGGCATTGAGGGTCAATGGTTGAGATTTTAGAGTAGGATTCAATGCTCTTCCGGGAGTGGTTGGAATGGATTTTCAATTCTTCCCTCCTCTCTCTCTTATTCTTCCTATATATTGTAAAAGAGGGGAATTTTCTAAGGGTTGCTTTTTGTTTCTCATTTGCCCCCTCTCTCTTTCTTCCTTAGGCTAGAATGTGGATTCTAAGCCTTTTCTCATGGCTCTGTAATGGAATTTTCTTGCCTCTTTCCCACTAATGATGTACTATGTGAACTCACTGAGCAATAAAATTTGTTTTGTGATGTATTTTTCCATCCTTCCTTATTTTATTGTCTCTTCTTGACTCTCATCATTGTAGGATATACTGTGCATATTTTTTATTTCTATTACAGGTTGGGAGCTGCGCTAAATGGGTTTTGAAGTGGTGTTCCATGTGAAACCTATCTTTGGTCTGTGGTGAATTTTTTCCACTATCTCTTCGCTCACCTCTCTCCACTTCGGGTAGTTGGATCCATGATCAGCCACTTCCTTTTTGGTGTATCACCGCTTAGTTCAGGCTCTCTTTCACCCTCTCTCTCTCTCCTTGTCCCCTTGGAAAGGTTATATTAGGATTAGGTTATCTCTTCCTTCCCTCGAGTACCTTGTGGTAGGTATATTAGGAAGCAAGAACCATATTTCTCTTGAGGGCCATCTCGGGTTTGTACGTCCCATAGCTTGGGATATGGTCCCGAGTTGTGCAATCACACTAAATGCACCACTCGGATCCGAGGCCATTCAAGGGTGTTTTGATTGTACACTAATTTTTTTAGCACGCCCGGTGGGAAACCGAGGTCAGTGGTTGAGCTTTTAGAGTAGGATTCAATTCTCTTCCAGGAGTGGTTGGAATGGAGTTTGAATTCTTCCCTCCTCTCTCTCTTATTCTTCCTATATATTGTAAAAGAGGGGAATTTTCTAAGGTTTGTTTTTGTTTCTCGTTTTCCCCCCTCTCTCTTTCTTCCTTAGGGTAGAATGTGGAGTCTAAGCCTCTTCTCACGGCTCTGTAATGGCATTTTCTTGCCTCTTTCCAACTAATGATGTACTATGTGAACTCATAGAGCAATAAAATATGTTTTGTGATGTATTTTGTCCATCCTTCCTTATTTTATTGTCTCTTCTTGCCTCTCATCATTGTAGGGTATACTTTGTGCATATTTTTATTTCTATTACAAGTTCGGGAGCTGCACTAAATGGGTTTTGAAGTGGTGTTCCATGTGAAACCTATCTTTGGTCTATGGTGCATTTTTTCCACTGTCTCTTCTACTCACCTCTCTCCACTTCAGGCAGTTGGATCCATGATGAACCACTTCCTTTTTTGGTGTATCACCTCTTAGTGTAAGCTCTCTTTCACCCTCTCTCTCTCGTTGTCCCCTTCGAAAGGTTATATTAGGATTAGGTTATCTCTTCCTTCACTCGAGTAGCTTGTGGTAGGTATATTAGGAAGCAAGAACCGTCTTTGTCTTGAGGGCCATCTCAGGTTTTTGGGTCCCATAGCTTGGGATATGGTCCCGGGTTGTGCAATCACACTGAATGCCCCACTCAAATCCGAGGCCATTCAGGGGTGTTCGATTGTACACTAATTGTTTTAGCACGCCCAATGGGAAACTAAGGTTAGATCTATCATCTTTCCAAGGTGTCTCATAATCAACAACAAATCATAAGCCATAATGCGACCACACTAATAGTTTTGCAATTCCTAGTGAGACTCTAAGGTTACATCTCTCATCTTTCCAAGGTTTCTCATTATTAACAGCAAATCTTAAGCCACCATGTGACCACACTAAAATTTTTGGCATGTCGGTTGGGAGACTAAGGTTAGATATCCCATTGTTCCAAGGTGTCTCATTATCAACAAAAAATCATAAGCCACCATGCAACCACACTAACATTTTTGGCATGCCCAAAGTGGGACTAAGTGGTATTTACTTCATTTCATCAAGTTGATGTGTTCTTGGTGAGATTCATAATTTAGAGGTACATTCAAAGCACATATGGTGACTCCATCTGGTCAAAAACCCATCTCTAAAGTTGCATACCTTTCCCCATCCATTTTTATCCATTTTTCTTCCATCTCTTTCATCTTCTACCAATCATGAAGTTGTGTAATCATGAATTCATTTACCTCATGTAATTCACACCTACACAGTGCATTCCACCTCCAATGTATTTCCAAACTCCTTTAGATCAGCAAAGTATGATCAAATGCAAAACAATTATTATTACTCTTATGATCAAGTGTTAAAGACATTTTGACCATGGATATTATCAAGAACAAGGGACAAATACGGTGGTGATGGTTATGTCGAGAATGTTGGTCTGCTGGAAAATATTCAACACACGAACACTAGCACGGTGCGTTCAGGGCTATAGCGCAAATGAATGTATTCGGGATTGTTTTTAGGAAACTTTTCTATGGGTTGACCCCTTTCCAAGACACTATAGCCTGAAGGAGAAGCTTGAGTTTATGGTTGAGACATTGCCCCAAGTTGTGCAATGTAATGAGGAGATAGAGGCCTACGAACTTGGTGTAAGGGAGCCTTGTTAATGGGTAAGTCGTACACCATCATCTGGTAATTTTATTTTCACTCTCCAAGAAACACCAGCTCAACCTGAGCTTCAATTTCCAAGCTTCCCATCTACTGTGCTGAGTGTTGATTCCCCTTCCCCATCTTCTAGTCTTCCATCTCATTTTATTTCCTCTTCCCTTTTCCCTTCCAAATGTGTTTCCCCTCCACAAGAGTTAAAATCAATGCCTTCCCCTCGCCAAAAATAATGAAAAGACTAGTGGAAAACCCACCCACAACTCCTCCTCTATCCTTTCCAAGTCCATATTGAGAAGAGACTCCAAAACCAGCCAAGGAGAACATCAAGCAAAGGAACCACATAGTGAAGAAATGATAGAAAATATGAAGAGTTGGGCTGCTATATTTGAGTTTACAAAGATTCCCTTATTGGTTAAACCTATGGAGGAGGGTAAGATCCAGATATAACACAAGTAGGGGAAGAAGTAGCTACTCTAAATCCAAAAGAATATGAGTATGTTTGGGCTATGGATAAGAACCATGTAGTTTCAAAGGCTCTAAGTGCGGAGCAAGCCACGAGAAAGAGCGTTCGATTATTCCTCCCACTTCATCCCTTCAAGATCTAATGTTGAAGAAGAGTTTGATCTTTCAAACTACATGTTCAAGGAGGAGGGGAACCATGGTGAGAAAGTTTTAGATCGGGGAGGACACTATGGAGGAGGTAAAGCACATGTAGTAGGACAACATGGAGGCGAGACCACCTCTCATACTTAGAATATTGCTTTCATGGAGAGGAGCCCGAGGAGATAACATCAGTTTATCCTTCATCATCCAAATTCCAAGAATATGAGCCTGATGCCATGAAGGAGAACATCCAAGTGCAATATCTTGCACTTCATAACAACTCTGAAACAAAGGTTGGAAGACCATGATCTTCCATGTTTCTCTCAAGATAAGGAAGGAAAAAGGCTAGAGGATGTCATCATCTCTCCTACACAATCCATCAAGGAAGGTAAATAAAAAGAATCCATTTTTGGAGTTGCAATTAAGAGAAATAGGAACATTCAAAGGATCAAACAAAGGTGTCAATCAGGTACTTGGCTTCATTGGAGCCAAGGGAGAAGCCAAAACAAGTCATGCCCACTTCAAGGCATGAGAATGAGCTCCAAAGTACCAAGGATCAGCCACAATGTCTCTTCAATCCAAATGAAGTGAAACTAAAAGAGGCATTTATCTTGTTTCCAGTTAACACCTTGATGATATGGGTGGAGGATTTACCTCTTGTCATTTTTTCCTTATATAATAAGTTATACTCAGTGTCAGATCATTTTCATGGCTTCCCCTTTTGAGGAAGGGAAGCTACTTCTCCTGCCAGTTGTAGGATTTATTTGAGCCCCCTTTCTCTCTGGTTAGTGTAGGATTAGTTTAGGTTTGTTTTAATCAGAAGAAGTGCTTATGCACACTCTACATGTTCCACTTGGAGCATGTATGATTTCTAATTTTTTACATAGTATGTGGTGTGGTGTTTTCTTTCTCGTGCATAGGACATTAAAAGCAATGGGTTGAATTTAGGGTCACCTCTAGTTCTAACACCTGTCCAAGTGGCTCAGAGATAAGATTTTAAAATTTTAGATCAGATCAAGCTATTAATTATGACTCCATGCCCAATGGATGCTTCAAGGAAACTGATCATTTCACCTAGCAGGCAAGTGATCCCTATGAGTCACCAAATTGTTGACCAAAATAAGCCCACACTTATTTTGGGTCAACTGACACCATTTTTCCCTTTTGTGCTTCAATCAAAATTTTTATATATTTTAAACACTTAAGGCCCCCTGAAGTAATCTCTACCAGATAGGAAATTTCTTTTCCTTTCCAGAGATATAAAGAATCCCTGCTAACTCCACATATTTTGCAAGTTATGGGGTTGGCATGGACCTTGGAGGGATTTTTTGCCAAATGCGGGCCGACGGGCCTAGGGAAGATTTTTTGCCCGTGGAAAATGTGGGCCGGTGGGCCCAAGCATGAATTTTCACCAAAGTGGGTTTATGGGGACTTTGGAGCTTTTACACTTTTCCCAAATGGTGTAATTTTTAGTACGAGTCACTGCGAGCCCGCAGGTCTTATCGGCAATTGAAAAGTCATCGCCAATAGAAGAAGCCACGTGTCATCACGACACACCTTCAAGGGTCAAAGCCAAATCTTGAGACTCAAACAAGCACTAGGCCTCCACATGTCCTAGGTCAAAAATGGGGATAAAGTGGACCCAAATAGACTATGTATAAAGGTGTTGGTGGAAACCTCCACGTGTCTTATTGGCACAACACTAATGTTAAGTCCAAAGTGCAAAGACTTAGATGATCACGGGCCTCCCACATGTCCCAATCTAGGAAAGGGAGTGGGATCGAATCGAGTTAAGTATAAAAGGTAAGCGGAAGAAGCCACATGTCAATGCGGCGCAACTTGCAAAGTAAAATTCATGGTGGCTTCCCCAAATGTGGACCGAGCCCCCACGTGTCCAAGGTTAGACTTATGGCCCCACCAAACAAAAGGCACTTAATGAAAATATGATAAATAGGGAAGATCCGTAGAAGGAGCCACGTGTTTCATCAGCATAATTTTAAAGGTACAGCCCAAAAGGCAATCACTAAACAAGTGTCACTGTCACATAGTTAAGGTCCGAAAAGGTAAGGTCGACCATTGAAAAGTACAAGATCTTTTAGAGGCTTCCACGTGTCTCTCCCGTGCAAATATAAAATCAAAATATGGGGTTAGTTTTCGAATGAGCGTGAAGCCTCCACGTGTCTCATATCGGGTACAGTGTCTCTACCAACAAGATGGATTCAGAAAAAACACAAAGGAACATAGAGGAGCCTGTGGAAGCTGCCATGTGTCAATCTGGTATAATTTCGAAGCAAAAGGTAGGAGCTAAATCTTCAAGATTCATGAGGCTACAACGTGGACCATGTACGAGATAGACTCTTTAAATATTGCATGCTTGCAATCCTAATCTTCAGACAACCATATATTTCAATTGAAAACTCATATTTTGATGGGATGATACTTTCGGAAAGGTCTCGACATCCTCTATGCTATGGAAGCATGAAATATTTTTTAATAGGCTTTGGTCGGTGAAAAATGGGAAAAAGTATTATAGGCCATTAATGTAGAATCTGATTGCTCCAACTACCAGATCGGATTTGATTTTATTTTCATTCTTCTTCCCTCAACACTCCAAATAGACAATTAAGATAGACTTGACAGATTGTAGGTGGATATTCGGGGGATTGAGGGTCGTGATTGAGCTTTTAGAGTAGGATTGAATGCTCTCCCATGAGTTATTGGAATGAATTTTGAATTCTTCCCTTCCCTCTCTCTTATTATTCCTATATATTGTAAAAGAGGGGAATTTTCTAAGGGTTGGTTTTTGTTTCTCCTTTGGACCCCCTCTCTCTTTATTCCTTAGGGTAGAATGTGGAGTCTAAGCCTCTTCTCATGACTCCATAATGGTATTTTCTTTCCTCTTTCCCTTTAATGATGCATTGTGTGAACTCACGAAGCAATAAAATATGTTTTGTGATTCATTTTGTCCAGCCTTCCCTATTTTATTGTCTCTTCTTGCCTCTCATCATCATAGGATATAATGTGCATATTTTTGATGTCTATTATAGGTTCTAGGAATTGTGCTTAATGGGTTTTTAAGTGGTGTTCTTGTGTGAAACCTATCTTTGGTCTCATCTTGCATTTTTTCAACACCCTCCTCTTCTCACCTCTCTCCACTTCAGGTAGTCGGATCCGTGATCAGCCACTTGCTTTTCTAGTGTATCAGCACTTAGTGTAGGCTATCTTTCACCCTATTTCTCTCCATGTCCCCTTCGAAAGGTTATATTAGTATAAGGTTAGCTCTACCGCACTTTGGAGTAGCTTGTGGCAAGTAGATTAGGAAGCAAGAATCGGCTTTCTCTTGAGGGCCATCTCAAATTTCTAGGTCCCATAACTTGAGAGATGGTCCCATGTTGTGTAATCACACTGAATGCCCCACTCATATCCGAGGCCATTCGGGGTGTTTTGATTCTACATTAATAGTGCCATGGTTTGAAATTTTTGTACCTTGGTTTTTGGAATAACTTGAAACTTGATCCTTAAAGGGTTCCATGGTCTTCACAAAATTTCTCCTTTTGTCGCGTGGATGTCACACTTTCTTCATTGATGATGTCATGAACCTATAATGAAGAATCAATTGTACAATCCCACACAAATCATCAAAATCCTAAAAAGGAAAAATGTATATCAATGGGTTAGATTGTCCTTAGCAGCCACAATGGTGGTGTTATAACTAAGCATTGCAATAAATCTCAGACCCAATGTAGTTCTATTTGAATGTATATGTAACAATGTGCCTAAGATGTCCTAGCACTAATGACACCAAAATAGGGGAAATAGTTAAATAGAATCTGAAATGGTTGATTGAATAGAATAGAATTCCATTTATTATGCAATGTGTGATGCAAAATAGTACCAAAATATAGTGCCTTTCTCTTTGTAGATAGCTAGCCATTAGTATAAAATTGTCTTTCCATAAGGTAGTATGTATGTTGTTATTATATAGGGATCTCTTGATCAAATTTTGACACTAATGACCCAACATGCTGACTTGTACCTAGGGAATGGGAGGGAAAATCATAAGTACTAACCTCGAACATCTAAATTGAAACCAAGTGTGACTACGACATGGGTTTCTAGGAATGAGTACCAAGGCACCCTAATAACTTCCTAAGGCGCCCTAGTAAAAACATAGAGATGAAAACTGAGTGAATAACAATATTTAAGACTCGAGAGACTAACAGAATTGTGCATGTTTGAGATCATAAGAACTCGAGAGGAGAGTGAATCAATGCATTAAAATTTTCACTTCATTCCAATCTTAAATTTTGAAATGATATGTGGCATTAAACTCTTATTATTCAATCAAACATATGTCGTGCACACAACGTTGAAAAAAGATTTAACATGGCAAACCTTTTCGGGAGAAAATACACCAAAACTATTGCTTATATTACAAAAAGAAAGGAATCATAAGAATATAACACATCTAATAATATTTTTTTAGTATGACACTAATCTCATAGGATCTCCAACCCCTACACCTCTGCTAATATTATCCAAAAAAGGACTCAAGTGAAATTACGCATCACAAGAGATTTCTCTAGCAGAATCCACCTACAACGAAGCTAAAACTCCCGAATGTGATAATCTACAAATTAGACTTGATTTATATACATTTTGATCATCTAGTTACAAAAATTGCTAATAAAATGAATTATGATCACTTTCCTATCTTTGTCTCGTGTTCTTATTTTTACATTTTTCTACTCATCTTATTTGATCCTAATTTCTTAATCAAGCTACCACTCTTAATACTTCACTCATATGATAAATCAATGTATCATCGATCCGCTCTATTTTTTCCTCTCTATTCTCATCTATAGCTCTTATTCAGCCATATTGCATCATATTAAGTCTTTTTCCACTCTCCTTTAGCTTGATGTCTTCTTTTTCTCATTTGAGAAACAAAAAAATAGTTCCAAGTTTGAACTATATCACAATCAACCTATTCCTTCACTTCAAATTGATCATCATCCACCTTCCTAGTTGGTCACATGAGAATTCAGCCCATTAAATAAATACAAGTAACTCCAGATTTTTTTTCCTCTCGTATTTGACTTGATTGAACTATTTTTGATGCACCTCCTAGAGTAATTTATCAATTAGTACCTAAAATAATTTTATCATTTTTTATAGTTTGCATCATGAGAGAGATGAGTGAGCCATTTCCTTCTCCATCTTTTATTTCACCTTGAAACTTAGAATCTCATAGAGAATGTAACTGCATTTTCAAAAATTCAATACACATTAAATGCCGATAGTTGGAGCAGTGGTTTTATTTATTCTTCATTGAATTCAAGTTATATGCTTAGCCATAATCACATGAAAATCAAATCACCATTGATTTTAGAGAACTAATTTTCACTTTTCCATGTTTGAATAAATTTTGTTTCCTTCGAACCTTGTCCAATCCATATCCTATTATTTCATGGCTTTCCTAATATCCTCTCTCTTTCTCCTTTTTATCGTGGCACATTTATTTCTGGACATAATTTCCCCTTGGAAAATTTTTAGTTATTCGTTTCTCTTTTAAATTTGTTGTTACATTAACAATGTCTTATGGCTATCCTCCTTGTCTTTTTAGTTTTCACAAATTTTTCTATGTCCACAACTCTATCTCTTATACTTACGTATTTTACAGTCTTCCACAACTTCAATAGTTCTTCAAAGATTTTCTCTTTATCAATGTATCTCGCTTCTAACTCCCTTACTCTCATGGATTTTCCTTCACCTTCATAGTTCTTCCTTTGCATTTCCAGATTCACTTATCTCATTCATGTCTCATACTTTGACTCCATGTAGCTTAGTGACTTTAATTTTTATGCGCAAAGAACCACTTACCTTCCGCGGCGTACTCTAGTGTTCCACAACTTTATGCAAACTATGACATTTACTCAAAGTATTTGGTAACTATATCTCGGCTTTAGAGGCTATCTCCCCATGTTCGCATCTTCCAAAAATATTGACTAATCCAATGAGAACTTATCCTTTAGCATCTTGAATCCTTTGTGAGCTTATATTACCAATAAACCTTCATCTTCTTGAAATGCTCACTTTATCAATTTACTCGTTTTACCAACAATGAAGCTTGACATAAACTGATCTAGCTTGAAATGAATGAAAACACACATAATAATTAAAAATATGCAACAAGTATACCCCTTTTTCATTGATGGAAACACTCCATCTTATAGAAACCTTATGACCTTTTGATGGAAAAATATTTTCATACATGTATTGTTTTTAGATTTACTCTCTCTGTGCATATAAATTGGCTGGTTCCATCATCTCTCCCCTTATATAACACAACATTTATCCCCTTTGATCATAATAGTGACTTTCATCAACTTATTTCCCCCTTTGACAGCAATGAAGAAGGGCAAATTGTGTTGCATAGAACTAAATATTTTGGTAAGCTAGATATTACATGTTCTTATCTTAAGAAGTTCCACCTTATCTTATGCTTCTCTTACACATGTATTAGTGTGTCCACAAAAATGATCCCCATGAGTTGATGCATACTTTGATAAATATGATCTAATACATAAGCTCCCCCTCACACCTTTTAGTTGTTGGCAGGATCGGGAATAACCCGAATTCACTACGTAGGTATTCAAATGTTTCTCTTGGTGGCGGTTTTGTCATTATATCTATAATTTATTCTTCATTGCTCACATATTCAGATGATCTTCTAGTTATTCACTTTTTCCCTTAAGAAATGATATCTATTTTGAATTTTCTTGGTATTTGAGTGGAACACAGGATTCTTAGAGACACTAATTACACTTGTACTATCACATAACAAAGGAATTGGATTTTCAAATTTTACCTTGTAATCTTACAGTTTTTGCTTCATCAATAGTACTTTATTGCAACACATTGTGGAAGCTATATACTATGCTTAACATGTGGAGATATCTAGTGATGATTATTTCTTACTTAGCAAAGATACCAAAAAATTTCTAACAAAGAATGCTCCTCCACTTGTGCTCTTTCTGTCATCAACACTACCTACCCAATCAACATCTATATATTCTTTGATGTTGAAATCATTGTTCTACGAGTACCATAATCTATATGCGGTTGTGCCCATGAGTTATCTCAAAATTCTCTCGATCATTGCCTTGAGGTTTGTTTCACTTTGATATTCTCAAAATCTTCCAACAAGTCATACCTCCTATATGATATTAGGCCTTGATGTTGTGGTGTAAAGTAGGCTTCCTATCATGGATTTGTACAATGTTTTTTCTACCTTAGGTAAGTCATCATCGCTACTCATCTTGTACCCAACTTCCTTTGGTGTATGAATTGGTTTGTATTCTTCCATTTTGAACCTTTTCAACATTTCCTTGATATACTTATTCTAGGATATGAATATACCTAATCAATTTAACTGATTTGTGAACACGGAAAAAAATGAAATATCTTTAAGCATTGACATCTCAAACTTTTCTTCCATCATGTCAGAAAACTCATGTGTCATCTCATCATGGTCTCCACCAAATATGATATCATCTACATATACAATTATTATCAGAAAGTGGTCTCCTTCTTCCTTGATTTAGAGATTGTTGTCCATAACACCTTTTCTCGAATCCTTGCTCAATGAGGTATAAATCAAGTCTTTTGTACCAAGGCCTGCGAGCTTGTTTTAATCCATTTAAATATTTCATCAACCTATACACATAGTATTTACCTTAAGTTATATAAAATAAATCAGATCGTTTAATGTATACTTCTGTTAGATCAAGAGAAATGTAAATGTCTGAATGAATATTATTCCATGTGAGGAGTGTATAAATACAAGTGAGAATGTGGTTAAGAGGTAACCGCCTGTAACTAAAAGATCGGTTACATGTAGCCAAAATAAACTATGTATTAATTATGGCAACATTCACCCCCTTAATACCTTGTTTTTACAAATCTACCCCAGATTCATCATCTTGTTGCGTCGCGACATGTCTTATCTACTTCTTGCAACAAGTACTTTTTCAGGATTTTCTTGAATCTCTGTGACAGATGTGCTCTTGTTTGTAAAAAAATAGATGAAGAAGTGAGCTCGAAAGCTCATGTGGTGCACCATAGATGGGCCTGAGGGAATTTAATCTCACGTTTGTTATCTGGATCGACACAACTCTTCTTCATCTATATGTCAAACAAGACTCATTCCATTATGTCCTTGAATTGCTAGTTTTGGAGACTCGATGAAGAGTAGGTACCGAAGCTCTTCAGTTCTCTCAAATGCAACACGTCTCTATGGTTGCTTGCAATGTTGCTAACATCTTGGGCATGAATTTCATGCTCTCAAACTATTGCATGGGATCATAGGATAGTTTTCACGTCCATCTTTGATAGCAAATTTGATGAATGAATGAAGGGGTTTGAACTCGTGTTGTTTCAATTGATTCAAACTATTGTCACATACTCCTGATCTCCTATACGTAGCACTCGCCAATGTCTTCCTTTGGATGTGAACAACATATTCCATGGTGGTGGCTTGATACAAATTCAAAAAATGGTAATGTAGAGGGATTTTCTCCAAACAATAGTAGAGAACACATTGGAGGAGGGAGTCTACCAATGCACGCGTGGGATTTCGGTTGTCACTGCCACTTATGTCAAAACTCCACAGAGTGCTCATTTTTGGTCCATGCTATCTTCTCCCTCTTTGGTGACACACTCTCCTTTTAAATTCTTTGATTGCTTGTTGTACCATGGGTTTCCTCCTTTGACTATGCTCAAGGCCTGAATATTTTCTTTTCTGGTCTCTGCGATGCTACTCACTACCTTGGCAATAGTAAATGGCCTCCATGCTTTCACCAATGGTCTCCACGTTTTCACCAAAGAATAAGAAAATTGCCAATCCTCTAATGCAAAGTCTGCAAGAATTGTTTCCTACGTAGGTGTTTGGTGCTCTACAGGTTGTCTTCCTCCACGCGCAGCACACACAGGAGCATCAATGTCAAATCCTCCAACGTAGGTCTGCAGTCAAGGATGGCAGTGCTCAACTAAATTTCCACGCAGGAGGGGAAGTGGCGGTTTCAAGCAGGTCTCCATCCTTTATCTTCATGCTTCCACGCTCCTGCTTCCACGCCACTCTGATACCACTGTTAGATCAGGAGAAATGTAAATGTCTGAATGAATATTATTCAATGTGAGGAGTGTAAAAATACAAGTGAGAATGTGGTTAAGAGGTAACCACCTATAACTATAAGATCGATTACATGTAGCTAAACTAAACTATGTATTAATTATGCCAACAACCTCTTCATTCATAACACCATTCAAAAATTTTGAATTCACATCCATCTGGAACACTCTAATTTTATTGTATGCCACGTAAGCTAGAAATGATATTATTGCCTCCATTCTTTCCACTGGTGAAAATGTCTCATCAAAATCAATTCCTTCCATTTGTGTGTATCCTTTGCACACTAGCCTTACCTTGTTTCTTGTCACTTCACCTTTCTCATTCAACTTGTTCTTGAATACCTATTTGGTGCCTATCACATTCTTGTTCTCTAGTCTTGCTACCGGTTCCCACGTGTCATGCTTTTCAATCTTATTCAACTCTTCGCTTAAGGAATATACCCAATGTTCATCTTTACTTGCTTTTGCAACATTATTGCATTCTATTATTGTGAGGAGTGTTATATCTTCATTTGTATGCCATTGTCTTAGCCTTTTCCTTGTGATAATTCTACCATATTTGTTTCCAATGATCTGATTAGAAGGATGGACCTTTTTACATCCTTGGAGGGTTCCTTAGTGTCTGGCCTTTCTTCATTTTCATCTTCTTTCTCTTCATGTCCACCATTATGTTGAGTGATTTTTTGGCGTACTACATCTCATCCACCTTTATATTTTTTCATTCAATAATATTTTGTACTCACTTATTATAAGACTTGTAAGCTGCACTAACCACTTTGAGTAACCAAGGAATATATCACTTCATCACACCTAGACTCAAATTTTCCTAAGTTGTCTTCTTATCTTTTGATATAGCATGCCCTACAAAAGACTCTTATGTCCTTCACATTGGCTGGTCTCTTCTTCCATGGTTTATAGGGATTTTTTTTTCAAAGTATTTATCCTTAGTTTAGATCCGTTCAAAAGATAGACCATGGTGTAAACCGCTTCACTCCAATACATGTCTAAGAGTTTGGATTCATTTAACACTATCCTTTCCATCTCCTAGAAAGTCCTATTTTTATCTCAACAACCCCATTTTCCTAAGGTTTCCTTATAGCTGAGATTTGTCTTCTAATTCACGGTTCTTCAAAAAATTCATCAAACTCATTTGACCAAAATTCTATGACTCAGTGAGATCTTAGACATTTGATATTTTTGTTCTTCTCATTTTCCACTAGCACCTTTAATTTATTGAATCTGTCAAAGGATTCTAAATTTTGTTTCAAACATGTCACCCATGTCATCCTAGTGTAATCATCTATTAGAAGTATAAAATATGACTCTTCGTTTATGCCATTAGTTCTAGTGGGTCTATAGAGGTCTGTATCGATCAGCGCTAGTGGCCTCGTTATAGAATACTCTTTTGATTTAAGGGACCTTGTTTATTTTCCATGCAAACAAGCCTTGCAAAGTGTATCCGTAGGTTTCTCAATATTTGGATATGTCTCACACAATGTTTAACACTTAGTTTCACCAAATTTTCTATATTCATATGCCCCAATCATCTGTACCAAAATAAGTTGTAGTCACTCTTTCTTGTGAATAATTTCTCCTCGATATCTCATTGAGAACATATATGTTGTTGTTTATCTGATTATCCTTTGGAACCTTCTTTCATGATATGAAATGTATGATATCACATCCCTTGTCATAAAATATAACATTGTATCTCCTCTTGAACATTTGACTCACACTTAGCATATTATGTTTAAGAATTGCAACATATAAAACATTTTTAGTTATAGTATTTCCATTATCTTGACTCAATGTTCCTTTCCCAACTATGTTTCCACAATTGTTATCCCTGAATCTCACAAAGACCGAACCATTATTGGACAAAGTAATGAATTTACTTGTTTCACCTTTCATGTGGCTTGAGCATCCAATATCAAAATACCAGATTTTATCTTCATTTTACATATGGAATGCGGTTTGTACTATTGGGCACAACTCGTTTCTCTTGTTCTCATACTTTTTTCCACATATACACACTTCTTTTACTTTGGCGTTTTTTTATATTTCTTGAAATCACACTACTCTTATTATGATAATCATGTTGGACACTATTATAGTTCGATCCGGTGTAAGATGAGCCAATTTTTCTTCCATTTCCTCTAGATAATTTCCTACACTTGGCAACTTTATGTCCAAACTAATTACATGAATAACAGGAATCGTAAAAATAAAGTGTGTACCTCATTACATACATGATCCTTGGTGCAATGGTTCTTCTTCTAAATAATTTTTTGAATCCTATGTTTGCATGAGAGGAGGTAATTGGTTTTACCACAAACATGTTTCCTTCATTATTAGTTGGCTCATTTTCCTTATTTTCTCCATTGAAGCCAATTATAGATTTATCAGTTCTGTCTCATTTACTGTTGAGTATGTCAGTTAACACATTTGAAATTTTCTCTAGATTTTCATACATTGCTAGCTTGCTGGTCAGTTGGTTCATCTCAGATTTTAGCTCTCCATTTTTGAGTTCATGTTTTTACACTCAATATCCTTTGACTTGTAGGAGTTTGAAATCTTTTCCAACTATGTTTCCAACTCCTTGAGCTCATTATCCTCTTCTTCTTCTTTCAAACTCTGTCTTCTCTCAAAGACATGGATTTGTTCTTCATAGTCCTTTAATGTGCATCTTAGTTTCTAATTCTTCTTCCTACACAGTTTTAATTCTTCAAGAGAACATACCAACTCTTCTTCTAGATTCACTTCAGCTTCTTCTTCATCTAAATCTTCATACTCAACTATGTTCTTCCCTCTAGAACTACATTCTTCAACCACATCCATAGCCATAAACAAACACTCTGACTGATCTTCATCATTTTCATTCTCAGAGTTACTTGACTCTGATCCACTTGATTCTTCCTTTGAATAGAATTTTATTTTGTTCTTAAAGAACTTATTTTTGTCACTTTTCTTCTTATATTTAGTTTCTCTTTTTCTATGTTTATGATTTCCTCTTCATGTTTATATTTTTGTCTTTATTCTTGTTTGGAAACCTGCCGTAAAAGTGACCTACTTTTCCACAAGAAAAACATTTAAATGGGATTTTTCCTTTATATTTACTTGAGCCTCTTTTTAATCTTCTCATGAACATGGCTTCAATCTTTTCATCATCCAACTCATCCCCTAAAGACAATTATTCTTCTTATTCTTTCACTGAATGTGTTTTTTTCTTAACCTTGAATGCTACTTCTTTCTTGGTGGATTTGGATCCAATAGTCCTCATTTCGTATGCTGATAGGGTGCTCTGTAATTCATCCATTATGAGAGTCTTCATGTCTTTGGCTTCCTCTATGGCTGAAACCTTTGCATCATACTTACTAGTCAGGGATCTCAGAACTTTTAGATAATAAGAAATTCTTGCATATTTTCTCCTAAGTGTTTGATTGTATTTATGACTTCATCAATTCTTTTCATGTGGGCGGCTATATTCTCATCATCCTTCATCTTCAAATTCTCAAACTGAGCTCTATAGGTCTATAGTTTTTCTAGCTTGAATTTTTCATCACCTTCGTAGATACTTTGTAGCTTGGTCCATATTTCCTTTGCAGGTTGTGTAGTGCATAACTTTTACAAATTATGTCTCAGTTAGGCCACATATAATGGCATTCATAGCTCTTGAGTTACATTCATATTCTTCCTTATCCATGGAAGTAGTAATTGGTGTGGTTGGAGTAGTATAACCTTTCTCAATGCATTCCTAGATGTCAAAACTAAGTGACATCAAATATGTCTTCATTATTATTCTCTATAATGCATTATTTATAGCAGTAATGAGAGATGATCTTTGCAGCGAAAAATTGCCTTATACCTAATTTTTTGCCATGCTTGTGATAGAAGGATCTCCTTGAAGATGTTAAGATTCTACAATAAGGACATCTCTATGATACCAATTTTTAGAGATCACAAGCACTGAGAGGGGGAGTGAATCAGTGCAAATTTTAAACTTTTTCACTTCATGCCAATTTTAAATTCTTTAATGATGTGTGACATTAAACTATGAGAAGTCAATCAAATATATGTCATATACACAATGTTGAACACATATATTTACCATGGGAAATGCTTTCAGGAGAAAACCCATCAAAATAGTTTCTTATATTACACAAAGAAAGGAATCGTAAAAATATAACACATCTTACAATAATTTTTAGTGAAACACCAATCCCACAAGGAGCTCCAACCCCTACACCTCTGCTGATATTATGCACAACAAAGGACTCAAGTGAGTATTACATATCATAAGATATTTATTTTACAAGCACCCACCTACAAAAAGCTACAACTTACACTTGATTTATTTACATTTTGATCATAAACTTAAAGAAATTTCTAATACAATGAATTATTATAACTTTCCTTGCTATATCTGTGTTTATTTTTTCACTCTCTTCTACTCATCGATTACATCTTGCTTGTTCAATCAGTGTACCACTATTGATGCTTCTCTCATCTCATAAATCAATGCATCATCAATATGGTCTCCTCTTTCCTCTCTATTTTCATCTTTTGCTCTTGTTCAACTTGATTACATTGTATTTATTCTTGTGTCACTCTTCTTTAACTTGCTAGCTTCATTCTCGTACTTTAACAACAAAATAAATAGTTCCAAATTCAAACTATATCGAGTCGACACATTCCTTCACTTTGAACTACGTGTCATCCACGTTTGCTTGGTGTCCCAATAATTTAGCCCATTAAATGCATACAACTAACTCCATATCTTGTTCCCTCTATATTAAGATTTATTAAAATATTTTCAATACACCTACTAGATACATTTATATCCATTGCCAAAAATAGATTTTCCCTCTTTTTACAAATTACATCGTGAAAGAGATGAGTGAGCCATTTCCTTCTCTATATTTTATTTCACCTTGAAACTCAGGATCTCATAGAGAATGTAATTGTATTTCCACAAATTCAATATTTATTTAATGTTGGAAGCTAGAACAATGGTTTTATTTGTTCTTCATTGATATCAAGTCATATATTTAGCCACAATAACCTAACAATATAATCACCATCGATTTTGTAGATCCAATTTTCATTTATCCATGTTTAAATCAATTTGATTGCCTTCAACCCTTGTCTAATCCATATCTTGTTATTTTGTGGATTTCCTTAGCTCCTTTGACTTTCTCCTTTGTATCATGTAACTTTTCTTTACTCGGTGGCATGTCCCCTTACTTGGTGGATTTTTAGTTATCTGCTGCTACTCTTCTATGCTTCTCATGGAATTCACAAGTCTCATGACTATCCTCCTTCTCTTTTGTGTTTACATGGATTTATTTCACATCAAAAAATTATCTCTTCTACTGTGGTTTTGCGGTCTTCCGTTGCTTAAATGATTATTCACGTATTTTCTATTTATCACCATATTTTCTTCTAACTCCCTTACTCTAGCGGATTTTCCTTCACATTCATGGTTCTTCCTCTAAGTTTGAGGCTTCATTTATCTCTTTCATGGTTCGACCTTTGAATCCATGTAGCTTCGTGACTTTATCATTTTATGCGTGGAAACCACTTACCTTCCATGGTGTTATCTAGCGTTATGTGGAATTTTGCAAACTACGGTGGCTACTCCAAGTCTTCGAGAGATATTTCTAATTTTTGACGGCTATCTCCCCATGTTCGTGTCCTGGAAAAATATTGACTAAGTCCTTGGTACTTATCCTTTAACATATTAAAGCCTTTATGAGCTGCCATTACCAATAAACCTTGATCTTCTTCACATGCTCACTTTATGAATTTACTCCTTTTGCCATAAATGCAACTTGACATCAACTGATCCATCTTGACCTCAATGATAACATGTATAACAATGAAAAAATGTGACATTGTGAGTGGTGATATTTGTGTTAGAAAAATAAGATAAATACCAACTAGACTAGGGGAATGGGTCATTAGTGAATACTTCTACTACACAAGATACATATGTTGGTGCTAAATTTAATCTCACCTAGTTTATTCAAAATTTCTAAGCCTTTCTGGTTTGAATTATTTTCTTTGTCTCCCTATATGAATGCGTAAAAATTTCTCCCCCATTTAGTTACCATTGTCAGTCCTTTCCTTAGGTCATAGATAACATTGAGTCTTGGTAGTATTTACAATCTTCTCTCGGTGGGGAATTTTTTTGGGCATCTTCCATGATTGTGTATCCTTTGTAAATCCTTTCCCAACATTTGTGGATACGTGGTCATCTTTAATTGGACGTGGAGCGACAAGTCTTTTTAGTGAACTTATCACTTCTTTTACATTTGTAAAAATGGAAAATTGGTCACGAGGCTCCAATAATTTCTGATTGGCTACTCAATGATATGAAGCAGCAAAGTAAGTTAGTACTTTGGTACGAAAAGTGTACACTGTCATAAATCAAGAGGTTATTGAAAGGTGGACCCTTTTTGTGTTTTGAGGCATTATGGAAAAAGGAATGAAAATATAAAAGGAATGCCTAAGGCCCACAAAAGGACACGTGGTGGTTTGAAAATTCAAATGTGGAGAGGTGGATTGTTAGAGCATTTTGAAGATTTTGGCCTTTTTGTGAAAAGGAGAAAAGTTATAAAATGAGTCGCAATTCAGTTGGGACAAATAATGTCACATGTTTGAGTCAGCATTGAAAATTCAAATTATGGAGGTGGGTCACTTGAAGACTTTGGAACTTTTATCCTTGTTTTAGAAAAGTGAGTAAGGTATAAAAGTGATGAGTGACCCTACAAGTGCACATATAAAGCCACGTGTTCAATCTACATCGAAAGTGGGAGGCGGGTCACCGAAGGTATTTTGGAAATTAGTGATTTTTGTGGAAAGGAGAAAAGTCATAAAGTGGTAGCCCCGTCGATGCCTAGGAAAGCCATGTGTAAATCCTATATCAACCACCGCAGAGGAAAATTGTCCAAAAATTCACAATTTATTTAAGTGATAAAATATATGCAAAGCACCTCCTGTCCTACTTCAAATCAAATCTTGTCCATGTAGAAGGCTCGCTTTGTTTGGGGACCTTCCCCATAATTTTACTTTCAAAAGAGCACCAAAGAGACATGTGCAATTTTTCATTGGATCTTCCCATATTTAGAATTTTCAAGTGTCTGATGTAACTTTCTCGAACCCTAGGCCTGTTGCACCTTCTGTTGGTTCTTAAAGTTTTTCAACAACTTTTCCAAGAGGCGAGACACATGGAAAGCCCGTGCTTGTTTAGGGTCTCTACTGGGCACCATATGAAAAGTGCCTTTGAAGAGACATGTGGAGGATTACGATGGATCCTATTTATATGAGAATTTTTCAATTTCAAAGGGCATGTGGAAATCTTGCGCTCATTTGAGGTCCCACCTCTAGACTTCATCTTTGAAGTTACGCCGAATAGACATGTGGAAGCTTCCACTAGACCTTCCCATGCTCAAAATTTTCAGTGACCGGTGTAACTCTCTCAAGTTCTAAACATGTGGAGGGCCCACACTCATTTGGGAACCTGCCTCTAGATTTCACCTTTGAATTTGCACGAAGGAGACATGTGGAGGATTTTTCTATCTCCTCTTCATACTTAGTGGACTCGAACTTGCAATGCAAATATGTGGCATAATCCATGTGAGGACACTCATTTATGAGAGGCATGAATGTAGGTATCTATTCCTCAAGGTGTATTCTTGAAGGTGAAAAGGATTTCTTGTCAGATCAAGCCATATGGAGCCACCTGAGAATTATTAAAAGGGGATTTATTGCACAACAAGATAAACGAATGATTAAAAATAATGTCAAAAGATTTGACATGGATTCATAATCATATTTGATGAAGTTAGAAAATCTTAATGGCTCACAAAGTCTCCACGGCACAGTAAAGTAACATATTTTCAAGGGAATAAACATGATTAAATGGTATGGTGTAAAGAGGAATATTCTCTGACGATTTAGTCTTTTGGGGGAAAATTTAGGATGAGTGAGCAAGTGAAATTGTATAAATGCAATGAAAATAATCTTGCACAAAAGTCGAGGGTTAATTTTTATGAAAATGTTTGAGAAAAAACCATTTTCGCGAATGACCATCTGAGAAACCTATTTATTTTCCTATGTTTTAGATTTAATCATGTCAAGATGGTTGCAAGTGTACAACCATTGACAAGCTCTAAGATTGTTAAAGAAACTCTCCCCTACTGATGAATATAATGAACCTTGAAATGAATTTGTGTTGATCATGAGTACAATTATGTTTTCTCTTATTTTAGAATGTTTTCAAATAGTTTTTCTTATTCCTGTTGCAATATTATGTTCAAATCCCTCTGAATCACACAAGATATCATCTTTGTGTTAGTATTGTGGCATTATAAATTTCATTATGAGAAGATATTTCATCTTGTGATGTAAATAAAAAATTTAAAAGAACTTTACTTTCATTGTGTTGATAAAGATTGTTTGTAAGTCTATGAGTGTATCTTAGGCATGATGAATAAGGGACTTCCAATGTATAATTGAGTCTTTAGCACAAGCCTTTGTGTTAAATTCTTGAAGAGTGTATGAAACCGTGCATCTCTAGGCCTCCATTGATACATGCTTTACGGTTGAAGGAATATTTTAGATTTTTTGAAGAATTTTTTTCGTGAGTGTTCTAATATTTGTAAAGGCTATCAAATATCTAGTATAATCATCTTTATCTTGCTTAACTTCCCACCAAAAATTTATCAAATGATAAATACTACATGAAATACCCCTGTTTTTACTATGTGTGCACAAAGGTTTAACAAATTCCACTGCCAAAATATGTAGAGATAATCAGGATTCAAATATTGTCTTTGGTAACCCAAACCTTATCAAGGAAAAATCTCCACTCTCTAGTGTGACAAATCATGAGAGTTATATTGTGTTGTATTGATCATATTTTATCAAGGTTTTCATTAACATTGTGTAGAGAAGGATCCTTAATATCCTTCATCATAATGGGTTATAAAACGGGTCCTCTCACCCTGGTTCAAGGCACAACCTAAAGTAGTGAGGGTAGATCAAACCCTTAGTGAGGTGCTATCCATTTCTCCAATGCCTGAGTGACAAAGAGTCTATTGAATCCCCTCTCTGGCTATAAAATGACTCATATCATGATTCGTCTATCTGTAAGCATAATGTCAATTTTTGATGCTACTCAACGCTTGTGGCAGAATCAATTTGGATACCAACACCGAATTGGCATTGTTGTCGAGGATCTATTTGTGTGCCAACACCACCAAAGTGAAATACTTGTTGCTAGGGATCTATTTGTATAGATGCATACACATGTTGAACCTAGTAAAATTTACTACATCATTTAAGTTCAAATCCATTGTTTAAACGTCATCCTTTTTGAGATTTGTAATATTTGTGCAAGATTACAAGTTAATTGTGTAGTTTTTTTAATTTCTAGTGGTTATTGCACTAAATTTTCATCAATAGTGATAAATGTGGGTAAAGGAAGGTCATATCTGTTAATCTTTGCATAAATTAAGAATTGATAGACACATGGAAAATTACTTATAGTGCATCTGCATAACTATGGTGAAAATCCTTAGTGGCGACTCCATGTTGAATTGAAATTTAAATGGTTACAAGTGTCCTAACCTATGTCAAGTGAAATTTCTCATCAATATTTGTAAAGCTAGAGGGAAGAAGGTATTTCTTCACTAGGGACCCTACTAGAAAGTTATTTCTAGAACTAGGAAAAGCAAATTTAGAAGGAAAACAAGTCTAGAAAATTATTGGAAATCAAGAATCAAAAAGGATATATCAGTTCGAAAGGTGATCAATCTATGGTTGAAGATTACCATATGTATTCAAGTGATTCATAGCCAAGTAATATTTATATAAATTTGAGTTCTCCAAATGGAGAGGGGCCATCATTTGTGTCTGAAAAGCATGCCTCTGAGTTTTCCCAGTTTCTTCTAAGGTTGATAGGCCTTTCTAAGAAACCGAGTCATTAGAGGATATTTACTTTGAGATTTATACTCATGTGCCCTAGAGACCCCTCATCCCTTATCATTTTGATTCTCCTACAGGATCACATCCATAAGGAAATATGGCCCAACTTCCACCTAGAACTCCTTTTGTTTTCAACACTTTTGGACCTATAGATTTCAGAGGTATGGATGGATATCCTAATATAGTGCCACAAGATGTTAGAAATAGGTTGCCTAAATTTCAAGGGAATAATGCCATCTTTGGTGACCACCCTTTAATACTCTTTGTCAATATGATGGAAGACTTTGAAATTGTGTTTGAAGGCATGTATATAAAACTATTTATTCATACTCTTGAAGAGGATGCACGTGACTGGTACAAGGATTTACAAGATAATTCAATAGATTCATAGATCGAGATGAAAATGATTTTAGGTTGCAATATGGGGATAACACAAATCCCAATTTACTTTTATCTAAATTTGAAAATATAAAGAAAAATCCAAATGAATTTGTCCATGATTTTAATACATAGTTCATTAGGACCTTGAGCAGGCTACCTAGAATCCTAATGCCAAGTGATGAGTCCGCTTGATAAAATATTCGACACTTTTGATAAAAGGCTTCTTATTACTCAAGAGATAAGAACCGGGAACATTAAGACAGAGCTTTCACAATGGCCTTATAAATAGAAAATAACATCAAAGCGGTTAGAAAGCCTCCCGAGGGAGAGGGTGTCAATTTAATAAAAATTGAGAGAGGCCTCAATCAAACAAAGCTATGGATTTAGAAGAGGTTATAGAAACTTTGGTTGGAGTAGTTAAAGAGATATCATATAAATTGGCAAGAGCACAAAAAGGGATAGGACAAAGTTCCAAAGTGTCAAGACAAGCCACATGGTCGGGAGATATTTGGAAATCATCCCGAGAGGTGATCATAGAATAGATGATGAGAGGGAAAGGGCTCATGGGATCATGTAATAAACAACCTTAACCCTGGGAGAATAGGTTGGTTCTGATCCTTTGACTTCGGGGTTACTAATGTGGAGGAGGCCAAAGTTATTGAGTGGTGTGATAGGTGTTTCTTACCACACTCTAGATGTGATGTAGATCAAGAAGTTGAGAAAGAAGATGATTATGAGACGTATGATGATGCATGCATGATGTAATTCTATGTGAACTCACGGTAGGGGGTAACTTTAAGCGAATTGATAAGTGCCATATATCGTTGAATACTAATGGGATTGTGTCAATGGGTATTTCCTCTTCCTCCCATTAATACTTTTGAAATTGATATGGTGCAAGCATTTGATCTTCCTAATCATGATTTTTAATACTTAAGGGCCTTGATGATTAAAAAGTATGATGGAGGAATCCCTTCCGAAGAGGATAGGAAACTATTGATGAATGTAGTAGTTTCTCAAGAGAAATAATATAACACCAAAAGTAAGGTTGTCAAAGGGGGAGGGCCACAAACCAAGCCAAAAGTTCCAGTTCTTACCAATATCCAAAGGACCTTCCTAAAAAAGATACATCTAGAAAAGGCCTAGTTTCCCCAAATAGAATTGGTGCTCCTGCCCATGCCCAGACTATGAAAACTCCCATACTATCAGAAGAAGTTGTGAATATCCCTCCTAATACTGCCCTACCCAAATATATTCCTTGTGACATAGCCCAAATATTAAGCCAGATCAAATTCATTGTTCCCATTGTTGAATTACTTAGAATTCCTAAGCATAGGAAAAGGGAATTTGAATATTTGGGATGTAAAGAAGAGAAAATTACCTAGGGAAAAAGTGTTAATAATATAGAGGTTCCTCCAATTATTACGGAATCATAAATGTCGTGAGCATTAGAGGAACCAAGAGATTCACCTAAGGTGTATTTTGGAACTTATCTTGTTGAATCTTAGCTTAATGTGGATCCATCTTTTACCAATTTTATTATTAAAGATAGGTTGGTAGATAACTACATGTTTGATTCAGGGAGCCTCATGTAATGTAATACCTCTTGAGGTCATGAATGAGTTTATTATCAAGGTAACAAACAAATTTTTGGAAATGTACTACTATGGATTCAAGAAAATTTCTAGTAGTTGGGTATGTCAAGGGATAAGTAGTGCAACCTGGAAGCTTTTCTAGGAAAATTCTTAACCATGAATGTAGTTATTATGGATTATCATGCCGAATGGGGATATTATTATCTAGAAAGTGGGTAGCTAGTGTTGGTGGAAGCATGTAAATGGAAATTTCATATGCAACCATACCAATTGAGGGGAACCTTGTGAAGTTTTATGGTAAGAAGAAAATGTTACATCTCGTTGAGGACCCTAACAATGATTCTTATGAAGTATTGTATGCAGACATCAATGTCGACAAATTTGTGGGTTATGCTGATTTTAAGGGTCATAAAATTGATGAGTGAAAATATCATGAGTAAATTGGTTCTCCTTGGACTCGATGTTTGATGGGGTTTGTTCTAGATATGGTAAAGGCACAAAAGATAAACCTTAGAAAATATGGCTAGGTAGAAACTTGGATAGAGAAGAAAAACAAGCATATGTCCAGTTGTTAAAAAAGTATCAAGACTTCTTGGCTTGGTCGTACTCAGAATGGTAGGAACTTGAAACATTTCCTTGATTGATTTCTCAGAATCAAGGCACACATCATTATATAGTGTATAACATTGACGTTCTTTTTCATTTCTTTTTTTTTTTGGTTCATCCAAGTCCTTGGCACTGGGTTTTCTCGGTTTCTCGGTTTGTTCTTTGGAGGTTCGAAATTGTTTTCTCCTTTGCAAACTTTATCTTGACTCCGTTGCTTAATGGATTTTTTTTTCACATGGTCTGTTGGTCTTGCGGAACTCGCAAGGAGTGCCCATCCATGGCGAGTTGGAGCTGATGTTGGTGCTCAATTTAATCTCTCCCTATTTTTTCAAAATTTCTTAGCCCGCCTAGTTTGAAATATTTTTGTCTCCTGTAAGGATGCCTACAAAATTTCTCCCTCATTTAGTTTCCGTTGTCAATCCTTTGCTTGAGTCATGGATCACATTGAGTATTTGTATTATTTACATTCTTCTCTCCATGGGGAAAATTTTTTTTGTTGGGTGTCTTCCATGATTGTGTCTCATGTGTAAATATTGTCCCAACATCCATGGATACGTGGTCATCTTTAATTGGATGCATCACGGCGGGGATTTTTGGTGATTTTTTCACTTTTGTTACATTTGTAAAAAATGCCAAATTGGTCCTATGGCTCCAATAACTTCTTATCGGCTACTCAACGATATGAAGCGAGTAGATAAATTTGTAACTTTGGCTCCAAAAAGTGTACACCTATCATAAATTAAGCGATTGTGGAAAGTAGGGTCCTTTTTGTGTTTTGAGGAATTATGGTGAAAGGAATGAAAATATAACATAAATACCTAAGGCCTGTAAAAGGAAACATGGCGGTTTGAAATGTCACGAGGTGAAGATGTGGATCACGGTGGTGTTTTTAAGATTTTGGACTTTTTGTGAAAAGATAAAAAGTTATAAAATGAGCCACGATTCCACTAGGGAACAAATAATGTCACATGTTTATGTCAGCATTGAAAATTCAATGCAGGGAGGTTGGTCACCTGGAAGACTTCGGAACTTTTATCCTTGTTTTGAAAAATGGAGTAAGTTATAAAAGTGAAGTGTGACCCCGCAAGTGCCTAGATAAAGCCACATGTTCGGTCACACCGAAGCGCGGAGAGTTGGTTGCGGAGGTATTTTGGATTTTTGTGGAAAGGAGAAAAGTCATAAAGTAGGCCGAAGCCTTGTCGATGCCCAAAAAAGCCACGTGTAAATCCTATATCAAAAGTAGATGGGTGGGCCAAATTGTCCAAAAATGCACAATTTCTTTAAGTTATACAAAATGTGAAAAACACCTCCTAGCCTGCTTTAACTCAAATATTTTCCACGTGGAAGGCCCACACCTGTTTAGGGACCTGCCCCTGAATTTTAATTTTGAAAGAGCACCAAAGAGACAAGTGGAGGTTTACACCGGATCTTCTCATACTTAGGCTTTTCAAGCGTCTGATGCAACTTTCTCAGACCCTAGGCAAGTTGCACCTTCTGCTGGTTCTTAAAAAATTTCAACATCTTTTCTGGGCCGAGATACGTGGAGAGCCTGCACTTGTTTGTGGTCTTCACTTTTGGGAACCATATCAAAATTGCACCGAAGAGACACATGGAGGCTTCCGCTAGCTCCTCTTTATACCAAGAATTTTTCAATGGCCGAGGGCACGTGGAGATCCTACACTCATTTGAGGTCCCAATTCTAGAATTAATCTTTGAAGTTGTGCCAAACAAACACGTGGAAGATTTCGTTGGAACTTCTCATGCTCGGATGTTTTAGAAACTAATGTAACTCTCTATGGTTCGAACACGTGGAGGGCATGCGCTTGTTTGGGAACCTACCTCCGATTTCATCTTTTCAGTTATGCCAAGGAAACACATGGAGGCTTTCGCTGAAATCTCTTCATACTTGGTTGACTCGGACTCCCAACGTAGATATGTGGCATAATCCATTTGAGGACACTCATTTCTGAGAGGCACGAATGCAGGTATATATTCTTCAAGGTGTATTCTCGAAGGTGAAAAGGATAGCTTGTCAAATCAATCCATATGGAACCACACGAGAGTTATTAAAAATGGGATTTCTTGCATGAAAAGATAAAAGAATGATTAAAAAGGCTTTCAAAATATTTGACATGGTTCCGTAATCATATTTGATGAAAGTCGGAAATATTAATGGCTCACAAATTTTCCACTTGGAAATAGAAAGTAAGATATTTTAAAGGGAATAAGCATGATTAAACAATATGTTGTAAAGAGGAATATTCTCCTAAAGATTTAGAATTTTGGGGGGAAAATTTGGGATGAGTGAGCGAGTGAAATTGTATAAATGTAATTGGAATACTCTTTCTAAAGGTGTCGGGAGTTAATTTTTTTGAGAAAGTTTGAGAAAAACCATTTTCCCGAGAGACCGTCTATGGAACTTGTTTATTTTCTTGTGTTTTAGATTTAATCACATCAAGATGGTTTTAATTGTATAACCATTTACAAGCTCTAAGTTTGTTAAAGAAAATATCCTCTCCTACTGAATCTAATGAACCTTGAAATGAATTTGTGTTGATCATGAGCACAATTGTGTTTTCTCTTATTTCAAAATGTTTTCAAATAGTTTTTCTTGTTCTTGTTGTAATCTTATGTTGAAATCCCTCTGAATCACACAACATCTCATCCGTGTGTTATTATTGTGGCATTATAAATTTCATTCAAATAATAGCTTTCATGTTGTGATGAAAATAACCAATTTAAAATCACTTTACTTTCATTATGTTGATAAATATTGTTTGTAAGTATATGAGTTTATGTTAGACATGAAGAACCAGGGACTTTCAACATTTATTTGAGTCTTTAGCATGGGCATTTGTGTTGAATTCTTCAAGACTCTATGAAACCATGCATCTATGGGCCTCCATTTATACACACCTTCCGGTTAAAGGAATATTTTGGCTTTTTTAAAGCATTTTTCTATGAGTGTTCCAATATTTGTAAAGGCTCTCAAAGATCTTGTGTAATAAGCTTTATCTTGCTTAACTTCCCACCAAAAAATTCTCAAATGATAAATCCTACATGAAGTACCCTTGTTTGTAGTGTGTATCCACAAAGCTTTAACAAATTCCACTTTGCCAAAATATGGAGAGACAATCAAGATTCAATTATTGTCTTTACTAACCCAAACTTTTTCTAGGAAACATCTCCACTCTCTAGTGTGACAACTCGTGAGAGTTAGATTGTGTTGTATTGAGCATATTTTCTCAAGGTTCTCATTAACATTGTGCAGAGAAGGACCTCTTGATATCCTTTACCAACATAGGTTACAAAACGTGTCCTCTCACCCCTGATTCAAGGCAACCTAAAGTAGTGAAGGTAGATCAAACCCTTAGTGAGTTTCTATCCATTTCTCCAATGCCTAAGTGAAAAAGAGTCATCTCAATCCCCTCCCCAGATACAAAATGACTCACATCATGATTCATCTTTCTCTAAGCATCCTGCCGAGCTTTTTTGATGCTTCAACTCTCGTTGGAGAATCAATTTGGATACCAACACCATATATAAAAAAAGATATTTGGCGGTATAATTATAGTAATAAGTGTGTGATTTTATGACTATGTTTTCCCCCACTTTATATTGATGAGTGAAATCTCGGTAACAAAAATTAGTTAGAGATTCGTATCTAAGAGAAATATGGAGATTCCCATACTATAGTAGAATGTCCAAATGTGGCAGAAAAACATGTCGAAAGAACCATATAGCATTCCAAACCATGGATCATCGTGTTGATCCATGCAACGTAGAGAGAGATGTAATTTAATGGTGAAGCTGCTCTAAATGAGAGTGAATATTTTAATATTCGATGATTGATGACTTATAATGTTGTATGATGATAATGAGATGTTGTAGGGAGTGATGTTCCTAACTTGATTGCACATACGCATAAAATTTACTATGAGATTTGGGTGTCCTACCACAAGAGGAAGAGTGAAGGGAGAAAGTTTTGTTACTCTCGACCTTTAACTACATCTTCAAGATCTAGCCACTCCAGATAGACTCAAATCAAATCAATTGACACATATAATAGAAATAAAGAAAAGGAACTCATGCCCCCACTCAACGGGTGTCACTGCAATGTGATGGCTTTAAAGTTAGGTCACTTGGAATTAAACAAAAAATATATGATGGCCTCCAAGTTAGGCCATCTAGAACTAAACGCCAAGTATAGAATAACCGCAAGTTAGGTCATCGGGAAAATACGAATGCAACTCCCAAGTTTGGTAATATGGGAGGTCGAATGTGTTGTTTTTTATTGAATGATATGATGTCAATTGTTAGAAAATTGAACCCGTCGATTGATTAGTTGATTGTTTTGATTGGTTTCATTAATTACTCATACATATATTTTATGCTAATTTCCCCAAGGTTAGGTCATTAGGGGAATTATAGAAAATGATGAACGATCACATGGAAATAATTTAACACTAGTTTCCCCATTTTAGGTCAACAAGGGGAAGTGATAAAATTTTGTATAGAAAATATGTACATTTTGTTTCCACTAAATTAGATCATTAAGGGGATACATTGAAGTATCTCATGGTGCATTAGTTAATGATAAAAAATGATGAATTGGTAGTGTTTATTGATCGTATAGTTGTGTAAGGGGAATCATGGGATGAACCCAGTTGTATGCCCTCCCTTTGTTGAAAGAGGGGGAAATGAGAATAACTAACGTTGAGCCAAAAGTAAGCTTACGATAGATAGTGTATGATAGATAACACCAACATGTGTATGTATTGAGTGAAAGATAACGTCTAGGAGAGATACCAATTGTTTCATGTGTATTATATGATGGTAGGTGGAATTCTAAAAAGAAACTACTACCAGTGTAAATCAAAGTAGAAATGCTAAAGATATTGTGAAAATTGTGTGGTGTGTATAACTTGAGGAAATGATTGCAAAATAATGACTATCCTGAAATGGGTAGGTAAAAGTAACTATAAATAGGAATTTTATAAAGTGATTAGTCACTTCATTTGTTTTTTGGCACAAGTGAGATTAAGTTTTTAGTGTTGAATTATTCCACAAGTTAGAGAAACACATCCTAGCTGATTCAAAATGGTAAAGAACATTTGTAACATCATGTCTACGAGAAGATTTGGTAAGTGCAATATTTGTTGAAAAATATACGTATGGTAGTTTTGTTTGTTGAATCTTTGGAAAATTTTCATTTTTAATTTTCATGATGTTTTAGACCTGGACAAGAGTGGTGAAGGCACTAATGGCCTTCGGGACAGAGATCACCTAAACTAGGGTGTTGGTGTTACGCTTATGGGCACCACTATCTAGAAAGGGTGTATTTAGTCTAGAATGATGTAAATGTAATTTTGGATGTCGAGTAATGTGATTAAAAAATGTGAATAGATTCATATAGTTTTATAATGATGTGTTTTTTTCATTTTTGTTAGTAGAGGGATATTCACTCGAGAGTGTTTCGTGGGGGTTGTCATTTGAGTAATTTTTTTGGGTTAGGTTTTTTAGATGATGATTGGGATTTTATGGAACGTTTCGGTCTGTAGTTCATATAATGGATGACATATGTTCCTTAAAATATGCCTATTTTTAAAACCTTATGTTAGAGGTGGTGTACAGTACTAGTAATTTTTGTTGCCTACCACTAAGATGAAAGTCATGTTCGAGGATTTGTATGGCATACTACCATTTCTAGTTCTTGTGGAGAGAGTATATGTTATGCCATTAGAGGATATGGAGAGGTAGATGTGAGTTGTGAGATAGTATTTTGTGGGGACTTGAGTCTGCTGTTTGAGGTCCATATCAATTTGGAATTGATTTTGAGGTTAGGGCTTGGCGTTTACATAAATTCATAGCTGTGGTTATTGCCTTATCTATCATAGTAGGGAGGTGTTGGAATATTGTATAAAATACATGAAATTTTCCACTAGATAGAGGAGAAAAGTATCAAATATGCATGGGAATGGTGTGTGTTTTCCAATGAATATAAAAACCTATATAGATTCACATAGGAGGAGCATGAAGGTGGGATATGTGTTACTACGCTATTACATGTATGTCCCTATGAGAAATCAATAGTGTTGAAGCAAGTTGGAGGTCCACAAGTAGAGTGGGCTAGCCTAGATATATTTTCTATGAGGTGGGTAGGTGTGCATGGGCATGATATTTACATTGATACCTATAGGGAATTGATAGATAGGATGAGGCATGAGGGAGTGATATAGAGGCCATACAAGGACTATATAGGATACCTAGAGGACATTATAGAGATACGATGTATATGGAGGAGAATGTGGTTTAAGGACTGAATCCCAAGTGTGGATAATTTATTATAGGTAGATAGAGTATAAAAAAGTTTTTATAGCTTTGAATATGCCGATAGAGATATATATATGGTTGAGAGCTATTCAAACATGTAGAAGGGCCAAAGATAGATTAGTGCTAATAGGAGAGTAGTTAGTACCTCTTGGGAATGATGAGGAAGACACAAAAATAAAGCCAATAGACTTAGATGATGTGGGGTGTACAAAGGAGTATTGTGCATGGTGGGAATCACATCGATGGGTATTTTTGTTTCCATTTTTCATAGATGTAGCAAAGTTACCATAGGGAGGAAAGGGAGGGGGAAGCACCTACCCTCGACAATGTGGTAGTGGCAATAGCTGAGTGTGATTATCTATATATAGTTATGTTATGTGATTTATTACTTTCTATGTGATAGTTAAGGTCATCTAGTGCATTGTTCTATTGTGTTGTAGGCTTCACATATGGGTCTTTGATAGTAAACACCTCCATTCATAAATTAACATAGAATGTGTGGAGTGACATACTTGTGGGTAGTGGCATACCGAGAGCATGTGAATAACATTTTGAGAGATCATTCCCATTGGTTTGATCTAGTGGCCATAGAATTAGCGGCGTGCACTATGTCGTTGTGCGAGAGGGATGAGGCACGGGAGGAGATACGATGAGCAAGAGAGGCAAAGCGGGTGTTGGTCGATTAGCATAGAATGTGTTTAAACAATTTATCAAATTACGAGTTGCTTTCCGGAGTAGTTTACAAAGAAAGCACTATTGTAAAAGTAAGTGGAGAGGTATAGGGGTTGGTATGAGTGGCATCGAGTTAGTGGTGAGGCTTCTAGTTTGAGAGAACTTGTATTACTAGATAGTGAAAATGATGATGAGATATGAACTATATAAATGTATTCGATGTAGATTTCCCCCCAATTATGAGATGTTTTGTAACTATGATAGGGATCAATATATAGTTGGATTTATGGCATATGATGTTTATATTGATTGTGTATTGATTTTATGATGATGTATATGATAGTTGTTGCTATGAATGATTCTTGATGGGTTAAATTTTATTCATATTTTTTGAGTTTATGTGTCATGCATAGTTTTGAGTAATGCATAATATGATGAAGATATAGTTTGATGATTATTAATGACGTATGCAATGGAATTTTGATGAATGATTGAAATTTTGATATAGTTTTTATACTTTTCTTAAAATTATGTTAGTAGGATGAAAATAGGGGAGATTAGTGATTCCCCCAGTGTATAGATGATGAGGTTCATTTAGGGAAGATCCATAAATAGTCAAGAATGAACAATATAACGCAAGATTGTGTCATCAAGAAATGATCCAATATAATGTGCTAGATGAATTGATAAAGTGAATGATGATAGATTCTTATTGTAATATATCCATTAAGAGTCATGTAAGAACTATAAGAACATGAATGCATCATATGAGGGATAATTTTATTTTAATCACCTGCTAGAGACTGAGGCGGTGTGAAGTAGTGGAAGCATGTGACATGGAATCGGTGTGAGCATATTAACCAAACCGAGTATCATGTGGAGCAGCACTAGGATGGGTGAATGTTGATGGCTATGGAATCCACTATGACACGGTGACATGATGTAGTGGATGAGGTGGATGATGTGGATGTGATGGATGTGATGGTGCGGTGATGTGTGGACACGTTGGAGAGTGTGCATGAGTGAACATCTATGGTGGTGCATGAATAATGACACGAGTACCAGACGGAAGAGACAACTCAAGTCTAACAAAATCCTCCAAATAAGGTAGAGGATAGATGGACCACTCATGTGAGTGAGATCCAAAGGAAACGATGCCCTTATCCTCTAATTGTTACAATTTATCATGAAGGATGATGTAATCACTATCCCTATGGCAATTTATATGATGATAATTACAATAAGGATGATCACGTTATCACTTTGTAGATGATGTTTTGGATGATGTCAATGTAATTATAAGAGAATTAGATTCATATCAAGTAAATTACATAGTACATCATGTGGTCTAGTGTGATGAGACAAAGTGTATTGGCTCACGTGACATAGATGGAGTAGAAGGAGAAGTATGTTTTGCAAAGGAAGAGAATAATTATGCTTTTTTGATGTAGTAGGTTCAACTTACTTTGTAGATCAATATGTAGATTGTTTTGGAAGCTCATTCGATGGAAATGGAGATGAACTAGATAATACACTAGTAGTAGACCTAGCTGGAGGATCAATTACATGTGTTATGAGAAGATATTATTATATGTCGATGAATTTATAATAAATAAGATTGAATGACCCACATGTTTCATATTGCAATATTTTCTTAAGTATAGGAATCAAAATATGATAGAAAATTAATTATGTCTCTAGATCGATAGGTTGGAATACTAGGTTATGTATATAAATGTTGAACCATAAGATATAATGCTTTATAGGTTTTAATGTTCCATGATGTAAAATAGGTAGATGGTCATAAGTAACTCTAGGGCCATTATTGATGATAAAGCGACAGAGAAAAGCATCCTCTATGTCATAATAAGTACTAATAGACCTAAGAGGAAGATGAGTATACCATTGTAAAGCCTCATCATCAAGATTGTGTTGAAAGGCCTTAGTAATAAGATATCTTTAGAATAGGAGGTCATATGTATGTGATAATGTTAGAGATGTACATGAGGCGCACCAAAGACGCGATCAAAATATATGAATTTACCTATGATAAATTTATCAGAAATTGAGTTATGAATGTTCTTAGGTATAGGATTGTCATGTAATGAGTTTTCAACAGAAACATAGTAAGCCCTACTTTATAAAGTGAGTGAATAAACATGAGATTGTAATTGGCCTATGACATGAATGAGAGATATGATATCCTCTAAAGGAATAACAGGATATGGTAATAATGTTTTAAATTATTTTAACTTACCATTGTGAGTGATCATGGGAATATCAAGAGAAATAAAGGAGTTTCCATTGTTAAAGGAATGCTAAGGGTGGGTTCCAAAGAAGATATAGTAGGCGAAATAGATGAAACATCCATAATAGTGGTTATAATAGCATTAGAAACATCCATAGGTGGAGAAGATGAAATAATGGTTCTAGATAATGTGAAAGGAGGAGATGAAATTGTAGGAGAGGAATAACCAATTGTTGGAGATGACTCATGTACTATGCTAGATATAACCTTGACGAGAAAGTGGTAATGCAGATTCAAACTCATCGAATGAAAAGTAGGAGAATCCTAGCTATAAATTTTGCATAGACATTAGGTAGAGACTCATATAGAAGAATTTAATTAAGCATCTTGTCAATATCATCATCAACATAATATGAAGTTTTATGATAGATCATATGTGATGTCTCATGAGAAGAAATATCAACGAAGGATAATAATGAGATGGAGCTATAGTCATGTTATAACTAGAAAAATAACTATTATGGACATGTGAGTGATTGTTAATACCAAACATGTAATCGATAAGATAATCATCTATAATTTCCTTAGAAAGATCAGAAGGAGGATCACTAGTAGCCATATAGTATGGTGTACAATGAGTGAAGGCTATTGTATCTAAAACAATATTAATGCCAATCAGATAATTTTCAAAACTAGTAGGTACATATCGTTGACCATCTAATAGTTGTTACTTAATATGATATGAAAAATTAACATTACCATAGAGAGCCATAAGATCAACGATAATATCCTAGTCATAAATTGGATTGACGCTAACAAGAGATATGATGGGTGAAGAGAGGAGGAGATATCCTTAGCCATTATAATTTGTAGTTAATCTCAAGGAAAAAATGTTCTAAAGTACAGAGTTCACCAAAATGATTAACTAAACTTTTAATTTTAATAGTTAATATAAGAAGTAAAAATGTAATAAGCGTAATATGTTCATATGTAAATTCTAAATGATTTATTTGGTATTTTAAATGAAATGAAATAATTGAAAAGGAAGGAAAAGGTACTAACCTAACAATAAATTACCTTGCGGTGATTTGGGATTTAGTAGGATGATTAACATGTTGACAGGAGGGTATGAGCACACCTCACAAAATTTTAGCAGAGGTAGATCTAGAATGACTAGGGGTCATGGTGGAGGATTAGGTCACATGGGGCACCTTGGTTTGAAATTTTGGCACCTTGGTCTTTAGAATAGCTCAAAACATGATCCTCGAATGATCTTCAAGTCCTCGTAATAATTTTCTTTCGTTGCATGGATGTCGTAGTAGCTTCGTTGATGATGTGGACCTATAATGAAGAATCACTTGAAAAACCTCACATAAAGAATTAAACTTCTAAAAAGAGAGATGCATATGAAGGGGTTGGCCTATCCTTAGTAGCCAAAATGGTGGTCTTACAAGTAAGGGTTTTACTACATCTTAGACCCAATGTACTTCTATGTTATTGTGTCTACAATAATGTGCTTAGGATTCCCTAGCACCAATGATGTAGAGATAGGGACAATAAATAGAATGCAAAATGGTGGATAGAATATAATAGAATCCCATTTTCTATGCAATGTGTGATGCATAATAGTAACTAAATACTACCCCTTGCTCTATGTAGATAACTAGACTGAGTAGAAAATAGTCCGCCCATGAGGTAGTATGTATGTTGTTCCTATATAGGGATATCTTGCTCAAATTTCGACACTAATGACCCGTAATACAGACTAGTACCTAGGGGAATTGGATGAAAAATCATAAATACTGACAATGAACATCTAAATGAGAACCAAGTGTGACCAAGACGAGGGAACCTAGGAATGAGAACAAGGATGCCCGGGGAACCCTAATCCCTTCCTAGGTGCCCTAGTACGAGACTAAAGGTTAAAATTGAGTGAATGATGACAACTAAGAATCTCTAAAAAATGACAAAAAATGTGTGAGTGATGACTATGCAAGAAAATAAAAAAAAGACCAACTATACTGACGAGCGAACTAGAGACATGGGTCATCAATGAATAATTTTCTTGGGCAAGATCAATTTATAAAACAATATACTTGGCAATATAATTATAGTTGTAACTACATGATTTTGTGACCATAGGTGCTATAAATGATGAAAATACTAAAAAATCAATTAAGAATTATGTACCGATACTTGCAATGACAATCACAATTTTGGGATGATAAAATATGTGAGCAATGAATGAGGCTCCTCCTTTCACTAAGTGAGAGGACCTATATGAAAAGAAAACTAAAAAAGATAAAAGATAAATATGAAAATGAGTTTCTTAGGGAATTTCGATCCTTGGAATCCTAAAGGCGACTTACTTGAAGGGTGTCAACTCATTTTATTTAACTAATTTATTTTATAATGATAATATAAAATCATATTCAATTATTTAAAATCGAGAGGGATAGTGAGGCATTTTTCAACTTAATCTATTAACATATCATATATCGCTTCAAATTCCTCACAAAATCATCACAAATGATAGAAAATATTTTTTAAAAAAAATCCAAAAACTATATGAAACCTATAACATTAAACAAATTTTTTCATCTCTTTACTATCCTCAATAAAATGGTCAAGAAAAATATTCTAACAAAAAAATTAACAAGATCCTCATGAAAATTATCAATTAAGTAGGAAGGAATGGGTTTCTCCAAATATTGTTTTCCTTATGGGCATATAGAAATAACATCAGTACTCTATCGAGTTCTACACCTTTACATTTATTCTATGGATATGAGGCGGTTCTACCCATTGAAGTTAAAATTCCATCACTTTGTGTATCCCTCAAAGATTTTATTTCGACAAGGTTTATCGTCAAGAACGACTAGAAAAACTTTAAGCTGTTAGATGATCCTCAACTAATATCTATCAAAAATCTTCATATCTATCAAGAACACATCAAAAGGTTCTAAAAAAACTATGTTAAAGAACGTGACTTCAACATTGGTGATCGTTATCCAATTTTTCCCCTCAGGAAAAATTGATCAAACATGACCTTGTATAGGAGGAAATGGAGAGGTTTGTTCAGTCATGTGAGCTCACATTTGATCCCAAAATCAAGTTTCGGGTGGGCTCAAGCAGTGCAGAAGAAAGGTCGAAAATGAGGCCAAACAATGTTAAAGGAGATTAGAGCTCAATAGGAAAAAAATGGAGAAAGGCAGTGTTCACTCGAGGCCCAAATTGGCTAAGTATAAAAGAGTTAGTGGAAGCCTCCATGTGTCTCATTGGCGCACCTTCAAAGGTAAATTCCAAAGTGGGGTCCCCAAATGAGCATAGGCTCTCCATGTGTCTAAGGCCCGAGAAATTTGCACCGGCCATTGAAAATTATAAAAGAGTCACCGGAAGCCTCCATGTGTCTCATCAGCGGACCTTCAAAGGTAAAGTCCAATGCGGGGTCTCCAAATGAGTACAAAGCCTCCATGGCTCTAGGGTTTAACAAATTTGCTCCTAAATAGAGGTATTGAGTCCGAAAAGGTAGAATAGGCCGTTGAATCAACTAAGTATAAAAGAGCCTATGGAAGCCTCTATATGTCTCATCGATCCTCCTTCAAAGGTAAATCCAAAGGAAAGCTCCCAAATGCGCATTGTCCCTCCATGTATCTAGGGTCTAACATAGGTGAAAAGGGTATAACCATCTATTGAAATTTATAAGAGTTAGCAGAAGCTTCCACATGCCTCATCGGCACAAATTAAAAATTAAAATCCAGAGGCAGGTCCAAAATGTGTGCAAACTCTCCACGTGTCTAGGGTCAGACGTAGTTGCTCGCCAAACCGGAGTGACTAAGCCAAAACACAAGGGAATGAAGCAGTAACCTCATAGATGATTCCAAGTGTCCAAATGCCACAACTTCAAAAGTGAAAGGAGGGGCTAATATATCAAGAATGCGGGGGTTTCCACATAGATCCCACATGAAGAGACTCCAAACCCAAATCACTTTGGAAAAGATTTGGTGGAAGGCCAATTCAAAGATGAATCATGAATCCCGTCAAGAATTTTAAATGCTTATATCTTTTAATATATTGTGAAAGCCCGGGTGGAACGCCAGACTCATACCTTCAGATGATCTCAACTATGACTAGAATAAATACAGTCTACCATTTTTGGAGGTTGTTAGGCTTCTCACCTACCAGGGTGGTTGAAGCATGATTGGAATTCTTCCCTCCTTTCTCTCTTATTCTTCCTATATATTGTAAGGAGGGGAAATTTTCTAAAGGTTGGACATTTCTTCTTTGCACCCTCCCTTCTTCTCTTGTCTATAAGTGGATTTGTGGAGTCTAAGCCTCCCATTCAAATTGTAATGCAAGTTTGTGCCTCTTGGCCATTGTAATGCACTGTATCAAACTTTTTGGAGAAATAATGCATGTCTGTGGATAATTTTCAACCCTCTCTTGTGTTCATTATCTCCTTCCTGATCTCTCATTACAGTCCTGGTTATTTGTGCATGGTGATTGTATTGCATTTTTATGGTTTGTGTTTATTGCAAAGCAAGTGTTTCAACATTCCTTTGGTGCATCACCCTTGTTATTTTAGGTTTTATTTCTTACATCTCGTAAAGCCTATCTCCTTGACAAGTTAGAGTAGGTTCTAGAGTAGATCCTTTGCAATATGAATTTGTGCACCGAACCGAGGAATAGGAACCAAATTTCATTGAAGAACTATCCTGAATCACAAAGTCCCACACTTTGGGAGAAGGTCCATGCTATCTAATCACACTGAGATTCTCATCACATCGATTTTTATATATTCAGGGAT
The DNA here is from genome assembly GCA_018340775.1 of Taxus wallichiana var. yunnanensis. NCBI lineage: Eukaryota > Viridiplantae > Streptophyta > Pinopsida > Cupressales > Taxaceae > Taxus > Taxus wallichiana. Next base: position 935,154,343 of record CM031239.1, read on the forward strand.
GTTGTGATTATGCATCAATAGTTTTTTCATGCCTGGTGGGGCCAAAGGTAAATATTTCAGTGTTACTAACATTGGGTGTGTGTATTAATAAACTTTCAACCTTTAGAGGCTTTGGAGCAACACATCTTGTGACTACATCACTCGAATCTAGTGGTTTAGTAGCCCAATTTTATCAATCTCATAAGAAGAATCTAGACAAGGTCAAGAACAAGAGAAGAAGGATTGTTTTTCTATCTATATTTATCCCTAGAAAGAGGAAGAAGATTTCAAAGGTCTTCATCTCTCGACAAAAAGAACCTTGTCAACAACTACAACTGGTAGGCCTTTTGTTCAATCAACTAGAGTTCTTTGACCAATCGAGATGGCATAGCCTAACCCCTACCTCAACTTCACTAGTAGCGCCCACTTTGGATCTCAATACAAAAACCCAATTCTAGTTGCAATATTGAAGAACATCCCATATTTCATTGGAGAGAACCAAACAACTCTGATTGACCACATCGAAGACATCACAATGTCTGTGCAATCCACAAAATTACTAAAATGGAAGTTGTTATTAAATTATTGGCATCTTCATTCAAGTGAAAAGCATTGCAATGGTTGAGAAGCCTAACCGTGGGATCCATCCAGAATTGTGACCATTTATGCACATCTCTCCACAATCAATTTGGAGAAAAGGGGATAATCTATCCTTATTGAAACAATGAAAAAATCAAGAGTGCTCCTAATGATCGGTTAACGAGACTTCAACTTAAGATTCGAGTGAACATTGGATAAGATTCCATTGGCTATGAGACCAACAAACGGTGAAGGTGATTTTCTATACTTCCTCAAAGATTTGAATTCGATATTGCTATGATGATCCAATCAATGGGATGTATAAACTTACCCATAACCTATGATATTGCTATTAGAGTAGAGAAATGCTTGATCCAAGCTAGTAAGCGTTCACCTAGGCCACCTTTACCTCTATACCGGAATGAGGATCTTCTAAAACTAGTCAAACACCACGAGTTGAGTCCAATTGTAGCCCTTGGGAATCAAAGCAATGATCGGGCTTCTACTTCTTCAAGCACTTCAAAATATCTATAAGAGTTTATGAAATCACTACAAAACCTAGGAAATGAGCTAGTGACTATCAAGAGATAACAAGATCAAAGTTATAGGTAGTATTAGCTTCAAAATCAGTATCAAGCCGAGACCCCCATATAAGTAAAATAGACCACCGGCTTAGGCTATAACTCAAAACTAGAACCAAGTACAACCTTAAGTTGGCTTCAAATCCGAACACAACTCGAGCTACAAATCCAAACGCAACTTCAACATCGAGGGCCTTGGTTCTAACACAAAACAACATGGCACAAGAGTACGACTGGTGTTACCCCTGTAATCTACCTCACAATCAATCAACATGTTTCAACGGTGCATTGAACTAGGCCTCAATGGTATAAACCATTGGTGTGTCCCAATAACTAGGTCAATAAGGGAATTGACAAAGCACAAAAATCCGTAAGAGGCACCTCCAAAGGAAACCACATTGGTCAATTGACACACAAAATAATTTTGTGGAGTTAATCAACCTCCTTTTTAGGGTGTATCTTCTAACACATGGTCAAACAAGGGGAATATAGAGGAGGGACATACATCTAATTCAAGTGTTTCTCAGCCCTCTCCTACACAACAAGGAGTTAGTATACCAAATACAGCCCCGAATGTGTAAAATCATCCTAAGGCACCCGTCATAGTAGGACATGTGTCTGTTAAGGCATCATAAAAGGTCACACCAAGTAAGGGGTATCAAAAGGATAATCCATCCCCTTTAACATTATTGATCATATGAAGAAGACACATGTGAATATTTCCATGTGGGGGTCAGCTGACAATCCCGGGAGAAGCGAGATTTTTGCAATGTGCAATGGCCAATTGGTCTACCTTGAATGGATCAAACCAAGTCGAGGAGAAATTTTTCACTAATGCGGTGCTGACGGGGTGGGTCAACTAAGAAAAATTTGAAGCTTCCACTGAGTTCTCAATGTCATTGATTGTTAGGAAACTATTTGGTACATAACTCCATGATCGATTCGGGTGCAAGTAGCTCAATGATGATGAAGTAAATAGAAGATCAATTAGGTCTAAAGTATGAGCCAGTCTTTGAGATGAGTAGTGCATCTAGATGAAACAACAATATGAATGGTTGGGGTCATCGAGGGTTTAAATATAACATGATATGCCTATCCAGGATGTTAAAGTATTATAAGATGTGTCGTAATTGACCTCCCACCACTTTGTCTACACTTTGTTTTTCAAGAGACTTAACTACCTAAATTGGTGGATATCTATCAGCAGACTGGTCACACATGCTATTTAGAACAAGGTGTGGAGCCAAGGTAACCAATAATGTCAAAACCAATCGCAAACTTTCACATTGAGCCTCATGTTCCAACTCCTATCAATGCAAATTAATCAACCTTCGATTAGGAGGAGTGTTCACTAGATCTAGAAATAGGTACCAAGGTTGAAGGAATTCCAGATTTGACTTTTGATGAATGGGAAAACAAGAGGCATGCGTTTGACCCATTTAAGGAAATGGAAGAATTTGAATTGGGTGTATATTGTGTACATGAAGAAAATTCACCCATTCCTAACATCACCAAGCTAGAAAATGAAGTATGGAAACTATGTTTCGATGGTTAAACAAGTAAACAAGGTGCTTTGGAGGAGGTACATTGTTAGTTTCACCACAGACATCAAGTATTATTCAAAGCATTTCGTTTCCAGTTTTCTGTTCAAACAACACATCGAAAATGAGGCCTTGATTCACGAACTTCATTGGACCAGGAAAAGAGGCCTAAATAATATGCAATTATTTTGTGATAGCAAGCTAATCATCAATCAAGTAAGAGGACAACATGCTGCAAGGAATGACTTACTCAATAGCTACAAAAATAGGTTATGGGACCTCATTAAAGATTTCAAAGCTTTCAACATTATGTCCATACCCAAGAAGAATGAATTTGTAGATCAACTTGTAGCATTGGAGCAACATTTGATGTGGTTGATAGTATAAAAATAGGAAAAACATAACCGCATATCCATGTGATTGTAAGGCCATCAGTTCTAGAAAATAACACAAGCTGGCAGGTGTTTGAAAATGATCAACAAATCATCAATTTCTTGCAAGAAGAGGCTGAATTCTGAGCTATTGATCAAGATAAATTGGAGAGCGAGTAGTATGTGGATCAATCATGTGTTTGTGTACCAATAAGATTCCTAGAGGTTTGGTGACACTGGAGTCAATATTCAATCCTAATGACTGGTTTCGTAAAGAGAAAGTAAACATTAAGGTCAAGGGAAATGATTCATAACCTTTTTTTTTAGGAAGGAAAGACACTACAAATTGGAAAGGTGGCCACTTTGAATAAGAGAGATATGAATTCATACAAGTTTTCCAACAATTTCTAGATGTTTTAACTTGGGAAGACTGCGAGGATTCAATCCAAAGTTGGCACAACATATAATAGAAATGGATCCAGATGCTAATCCCATCAGGTAGAAGAAAAGACTAGACAACCCACACATTGAGCCAATAATGAAGAAAGAGCTGAAAAAGATGATAAACGCAAGCATTATATTCCCAATCAAGCATTCAAGCTAGGTTGCAAACTTGGTACCAATCAAGAAGAAGAATGAAGAAATCAGGTTGTGCATGAACTTTCATGACTCAAATAGAGCATCTCTCAAAGACCACTATCCACTCCCTTCAATGGAACAAATCTTGCAGGTAGTATTTGGCTCAAAAATATTTTCTCTCCTTGATGGATACTCAAGATATAATCAGATAATGGTGAAAGAAGACAACCGATTCGAGAATGGATTTCATCACTAAGTGCGGCACTTATGCCTACAAGAAGATGTCGTTTGGATTGTCTAATGTCACAGCCACCTTCCAAAGGGAGATGGACATGGCAATCAAGGGGTTGATCAATAAAATAGTACTGATATATCTTTTCGATAGCATTTCATTCTCCAAAAACATAGCAGATCACCTCTTCCATCTAAGATAGGTATTTCAAAGATGTAGGAGATTTGGGGTATCATTGAATCCCAAAAATGCATATTCTTGGCTCACGAAAGCAAGATCTTAGGCCATATTGTGTCAAAGGAAGGATTGACAATCGACCTAGAAAGAGTTGAAGCAATTTGAGCATTACCGTTTCCAAGTCATAAGAAGGCTCTACAGAGCTTTCTATGAAGAATAAATTTTGTTTGCAGGTTTGAGCCAAATTTTCTTGCTCTTGTTTAACCAATAACACTGTTGTTGAAGAAGAGCATGGAATTTATATGGACATCTAAGGGAAAAGAAATTTTTGAAGCCATAAAAGAAGCCATATCCCAAGCTCAAACTCTCATCAATCCAGACTTCTCCAATGACTTCGTGCTTTATGCCTTTGGTCATGGGGACACAATTTTGCAATCCTAGTGCAAAAAAACAAATAAGGATCTATACAACTAGTTGCCTTATTCATTCAAGGCTTGGAAAACTATGAAGTGAGGTAATTCTTCATCGAGAAGCATGTCCTTGTAGTTATCAGGAGCTTAAAGAAGTTCAAACACCTAATCTCAAACAATAGGATCTAGATGTTAGTTTCTCATGCGGGAGTCAGGGACATCCTTTTGAACAAGGACGTGAATGAGAAATGTGTAGGATGGATCACTCGTGTCCTAGAATATGGAGTTCAAATTAAGGTCACTAAGTTGGTATATGGAAAGTGACTATGTGAATAGCTAGCCTCGAGTCAACAAGTTGATGAAAGCAATGGAAATGGAACTATCTTGGTACTACAAGATGGTAAAAAACAAGTAAATGATGATCCGCATGTCCCTTTTTGGGCTCAAAATATGATACACTTCCTACAAACAGGCCTATTCCCTCTAGAAATAATCAAACCAAAGAGGAGATACTTCAAATTACAAGTCATTCCATATGTGCTTGTTGATGGTGTTTTGTTCAAAAGGGACATCAATAGTGTTCTACTAAGATGCATCGGAACAGGTCAAATTGAGAAGATGTTATAGGAGTTTCATGACAGAGAAGCTGGAGGTCATTTTTCTCCATTGGTAACAGCTCTCAAGATAATGAAGGTGGGATATTATTTTCACATGGTGTTCATTGATTGTTACACTTAGATCAAGAAGAGAAAATAATGTGCATTCTTCACAGGAAAGGAAAGAATAGTAGTACTCCCCTTACACCCAATTTTAGTTGACCAGCCTTTCATAAAATGGGGATTGGACTTCATTAGGGTCATCAACCCAAATTCAAGCCAAGCCCACAAGTGGATTCTCACAACAACAGACTATTTCACCATGTGAAACGAGGCCGTAACACTCAAAGAAGTAAACGAGTATCGCATACTAGAATTTAATGAAGGGAGAGTGACTAGGTTCGGAGTACCACCACTATCTTATCGAGAAAATGCATTGGCATTCCTAGGTTCCAAGATCATAGAATGGGGGACCTCTTCAAATTATTACCCATAGGGTAATTGTCCATGAATAAGAATTTTCTAAGAATAATAAGGACTCTAGATGAAAATCAAAGGACATGGCATACAAAACTAAAATTGGTGTTATAGGTGACATAATCACACCAAAGAGGTTAATAGGTAATTCTCTCATGTACAAGATGGTCTATGGAAACGAGGCGGTGTTGCCCATATCATTAGAGCTTCCCGAATTGGAATTATATGAGTTTGAACCAATGTAGGCTAGGTATGCCAAGCTGATGGAATTGGAAGAAATTATAGAACATTCATTTCAAATGATAGAGAAAGATAAAGCCTTTGTAAAAAGGTATGTTGATAAGAAAGCAAGAGCAAGGACCTTTTAGGAAGGGGACCTAATTCTTAAGTGGGATGCAGATTACGCAAAGCCAGGAAGGAAGTATAAATTTGATGCTATTTGGAGTGGCCCCTAGATGGTTACAAGATGTAAAATTAGCAATGCCTTCAAATTGTCTACATTATATGGAGAGGAGCTTCTTATTCCGGTTAATGGAATATATTTGAGACATTTCCACTAAAAGGAAGTTTCACGCTTGTAAACATTAGCCTAGGATTTTAATTCCTCTAAGTGCGTATGCACATTTTCTTACTGTAGTGTGGGTTTAAATTTCCATAAGTGCTTCGACATAGGTTTTGTTTCTCCAAGGTTATATCATTGTGCATTCAGTGAGCCTCCAAGTGAATGTGGACCTAGAGAACATCTCCAGTAAGGCGAATGCTCCAGATCAAGACAATTTTCTACTCTCAGAAATCTAACCTTCAATATTTTCTTATGAAAATTGAGAGTGTAGGCAATAGAGCAGGTTAAGGGCCAACATGCCATAAGTAGCCAAGCTCGAGGTTTGTGAATAGGATTAGTACTAGGCTATCATACATGACTCTGTGCCTAATGGATACTTCAAGGCACTGATCGTTTCACCTAGTAGACAGGTGATCCAGTGAGTCACCAAATTGCTATTCAAATTTTCCCCTCAGGAAAAATTGATCAAACATGACCTTGCACAGAGGAAATGGAGAGGTTGGTTTAGTCGTGTGAGCTCACATTCAATCCCAAAAATAAAGTTGCAGGTGGGCTCGGTAATGGAGAAGAAAGGTCAGTCAAGGATGCCAAACAATGTTAAAGGAGATCAGCACTCAATAGGAGAACAATGGAGAAAGGAAGTGTTCACTCGAGTCCCAAATCAGATAAGTATAAAAGATTCAATTGAAGCCTCCACATGTCTCATTGGTGCACCTTCAAAGGTAAATTACAAAGTTTGAGTTCCCAAATGAGCGCATGATCTCCATGTGTCTAAGGCCTAAGAAAGTTGCACCAGCTATTGAAAATTATAAAAGAGTTAGCAGAAGCCTCCACGTGTCTCATCGGCACACCTTCAAAGGTAAATTCCAAAGCGGGGTCTCTAAATGAGCGCAAAGCCTCCGCATGTCTAGTATCTAACATAGTTGCTCCTAAATAGACGTGGTGAGATCCGAAAAGGAAGAACTAGCCATTCAATCACCTAAGCATAAAAAATCCTACAGAAGCCTCCACGTGTCTCATCGGCACACCTTCAAAGGTAAATCTAAAGGAAGGTTCCCAAATGCGCACTGTCCCTCCACATGTCTAGGGTCTAACATATGTGCAAAAGGCATAACCAACCATTGAAAAGTCTAAGATTCAATGGAAGCCTCTAGGTGGCTTATCGGCGCAAATTAAAAGTACAATTTGGGACGCAGTCCCAAATGTGTGTAGACTCTCCATGTCTGCAGAGTTGCGTAGTTGCTCCACGAAATAGGAGAGAATAAGCCAAAATACAAGGGAATGAAGCAACAGCTCGTGGAATCTGCCAATTTGTGTAAATGTCGAACTTTAAGAGTGAAATAAGGGGGTAAAATCTCAAGAATGTGGGGGTTTCCACGTAGATCACACATGAACAAAATCCAAACCCGAAGGAGTTTGGAAAATATTTTGTGGAAGGCCAATATAAAGATGAATCATGAATCCTACTAAGAATTTTAAATTCTTAAATCTTTTAAGATATTGTGAAATCCCGTATGGAACACCAAACTTTGACCTTAAGATGATATCAACTATGACTTGAATAAATACGATCTGCTTTATTTTGGATGTTAGGCTTCTAACCTACTGTGGTCGTTGAAGCATTACTAGAATTATTCCCTCCTCTCTATCTTATTCTTCCTATATATTGTAAGGAGGGGAAATTTTCTAAGGGTTAGACATTTCTGCTTTACACCCTCCCTATGTCTCTTGTCTATAAGTGGATTTTGGAGTCTAATCCTCCCATTCAAATTGTAATGCAATTTTGTGCCTCTTGGCCATTTTAATTCATTGTATCAACTTTTTGGAGCAATAATGCATGTCTGTAGATAATTTTCAACCCTCTCTTACATTCATTATCTCCTTCCGATCTCTCATTGTAGTCCTGGTTATTTGTGCATGGTGATTGTATTACATTTTTATGGTTTGTGTTTATTTCAAATCAGGTGTTTCAGCATTCCTTTGGTGAATCACCCTTGTTAGTTTAGGTTTTATTTCTTGCATCTCCTTAATCTGTCTCCTTGCCAAGCTAGAGTGGATTTTAGAGTAGATCCTCTACAATATGAATGTGTTCACCTAAAATGAGGAATAGGAACCAACCTTCATATGGAGATCACTCCCAATTCAAAAAGTCCCATGCTTTTGGATAAGCTCCATGTTATATAATCACACCGAGAGTCTCAGTCCATCGAGTTGCAGAAATCCGGGGTGATGTGATTACACATCAACAATGATCTTATCCGTAAAGAAAATAAAAATATCACTACTCTAGAAAGGAGTAAATGTGGAAATTTTTCCCCTAATTAGATTGGTCCATATGTCATCATCAGTCACAAGTATGGGTTTGGAGCCTATTGCTTAGAATCAATCAATGGTAAAAAAAAAAGGAACCATTAAATGCCAAGAACTACACTTGAAGCCTTTCTAATGTGAACATATCTACTTTCATGACATTAGGCACATCAAATATAGCTTCACACCACCAACATATCATTCACTATTGTAATGATTGTAAGTATATCGTCTTCCTTTAGTATCATTTATTTATAACCTTAAATAGGAGCACCATGGCTATGTTCTTCACATTTCCACATGGAAATGTTCCTCCTAATTAGAACACAACAATCATTACTCCTATATTCCCCTTATCTATGAAATGAACACATGATAAGGGCATATATGTCTAGTTTGTCTAGATGTACTTTCCCCTCCAACGATGTTCTACTAGGTATACACTCACTTCAAAATAAATTCAAAAACATACATATGGATGTAAACTACGAAAAATATAGACTATTCCATGAAAGGACAACTATCAATCATACTTATCAAAAACATAAAATAATCCCTCAAATACCAACAATTTATTATATTATAAAAATACAGACTACCCTTGAAGGATAGCGTCAGTCACATATAGATTGATTCTATGACCAAAAACTATCTTTCAAAAATTAAATAAAAATTGTAGACCACTCCCTAGAAATACGGCTACCTATATAATTACAAAAATGATTCTTGCATTGATAAACCTTCATATAAAAACTCAAAATATCAAAATCATCCTAGGAAATCTTCCCACATCAATACTCCTTCCCATCAAAGAAATATTCTCACAATGATTAGTTTTGCGATAAAAATATAGATGCAGAAAATGTAGGTAGGATGGGAAATGAAATATTTTATGGTTTGATATACTAATAGGGGATGTGAATGCACGTGTTGATGATGGGTTGATAGAAGAATGTTATTTAGTAACAAGTGATAAGATTTTTGATGAGGGGTTGAGATGGATAAGTATATATTAAGATGGGATATAAGTGTTGATAAGTGGTTGATATGGTTGCCTTATATAATGAGAATGAACTTGTTACATAGGGGAAATAGATGTTTTTGTGAAGAAGGGTGAGTACTAGTAATAATAATATTATTAATTATAACCTTATAGATGCGGAGATAGAATTGACCATGTTTTTAATAGAGGATATATTTTTTGTGAAGATATGGGGTGAGACTCACTAAGGAGATGGTGATCAACGTCATAGGAGGTGTAGGGGCTGACGCTTGAAGATATGAGAAAATATGTGGAAGGAGATGTGTTGATGTTATTTTGTGAAGATGATAATATTGATGAAGGATATGATCAGGGGACACGGTGTTGATTAGTTTTCTTATGATGAAAAAATGTTAAGGTCAAAAGTAATCACTAGGATTGATGAATCAAGATCTCACACTCCCAATCGACTGCAAGGAGTAAGGATGAATTTTTAGATGCCTATCTTGTGATTTGGGTTAATGATTATGGAAGCATTAAAGATGAAATTAGTGATGGAAGGTCGTTCTTCAAGTGTCGATTGATGGAGTAAAACACCTCAATAAGTAAGGTAGGCATTAAGGTCTACTAGTTTAGAATCTAAAATCTCTGTGAAAATTGGATCACCGCTACTAAAGAAGCATGGGATGGATTGATCTAGGATTTATTATGTAGTATAAATGATGCTAGTAGAGTGTGAGGGTTCCCTGATTGGATACTAAAGATGGTAAAATTTATTGAATCATGCTCGGAATGTTTTGAAGGTGATTCTCAATATATTATAGGGATTGTTGAAGATGGCTTGACATGTTATCATTGTTTTATAGATGATATTTTCATCTAGTTAGAAACATGAACTAAATAAACAATCTCTAAATAAATAGAAAGAGATAAAAGGTTGAGTATAACAACTTTTATCAATTAGAAAAGATAATTTTTATTATCTTGATCAAACTTGAAAAGGTGTAAAATGTGAAAACTAGATAAACATGCTACTAAGAGAAGGAATTCTAGAGCTGGTTATAGGTAAGTTAAAGGAAGTATTCCTTGATATACCAAAAGGTATATGAGGTCCAAATATATCTTGGTGTTGTAACGATGCATGATCTTCGGGTCTACATCCACACTCCATAGTCTCGTAACCATAAATGTGTTGGGTGCTTAACCAACATACTGCCACAAGATGTTTTAAAACTCAACCAAAAAAATGAGTTGACATATCCTCTTGGTGATGAAATCCAAGTAGGTCAACCTAGGAAGGAGTGTTTAGATGGAAGTTTTGTTTAATGTGGTTCGATTGTGTATGAACGGATTTTCTTAATGCATTTATTTGAACTCCTAATTGAGATATGGGAGAGGACAAGTATGTTTTTAATTTTAAAATCTAAAGAAGATGTATGGTTTGATGAGAATGGGCACATAAAATCCGATGCTAAAAGTAAATGATGAAAGATAAGAGCATACTTGTAATCGCTTTTCCTTTTTGATATTTGATTTGGATGTTTTAAGCTATATCAACAACAATGGGCTCCTACCAAAAAATTTAGATGAAATTGAAATCAAAATAGATGAAATATATAAATGAAAAAGGGACTAAGGTCCCACTAATCATGTCAAGATGTTTAAGTTGTTTTTCAGTTAGGTGTTATAAATTTTGAAAAATCCAAAAAGAATCAAATAAGCGGGGTTTATCGATACCTCAATTGACAATCGTAATATCGGGATGATAGAATACATGAGAAATAAAACAGGCTCCTCCTTTCACCAAGTGAGAATACATGTATGAAAATACATCTAAACATGAAATATATTAGATAAATATTATAATTATTTTCTCAACGAATGACGATCGTAGGAATCTAAGGGCACTTCCTTGTAGGGTGTCAACTCAATTGATATAATTAAATTATTTTCATAATGATAATATAAAATTATAACCAATTATTTAAAAATTTAGAGGGATAGTGAGGCCATTTTCAACTACATTATTAGCCTAGGATAGAGCATAGAACAAGCTCCAAGTCCTAGAATTAATCATACTATAAATCGTTCATAGATTTTCTCTTTTCTTGAATGATTTCTATTTGATCCTCGAGATCCTCAATGTTAGGAGAGAGTGTGATGGTGAAAAATTTAAAGTTTTGGAAAATGTTAAATATTTCCCACATGAATGACTATAGGATGATCGGTAGATCTTTTATGTTGGTGATTCGGTATGACAGACCTTTAACACTCATCTACAAAATACCTATCATGCAAATAAATTGTCAGACTAGAATTATATTGATATAAATATGAAAATTCTTGAAAATATTATAAATGAAAAAGATCGCGACGATTGGAGATAGACAAAAATCATAGAGAAAATTATAATTTTAATGAAATATAGATAAAAATAGGCAATAATGAGTGCAGAGAGACAAATTGATTCTTCTTAAGAAGAATATGAAGAATCTAGAAGTCGGTGAAAATTAGAAAGAAGATAGTAATATTTATTTGTAAGGATAATGATAAAATAAGGGGCTATGGATACTGATTGATGATAATTAGGAGATGACGGTGATCGGGGATAAAACTTCTTACTTTTATAAGAGAATGGTAAAATAGGTACTTATTGATAAAAAGGTTTTATAGTATAGAGGTAAACTACAAGGAGTCTAATAACTGTAAGACTTTGAAAAAGATGATCTAGAAGTATTTTGAATGGTAATGAAGGGAAATGAGGTCAAGGGACCGATTGTGAGCAATTGGGGATTGAAGAAAATATCTATGGATACTATAAGGTTTTTAAAATTTTATCAAATGATAAAATAAGAATTAAAACTTAATAAGATGATGCAAGATGATATTTACGACATATTTTGGATTATATATAGTGTAAAGCAAGCTGATACAATGACTTAAAGTTAGCTTCTAAACTTAAGAATTGTTTTTCAGATGATAGAGCTCAAAAAATATTGAATTATAATCTTTAAGGGTCTTTGAAGGTTTTAGTAGTAGAAATTTGATAATCCTGAATGTAGTGATGTCTTGTAGGTGCAATAGTTCATCCTAAAATGCATATTCACATCAATTGGGAAAGTGAACAAGCGTTGGTTAAATAGAATTGTCGACGTCCAGTAAAAATTATCGGTAATAATGAATCAATGTAATTTTTCCCCAAGAAGCTAGAAAAAAATGGGAAAATATGGTAAATGTTGAAACCTCTTTCCATTTGAGATGTTAGGTTGTTAGATGGATTGTGATAAGTTATGGATTCGGGTTACGATAGGATAGGAGGTTAGGATGGGAAGGATAAATAGGTTAGGTTTTATTTGGTTGGTTTAGGAAGGGTAAATATGTTTACTGCTGGTGATTTAGATTTTGTTACAATGATTTTGGAGTGTACTTAGGATAATCATAATAATGATGTTTAGAATAATGTGCTTACTATGTGTTAAATCACATAGGGGTGAGAAATATGTGTCTATGTTTCACACCTTGTTTCATGTTATCAATTATTTCCTAAAGCATGTCATGTCATATTTATCATGGAAATTGTGTGTTTATAGTGTCACAGGTTGGTTCCATGTGGATTGTATCTTTAGTCCTATTGATGATGCTCTCAAGGTGCATATGATTCATTTTTAGTAAATTGAGTCATGCTAAGGTTAGTGTAAGCCAACTAGGCAAGTCTTTCCATCTATATTTTTCCTCATTACACGTTTTTTTTCCTTTCAAGTCTATATTTTTATATAAAGAGTCTTACAAGTCTCTAGTCAAGCTCATAATGTTGTGACCCTATAAATCATCACTCTTTATCTTCAAGGTTAAACATAAACATTATTACTAAAGAAAAATTGAACTTAATTTCCATCATGTTTGTTCATAAGGAGTCTTAAGAGGTGGAATAAGGCTCTAACCAAGAAGCTCAGACCACCAAATTGTTCAAGCAAGGAAACAAGAAAATTTGTCTTTATTGCACAAGACTAATCCTAGAGGTATAAGCAAAAGTAGAGCAATAAACGAGCAAAAATGAGGCTAAAAATTTGGGACATGTTTATTTCAGGTGCATAAACTCATTTCATGTCTTATAAGGTCAAGAAACATTATTTGAAATAAAAATTCTACTTCTACAAAAAATTGCCCTCAAGAACTCAAATTATACTTGTAGACAAATTAGATGGGATAGAAAAATTCAGGGATAATTTTGACAAACCAAACATTTGAGATGGTGGAGGCTGGTTTCCTTGAGGTCCATGTAAAATTTGTGTTCCCAAGGAGGAAATTTGAGTAAGTTATTCAAATTTTTGCAATAACGAGTTTTTTAAAGGCTTATCGAGACAACTTGGACTTATTAGGTGTCAAAAAAACATTACATAAATGATCAGATAAGTTATAATATAAATTTTTTTGTAAATTAACCTATACTTGATGTGAATTTTTTTCAAAAGGAGTTGTTAAGAAATTTTAGTCATTTTATAAAGATCGTTATTCTCTCTCCCGGGTAGTTTGTTAAGTTGATGTAAGTAAAGTAGATTTTTGGTTTTAATCTAACTTGTTTGAGATTTTGAAAATATTTTGAGAGGCATTTGAGGTTATCCAAGATTATTTTTCCATGAATGCCCTTCAAGTCCATATAACTCAGTTTGAAGGTTCTTTACAAGTTATTTCTCAAGTCACAGTCATCTTTGTTATGACTGTCATGTTCTTCATTGTAATTTTTCTAGCCTTTGTATGATTGTATTGAGCATGGATGACATCCTAAAGTTGTTTCTGATTTTATTTTTTCATTGAAGATTTGAAACAAAATTTTGCAAAGGGTATCGACTCCTTCCTTTTGAAGACTATGCATGCCTATTTCCACTTTCATAAGAAAATTGAATTATGTCTCACTAATATCATTCCACCCCATGAAGATTTGATCATGAAAAACACTTATAACTAGTTCATCTATATGTATGAATGATTATGTTAAAAAAAAATCTTGATTAAGTGTCAAAACATGTTTTTTATGCAGCAAGGTTTTGAATCAAACACCCTAACAATATGGTATTGAAGGAATGCAACTAATGGTGGGAAAAATTAGAAGTGGAATGTAAGTAGGTGAATGAAAAAAATTTCACATGAAATAATAGAGCTTATTTCTTCATGAAACTAAAATTACATGTTCATTTTCTAAAGGCTATGACAATGTTTCAAGTTTTTGTATAAAAGTCCAAGTATTCGATGTGATGATCCTAGTATACAGCCTTGGATCAAGGATTTGAAGTTGAAATCTGAAAGGAAGATGCTCATAATGTAATTATAAAATTCACCTCCCTCTTGAATTTTCAATTACATAACTTAAGTGCCTTGAACCTGTAAGAAATCAATGAACATATTTAGAATGAGAATGTGAGGAGTCTTAGGCTAGTAAATATGATCAAGTAGGTTCATAAAGGTTGTTAAAAATCATGGAGAAGACTAGATAAGTATGAAGTGGTTGATATATTAGACTATAAGTTTCAAAACTTCATCTCTAAGCTGTGACATAGGTGGTAGCAATAAATTGATCTATTGAAACATGATAAAAGTCTTAGAAAATACCTACAAATGTATATGCTTCAATATTATTAAAACATAACATCTCTCTACCATATCGAGAAAACATGTATAACAATAAGATAAGTTACAAGCGGGAGATATTATTATGTTTGATCAATCTACATAAAGGAAAAGGTGAGGATTCGAACTATAGAGTGTGAAAATTCAGAATGGAAGGTTTTATTTTTGTCTTTCTTGAAGTGAGTAATACAAAAAAGGTCTTGGATGGTGCTAAGAGATCAAGGTATATGTCGAGTCAAAAGTGCAAAATGTAGAAAGTCTCATGAGATATGTGAAAGATGATTTTTTTATTATGAAGATAATGAATGAAGGTTTTGAAGAGACACATTAAGAGAATGTGAAAATATAGGTACTGATCACTTAAAGGATTGTTGTTGAAGACACACAAAAACAAAACTTGAAAAAGAGGGGATGATTTTTGAAAAGATCATGATAGAATATAAATCTTGTTCATGAATAAATCCATAGTATAGAGGCTTCATATATGGTGAGATAGTTTTGGGAACATGAAGAAGAGTAATTTCCTGTGTGAAATGTGTTGAATTAGAAAGAAAAGTGGTCTAGGAAGACATAAGTGAACTGTGATATATCAAATTGGTCTTGATTTGTTGATAAAGCAACAAAGGAACTAAATGATCAATTTTATATCATTAATGTATCTTCCTATGTTGGTTCTTAGGTCACATGAGTAGGTTCTCCTTGCATGTTGCATCTTTCTAAACTAGCTAAGTGGGTGCTTTGATACCCTCAAGTTGGTGCTTAAAGGATTTTTAATTAGGTTTTGTTAGTGCTCAATTTGATCTCACCCTTTATCTAATGTATGCCTTCAAAAAATTCTCTCTGACTAGTTTTCCCATGTTTCAAAATGTATTCTCAAAGATGTGATCATGTTGGAGTAAAATAAAAATATTTTGTTTAGGGTGTGAATCCTATTTTTCGGTCGAGGAATGTAATAGTCATGTTGCCCCTAAAAATCCTTGTGAAAAATTAATCATGGATCGGGTTTAATCTTGAAAATATTCCTTGTATATTATCCTTTGAACCTTGGTTGCAAATTTAATATTTTCTCTGCCACCATAAAATACATGGCATGTTTTAATTGGTTGCATTTTAGTGGGCTCAATTTGAAAATTTTTACTATCTACGCAATAACTAAAAGATGAAAAACTAGCCCCAAGGCTCGAAAAATATTCCCATGAATATTCAAGTCAAAATATGCAAGAAATAAGAATTGACCCCACTCTTGAAGAGGTATACATGTCAAAATATGATTGGAGTGGAGAATCAAACCAATGATGTATATACTAATGAAAATATAATGAAGTACAAAATGTAATAAAATATTTGAGGCCCGTTAGGGACACGTGGACTATTCTCGGTGAGGGTCAAATAAACGGGGCTTTGAGTAATCTTGCTGTTTTTTTCCTAATTAAGAAAATAAATAGTTATACAAAAAGGTCTCATGACTCCATTACTTCTAAAGATTTGAACAAGTGTCATGATCTTAACAAAAGTCAAGGTGAGTACTCGGGTCAAATGATTAAACCTATATGCATCTAAAAGATAATACAAAATTTCAAACATACTCCCTAAGCCCAAAAAGCATCACATTCAAATAAGAAAGGAAGGATGGATGGCTAGGATGTGACACATTTATGGATACCACCATTAATGCATTTTTACATGAATCAAAGCAAAATTGTTTGAAGTATTCAAAAATTATAGGTATTTAGTATCACATGCATGTATTTTGATTCCATAGCTATCATAATTCACGGAGGAACAAAGTAAAACAAACCAAGAAGCATTAGTTTGAAGCTAAGGGATTTAGAGTTTAGGAAGTCAGGGAAAATTACATAGAAATTTGGTAAGGATTATATTGCATTCATATTTCTCATTGTTTGTTCCAAAATTTTCAAAGAGGTTAAAGGGAAAGGTTAGGGCATAGAAAAATGAATTTCTTTTTGTCAGGTTTTCAAGTCACATCTATTATTACTAGTGACTTATATAAAAATTACAGTCACAAACTTGGTGAATGTCATTTTGGACATTTTTGCAAAGACTCAATAGCCCAGATAAAAATGAATTCATGGAAGCAATCAAGGCTAGTAACATTTCCCTAGTTGGTGTTATACCTCCTTCAATACATTTTCCCGAATTGGTAAGGCTTTGTGTTATGAACTATAATCCAAAGAAGAGGGAATTTTTGATGGGAGTGGTGAGGTAGTGTTGACTTTAACACCCAAATCTTTCAGGTTAATGATGAGATTACCAGTAATCAAAACATCGGTAACCTTAAGCATTGAATCATCCTTAAGGAATTCAAATCTAAAAGAAAGATTATGCCAAGGTTATAAACACTAAGTGGCTACTAGAGATAAGAAGGTAACCACTAGACCCACGAGAAGATTGGTTTGGGAATGATTTGTAAAGGAAGTGGAAGATTTAGTTGTGTTACAAGGTAGGATGGTTGGCCTTGAAACAATAAATGAATTCAAGGAATGGATGTTCCCATACATGTGGGTTATTTTAGAAATAAAAGGGAGCATTTTATGGTAAATCCTTATAATTGATTTAATTAATGAACATATTTTATACCGACTACAAAAATAAAAATGGGCAATCTTGGGAGCTTGAGTTTTATATGATAATATATTTAATCTACAATATTTTAGGGCATAGGTGTTTTCTTGGCCTTGTACCACATTCCCCTTTTAAACAAAATAAAATGCATGATATTTATCCCCAATTACAATTGAGTAATTGGAAAGGAAATTTGAGATTTGTGAATGATGCATTCTTTGCACCTATCATATGTTTACTCAAACCTAAGTGGGAAAAATAAGAAATATTAGAAGAATCCAGGAATGCAATAATGGAATATGGTTACTTTTTCATCTAGTATAGATTGTTCACCTACATTAGAGCCAATGGGTTTGAGGGGAAACCATGCAAATTGCCAAGATATTTAGATGATAAGATGGATTTGTGTGAACTTTCAAGACAACTAACACCATTTCACAAGTTGATTGTTGGGAGACACAAAAAAAACATAAAATTTCCTATTAAAATTGGAATATACTCTTTCCCCTCCATTATAAAAGCTAGATTGATGGAGGAGGAGATGGAAATATTTGACATGGAGAAATTTGAGGCAAGATCTAACTATGATATTAGATGGGTGGTCAACACTACTTTGGGAAATTATTTTGAGCATGAACCTCACTTTGAGGATTATTGGATGAATTGTAGAGATGAGGAGGAAGTTAGACTTAGATATTTCTCAAGGATGACTCTCAGAAAAATCATTGATTTTAAAATTGTTGTGGTGCCTCAAGGAATTGTGGATGACTAGAAAAAATGAGTCAATATTATATTGACCAAAAGATAGAAGGACAACCAATGGCTCCCATAAAATGGGATGAGGAAGAGTCAGATGATCAGTATAATAGGATTTCTAATGTGATGAGGAGGACCTTGACTTGGCTAAAAGGAAAGAGTATAGATCTATCCATTCAAAACAAAAAGGTACTTAATAAATTCAGGGACTTGGAAATTTTGAAGGAATATCTTCCCCTTTTGAAGGAAGGGGCTGATAAGATAGATCCTTTGGGAGGAAATGCCCCTCAATTTCCTTCAAAGATACCTACCACATGTATTGTTGATGAATGTAATATTGTTGCTAGTGAAACTAGGACTTCTATGCCTGCTTTGAAGCAAGTAGACAAAAATTATTTTAAATTCCATGAAAAATGCTTCTATTACTTTTCAGTGCCCATACAAGTTAAGGGAATTGGTGTAGCCAAAACAAGAATCCCCAAATCCATATTAACATGGGTATATATCTCAACTAAGAGAATGAGACAACCTATATTAGGTTTATACACTTCATCTTTGGTACAAGGTGCAAAAGAAAGAGAGACACAAGATGTTAGGCATTTTGAAAGAGCCAGGAAAAATGTAAAATTTTTATATGATTAGCCCTTGGAAAGAGATGTTGGGGGCCATTCGTCAAGAAAGGAAAAACATAGAGATCTGAGGTGATTGATCCTCCTACTCTTATAGAAGAAAAAAAAGAGTAGCTTCTTTTTTGGCTCACCAGGTAACACCACCACTTGATCAAGAGACACCCCAAGTTAATCCAATTATGCAACCAGTACCCCCACCTCCAGTTTTATTGCAGGAGTAGTAGTTGAAGTTATCTAGGAACAAGTAACCCAAAGTAATCTCCCACCTAATATAGCAGAGACATTTCTATGGTTGAACAGGGTTCAAAGAAACCTGATGCAACACCATTTGAAAGTGTGAATGCACCTAATTTTTACCAAATGAATGAATAGAGAAATATCTCAATTAAAATAATGGAAATAAACATAAATGAATAGATTCATACACTCAAACCATTTCATGTATCAATCGAAACACATATGTTATCAGGTGCAGGTGTTCTCCAATCATATGGAGAAGTAAAGGAACTCACTCATTTTCTAGTTGTCGAGCCAAAAACCCCAGTCGCCAAAATTTTTGTTGATGGCCAAAATATTTAGAAGTAGATAAATCATGAACCTAGATGATTTCTATTGAATAAATTATAGATATTATGGCACAAAACAAAGAGGATACTCGAGAGGAAAGTCATCAAAAGTAGTGAATCATCCCAAAAGGTAGAGTCTACTGAAGAAAGAGTGGTGGAAATTGCAAAGGAAGCCACTACGGTGATGAATATTGATGATATTCAAAATGTAAAAAAACCATTCATGAAAGAAAAGGATTAATTCTTTGGAGGTTAGGCTCTTGAGCCATGAAAGGAAGAATTGAAAGAAAAATCTTAACTAACATAACCACTCATGAAGAGGTTTCAATTGGACAACAACCTTTAAAGGAGGCATATACTACAAAAGGAGATGGATTTCCCAAGGTCACAACATGAACTCAAGAGGTTCCTAAGGAAACCATATGAGTTATGACTACCTAAGCTGAGAAATAAAATGAATAAGATGCTCCAACTGATAATGTGACTCAAAAGGAAATAAATCAATCCCAAGTCTAAAATTAGGGACAAAAGAAGTTAGAATAAATGCCGGGAAAGGATAAACACAAAAAGTTAACATTGGGAGTAGACAAGGCACAACATGAAGCTCTATCGGTGCATGAAACATCTAAGAAATTGGTTGTTTTCTCTGAAAAACCAAAACAAGCATCACAAGAGGTAAAAGTGGGGACTGCTCTCATAACTAGTTGGTTGGGAGGGTTGATCTCATAAGAATAAGAGGATATCAGAATCGAGAAAATTATATATATTACAATATTTTCTTTCGTAAAGCCCCAAAATACTCTAAACAGGATATGGTTATTACTAAAAATGATGTAGATTTATATGGATATAGAACAAGTTAGAAGTGATAACCCCACATGAAGGTAAATCAAGAAATGATATAACATCAAGTGATTATAGTGTCTAGCTTATCCCTTTGGGAAAACCCTCAAGAGAAAAAACTACACAAAAGGTTTAAAAATTAGTCCATGGCTTGTTGTATAAAGTTTACAATGCCAATATATCAAAAAGGCATTTGAAAGAATAAGTAAGGTATTTGAATTCATGTTTACAACAGCTAGTGGGCCAATCTAGTGAAATCAAAGAAGATATCTCTACTATTACTCCTAAAGTTATTGGACATATTGAAAAGGTTTGTTAGTGTAGAAACACAACACCCCCGAATGCCTGCAACCATATGGGGTTGAGACTCTTAGTGTGATTGTACAACATGCAAAATATCTCAAAGTGTGGGACCTTGCAAGTTGAGAGATATCTCCAGATTAAGTTTTTTTCATATTCCTCTATTCAGGTGCATACAAATATATTGGAGAGCATCTATTTTAAATCTACTCTATTTTACCAAGGAGACAGGGTTGAGGAGATGCGAGAAAGTAAACTTAAACTAATGAGGTGATGCACCAAAGGAATGTTAAACACTCATTTTGCAAGCTAACATAGACCATAAAATATGCAATTAAAATGCCAAGAAGAGATAGCCAAACTGAAATGAGAGTTGAAAAGATGAAAATAAACACAAGAGAGGGTAAAGAATCATCCACAGACATATATTATTGCTCTAAAAATTGATACAAGTACATTATAATGTCCAAGAGGGGAGGAACTTCATATTACAGTTTGAATGGGATGTTTGAAAGGCTCCACAAATCCACTTGCGAAAAAAAAGAAAAAGGGAGGGTGCAAAATAGAAATGTCCAACCTTTTACAATGAGCCCCGACCCTTCCTTATATATTCAACACAGAGAGAAGAAGGAGAGAGAGGTGGGAAAAATAATTCAAAGCTCAGCTACCAGCCATTAATGTTCGTAAAAATCTGCAGCAAATTTTTCATGTCTGCATCGATTACTTGTTCGGTGCGTTGAAGGAGAAAGAATGACAAATAAGATTGAATCTGATCTAGTTTTGGAGCAAATAGATCTTATTATTAATGGAACGAAGACATTTTTTCATTTTTTCACCATCTAAACTATTCAAAATTAAATTTTCATATCTTCATCACATGGATGAGGTTGGGAGCTTTACAACGGTGCATAATTTGTTAGATTTGAAACTTTGAATCAAAAGATATGCTCATTTGAATATTTGAGTCAGGCCCACACCAAAATGGCAGAAACCGATTAAAAAAATGGGTATTTTGATAATGGGTAGTTTCCTCATGTTTTAGCTAAGTCCTTTTGCTTGGTGGGGCCATACATCTGACCAGGGCCACGTGGAGGCTTGGCAATTTTTTGAAACCCACCACAAATTTTACTTTTGAAGTAGCATCATGCTTACACTTGTGTCTTTCTCTGGTGTTTTCCCTATTTCCACTTTCCAAACCCCGATTCTGTCCCTTTTTGGACTTGGGACACATGGAAGGTCCATGCTCACTTGGAAACCCGCTCAGGATTTTACCTTTGAGGGAGCGTCATTAAGACACGTGGCACCTTCCACCTACACCCTTAAACTTAACCAATTTAGGCCAACTTTTGAATATGACCTTTGTTGACCATTGGCGACATGGAGGGTTAGTGCAAGTTTGAGTCTCTGCCTTTAGCTCCCATCTTGAAATTGTACCGATGCAACATGTGTTTCCTTCTACTTGTTCGGAATTTTCAACGGCGGCTCTATCCTTTTGGGCACGAGACATGTGGAATCTCTATACTCGTCTTGGAATTACCTTTTTATTTTCCCCTTGAAGGTGTGTCATTTAAACACATGGAGGCTTCCTCCAGTCCGCTATACTTAATCATTTTGGGTCCAAAATTCACCTTTTTTACTCTGGGACACATGGAATCCTGGCACTTGTTTGATTCTTCTTTTTTAGTTTAATTTTTGATATGTGCTAATGAGGCACATGGAGGCTTCTGCTGATTCTTCCATACTTAGCCAATTTTGGGGCTCATTTAGAATCATTTGCAGAGCCTGAAGCCTTCGATTTTTTTCTCCATTCCTTTTCCTTTAAGCTTATGGATTTCTTTGACATTTCTTTTCTCCTTCTCGACCTGTTGCATCCATTATAGATCCTACCTGTAACCTTTTTTATTTATTTTAAACATGGATTCGTGCATGACTGAGCCGTCCCTTGGATTTCTTCTGCGGGGTCATGTTTGATTAATTTTTCTAGGGAAAAATTGAGATAACAATTTGGTGACTCATGGGGATGTCTACCTACTAGATGAAGGGATCAATTACCTTGTTGTATCCATTGGGCATGAAGTCATGGTTGGTTTCCTATTTCTAGTCCTTTTCTTCTTGAAATGAACACTTGAGACCTGATTTTAGTTGCTTTGTATTTGTTCTATTAGAAATGAGCAATTGTTACGAAACTATGGGTCTCCCTTTTGCAAGATACTAAAGGACTGACGCATTCACTCACACGGAGGCACGTTGAACTATATAATAGTGCAAACACGGAGAAACTAAAAAACATGTGCCATAACATTTAGGGAAACAAAACCTATGCTACAACGTATAAGGTGAAGAAACTTCCTCTTAGTTGTTCTTGAAGAAAAGTTATTTAAAAAGGGAAGAAGAGCCTTGAGAAATCCAAAATGAAATATGGAGAACTTAAGACCAAGCTCAGTGAAATTGATGAGTTAATTGAACAATGTGACAATGATCTTTTCTACTATGAAGGAATTCTTCCCAAGTTGAACTATATCACTAAACTTGATGAAGATCTAGTTGAAAAGGAAGGGATTGTGCCACTAGAACTAATGGGAACCTAGTATGCAATAGAATATTTGGCTAAAATCAGGGTTGAAGTTTTGAATGAAGTTAGAGAAAATATGGAGATAAAAGGAAGTCAGTTGAAAAAGGAATTGACACCATAGATATGAAATTGGAAGGTATGGTGTTTGATAAATTCAAAAAGAGTTATGGTGACCTAGAAATGGACTTCCTAATCAATTCTTTTGAGAAAAATATCTGAGTTGAAAACTTTTCTTATGAGGTCATCGAGACACTAATGGCTATAGAAAGTAGAATTACAAAGTTAAAAGAAAATCCATGGGAATACAAGAAAATGATGGATCAATGTGGAGATGCATTGAATAGGAAAACCATGATTTGAAAGCCCCAAACAGGTGCAATCAAGATGTAAGGTAGTTATTTCAAAGATATGATGCATATGTGGAAAGGCAACCAAAGGAGGAGAAAGATGATAAATGTGAATATTGATGATCAAGCTTACACCACTTTTTTGAACAATTTTTCATCTTATTTTAATTATTACTCTTGTTTCATGAAAACTGAATATTATTTTGAATTGTTGTTTTCAAACATGAATGTAATTTGATGCAATACATTATATATTTATATTGCTTTGATAGAATTTCAAATCTATTATGAAGCATGTAAACTAAGGAAACTTTTTGATATATTTTGGATTTAGGAAAAAATCAAAATTGGGGTTTTATAGGGTCCCTCACACATGAAAAAGGTTGCATACATTTTTGAAACTATACAATAAAGAAACAAGAAATAGAAGCGTAATCATATTTCAGTAAAAATTCATGTCTACTAAGAGGAAGTTTCTTCACCAACCTATTATTTCTAGGAACAAATTCCTCTATTCCCAATGCCATCTAAGAAAACACAATATCTCTTGAAAGGGTGCAAGACATACCCAAAGACATGAGTTCATTAGTAGTTTTCATATGACAATAAAAAAAAGTAAGTAATTGTTATCTCCTCTCATAAGAGAAACCCATTCAGTCATGTCCAGACCTCCTTTAGGAAAATCCTTTTCCCTTTTTCTTTAAAAGTGAAGGATGGATTGGTAGCTTGAGCTAGAAGTGTAGTAACAACTAATCCTTGAGCAGATGGATTAGGAGGCCTGGAACTAGATTCACCCCTACATTTCTTAAAAATGCGAGTGATCCTTTAGGAGCGAGAAAAGGTATGCTCTATGATCGGTTCTTCTCCAAGATTGAAACATGTTACTCCAATTTATTCATGATGTGAAAAAGAGTAGGCATAGTACCTAATGAAATTTCTCCATCAAGTGTGTAAGACTCTAGAGGGATATCCTTCATAGTGAATCCTTCACTACAAATGAAGGGACATGTATAATTAGATATGCCTTGCATACAAGTTCTTCTCACAAGTCAAAATTTATTCAACATATCAGGAGTCTTTTGATGTTCTAGTCTGAAAATATGAAAATACATCATCTAAAAGGTAGAAAAAATGGACTTATTTTGATAAGCCTTATAATCAACATTACATAAATAATTGATGCGGTCAATGGCCTTTTGTATTCTTCTAGGTTAGCAACGTCGAATAACATCCTTACCAATGTCTCACTAGGGTCCGATAGATCAAAAATTTATTTCAAATCTCCAAGTGATTTCCTTCAAGCTAGATGCCAGTCTTATTCCCGTCATGTCCCGAAGATAAACTCACCATATTTTTTCACACTCAAAAGGATGTAAGTTTGAGAAGGGAAAAACATGCATTTATAAGAAACTAAAGGCGGGCAAGATGAGTAAAGTATAATCATGGTGAGATGACCTCAAAAATATGTATGTGATATCCACATGGGATAAATAAGCTTGAAGTAAGTTGGCATTATGTAGACTATAAATATTGGCTTCATATGACATAATCCATGCGGGAAACATCAACCTAGGAAAACATGAAAATGAGTTTTTGTTTCAAAAGATGGATTGTAAAAAGGTAAAAGGGATTATACATCAAATCAAATCACTGGAGGTACTTGGAAATCATCTAAAAGGGTTCTCTCTGATCGCTTGAAGGGAAAATGATTAAACAAACATCAAAGAAATGACATGGCATCCTAGTCATTCTAGGAGAGTGAAAAATGTGAATGACTCGTGATTCTTCCACTGAAAACATAAAACATAATATTTTCAAGAGAATAAAGATGGATTAGATTATGTGCTGTAAAATAATAATATTCTTTGAAGAGTCATCCTTTGGGGGAAATGAGAAAAATGAGATGAGAGAAATTGTATAAAGGTGACGAGAATGTTCTCACTTGAAGGGGTTAATTTTTCTAAGTTTTTAGAGAGAAAAAGGAGAAGACCAAGTTGTATTTCCTTAAGCCGAACTGATATGAGATAATCGAGTTTTTTTACATGCATTCCCAAACCTTCTTGCCAAGTTGATTGTACTGTACATTCACTGCTTTGTTAGACATTGAGGTCATAGGTGGTGTGTCCCCTTATCGAGGTGTTGGATTTTCTTTAATAAATTTGCATGTATTCTCATGAGAAATGTTTTTTGTTTCAGGATGTGTTGCTTTGAATCAATTATCTACATTTATATTGCAATCTTATATTGTTAGTTTCTCTAAATTACATAAATCCTTAGCTTAAATAGTGAAAATTTGGCAACTGCAACTACATTATTGATGGATCTTTCCTTCATGTTGTGGTAAAAATTTTAAATTCAAGTTGTATCTATCTGATTTAAGATATTTGTTAGTTCTTGAGGGCATCTGGAACGTATTTGATCAGAAATTATAAGTATTTCATTGAGAATTTATCATGAGATTTTATGTTTAGGTTCTCAAAGTTTGTGTGAAATCTTGTGTTCTTTTCCTCCATGAATATAAAATTTCTATTTTAAGGAATTATTTGTATTAAGTGATCTATATTTTGCATCTAGAACAATGGTTTACAACTTTTTTTATGGTTCATTTAAGTATTTTGTATAATCAACTTTATCCTTCTTAACTTCCCATCCATACATCAAAACCATAACCAATAACCATTTGATCCACTTGAACTACCCATGCTTACACTTTTTATGCATAAAAGCTAAAGATATTTGTTAATTATGTCCATCCTTTATCCAATATATGTAGAAACAAGCTGGAAATAATAATGTCTTTATTCTCATGAGCCTCCTTTGGAATATATCTACATTTTCTAGTGTGACAACTCATGAGAGTTAGATAATGTCTACATTGACCATGTCTTCTTGAGGCTACCTTTTCACATCCCTAAGAAAGAGAGTCTAAATATTACTTTTCTATCCATTTCTTTCATAAATACAGGTTACAAAATGGGTCCTCTCACCCACAGTTGCAAGAAAAACCTTAAGTAGTAGGATAGGTCATATCTTTAGTGAGGTTTTATCCAATATCCCCTAAGACAAAGTAAAAACAAATTTCGTGATCCATCCTTGGCTACAAAATGAGTCAAATCCTGGTTTGTCTCTCTCTAAGCATTCTTCTTAGCTCATTGATGTTTCTTGGCTTAGAAAGTGGGACTAATTTAGGTACCAATATGTTCTTTATAGGATTTTAGGGTGCTCTAGTAAAGTGTATATCAGTGTATATTAGGAACTAGTGTTCCAAATAAAAGTGTTGATTTCAAGGGTTTTCTCCCTCTATGGGTTTCCCACTATAATTTTAGTGTCTTGAGAATTTGTCTTCGTGCATGTAATTTAGTTTTTGTTCATGATTTGATTCCTATTTCTATTAACTAAGTTCTAAAAAATGTTAAATTGATCAACACCGATTCAACTTCCACTTCTCAAAGTGTTTTTGATATCCAATAATTAGTATCAAATCCTTATACTCCGGTGTTAAGCCTAATAACTTGGAGGTGATCCCAAACACAAAACGTGGGTACTCTAACAAAATTAATCATGAAAAAAAGATATGATATTTCTAAATCCCTGATCTAATGTTTGAAGAATTAAATTAAGTATGTGGAATCTCACCATGGTGAATAACTTAATGAAATGGCTTCATTTGTAGAAATTTTTTCAAGAGCTCTGAAATAAAAAGAGAGTGATTCCATGAGAACTTGAAAAGGAAGTAAAGACCCTAAATATTAAACTGAATAAAATTAAAAATCAGTTTAACAACTTACAAAGACATTATGGTATACTAGAGCATAACTCATGTAAAGTATCCATGAAAGAATATATTTAAGAGTGTGAAAAATTAAGTGCATATATGAATACTCTAAGAGAAACAATGGAACAAGTGAGGAAAGGATATTTGAAGGTTGAACCAACCCATGAATGTTGTCAAATGTGTTCAGAGAACAAGAAAGATGAAAATGATGGTCCAAGAAAGTAAACAAATAAGAACAACACCAACACAGGAAGATCCAAGTCAATCAAACAACCAAATGCATTCAGGTATGAGAGAAGATTTAATGGATATTTATTTTCATGTTATGGTTTTTAGCATAAATATAGACATAGTAAGAGCATAATGTGTTTTAATTGCAAAGAAATAGCTCACACACACAAAGTACTATCTGAAAGATCAAGTAAGTAAGTTTTTGGTCAATAACTAGGTTATTTTCCTCAACTGCCATGGACAAGGGAACTTTTCCAAATAGTGTCATGAACCACCTAGATTCAGTTATAATATAAATTCTTTCCAAAGGAAAGACAAAAGAATATTTAGAGAAAATACAAACTCATTGAGTGAGACCAAGTCAACCATGGTTGAAAGAGATACTAGGAAGAAGAAAGGAAAATGAATATATAAGATAAAAGAAGTGAATTCAGAAGTTTAGATAGTAAAGAATGATAATAAGATAGCATGGGAAGATTTTAAAGAGGCACAACAACCTAAGACAAAGATAGGAGAAACTAGTTCAAATGAGATTTCAACAGGTGATAACAAAGGCAATAAAATAAAAAATAATTCTAGTTCAAAGGATGAGGAAATTATACCTCAAGAAGTGTTAGATCAGGAGTATGAATTCCAACCTGAATGCTTATTGGGAACTCAAATAGAAGATGAGAGATCAAGAAATTAGGTTATCACACCTAAAAATGTAACTAAGAAAGTCTACAAGGTCTTGAGGAAAACAAAAGGAAGATGGATTCATCATATTGTTTTGATTTCTTCATACTATTTTGATATGGTTTAAGTATCATGGTATGCCTTCTCTAGGATTATAGAAGGTATACACTTGTTGAAGAAAGCATGGTTTGTGTGTCATCAGGTTTTGATCCAAATGTTCTTCATGGTAAGTTGAGAGAGTGATTCAAATAATGTGCTTGAGTAAAATCTGTCAACTATTTGTCTTAATTAGATTCACCATCTTCTTACTAAGTCTATTTCTAGTAAGATTATGCAATGAAGATGAATATGTGTTATTACTAAAGTGGTCTATCAAATTTTGTTGTCTTATCTTCTTACAATAGTGTGTTAAAACGTGTTAAGAATTGCAATATATTTTCAAGTTGTAAAAAGAGGTTAGTTTCTGAATTGAGTCATTGTTTTGTGTGTCTTTGAGACTAAATGTTGCATTAGGACTATGCGATGAAAGAATAAATCCCTAAGTCTTGGAAATTTGTCAAGAGATTGAGTTAAGTACATTATTTCAAAAGAGGATGAATTATCTAGGGAATTCTGTTTTAGGATTAATAAGTTGTCATATTCCAAGGCTGCAATGATGTGAAAGTTTTTTTCTAATTCACGAGTTATCTTCAAATTATGGTGGTCCAAGGATTTTAAGTTACAAGGAAATGTGTCTCTTTGTCAAACTAACATGAAAAATTTCCTATATTGTCTCATTGGTTCTTCAAAAGAGTCTCTCGAAGTAACATCTTGTGATAAAGTATTAGGTTTTATCAGAAAATTCAATAATGATTGACATGTATTTAAGATGTCTAGTGTGTATTTTGGTCATCACATTGTCGAGATCTACTGGTGTCGGTTCTTCAAACTTTAGTCTTGAAATCTCAAGTCACAGAGAGGTACATTATGATCAAAAGTGATAGAAGTTGATAAAGACCTCCTAAAGAATCCTAATACGAAACTTGGGTATGAAGCTAAATGGTTGTGTGAATCTAAAAATATGTTGTTCAAATTTTTGCAAAGTGGATAGGTTTGAGAATGTCGGGGAGTTTGCAGGATCCTCAAAGGTAAGCTACAGTATTAAGGATTTAAGAGGAAAGGAATCCTAGTGAATTTTTGTGGAATCATCAAGATGGTGAAATTTTGAGTGATGAGTGCACTAAATAAGTGTCCTTCAAGGGAATTTGAGGTTATTTAGTCTTCTAGAAGGATGAATGTTATGTTTGACCAGTTTTTACATGTTTTCCTAGAATATCAAGCCATGCCTACTAGAGTATACATATGAAGGTAACAAAATGCAAGGTATGTCCAAGGGTGTATATGACTGTGAAATTTTTTTATAGGTCAGCTAGATTTCATGAGATAAAGGAAGCATAATAGATCTCGCATTACAAGTCAAATATTGTAGAGGCATTTGGTATTGTTCTTGAAGTCGGTGTGAAAGCCTTTCTCATGTTGAAATAATGGTTACATGTATACTTTACTAATCATGGTGTTTTCTATTTTCATATTAATTATTTGGAGGACTTGTAAACTCTGGTGTAGTTTGATAAGAATAAGAAGAAAAAAATTTAGTCATGAAGGTTGTGGTAAGAGTTTGGATTGATATGAACACTCTTGGATAAGTGTGAAGGTAAGTAAGATCTCTATGTATGTTTCATATGTTCAAAGTTAGTAGTGTTCTTATAAGTACTTGAAAAAATCTACATACATGTTAGAGATCTCTATAAAGAGTTTGGGGTAGTTGCATTTACCTTGAAAGATGAGATTGTTTTGAAAATATGGATTTGTCATTTACAATAAGAATTGTGTCTAGATGGCTGAAGAAAATATTGTTGAGAAAATAATTTCTACAGAGTGTCAAGTGAAAAAATTTCATGTTTTCACATGTAGTGTGCCATTTAATCCAAAATGTTACCTAATTTGAAAGGTGATAAGTGAATACTGGTAGAAAATTTGACAATGTAGTTGTTACATTGCACCGATTTACATGACTATGTGTAAGGGCTTGTTGGCGAGAAGCTTTTTTTGGGTGGACAAACTTGGGGATTTCTTGAAAATTCTTTGATAATATAATTCCATATACTTAACGGGTACAAATTTTGTATATGCATGTGCAAGTATAGGTGGATTTTTTTGATGCTCTTACGGCCCAGAGATCTAATAAGGGCACTCCATTGACCACAGTACAAATATAGCAATCTCTTTCTAGGGAAAAATTTATCTGAATAAGGGAAAAGGGGAGTGAGAAAATACATAGGAGAAATAATGTTACAAGAAGAAAATAAGATTCCTGCACACACTAGTTATAATTTTTGTCATATGCACTAAAACTAAGAGGAAACAAATTTGCAAGTATCAATAAGACCAAATAGAATTTGTTATCACATAGTATCGTGAAATCCATTACTCAATGAAAGCTAGAAACTCATTCTTGTATTAATTTCTAAAAAAAAATTGTACATAGTGGAGAAATGGAGGAAATTGAGAATGAGGGAATGAAATAATTTGGATATCTCCTTTGTTCTCTGAATGCACTCTTGAGTATACAAAATCAATCACCAACCCTTTGAAATGGGAATGGATTTACAATTTATAGGAAGATAAAAGACTTTTCAAATAACCCCAATGAGGTTTCATATGCCTTGAAACTTTTCACCTTCGTAGGAAAATATTAATTCCCCTTTTGTAACTCAAGGGTGACTGATTACATTATAAAACATTAAGGTATGCAAAACATGCAACCCCAACACAAGATTGGAGTATGGAGGAGAGAGAAATTTTGGGGTTGAGAAGAGAGAGAGGAAGAGAGAGATGGAATAATGATGTTGATGATGAAAATACCCCTCTTATAAAGCCCGCTGACCCTTCTAGATGACTTGATGAAATGATCTAAAGTGATGAACTATGAATATGCAAACTCTTGAGCAACTTGAGAAAATTATTTTGGATGACATGCAAACACCATGAAATAAGTGTTTAAAAACATTATTGAATGACTCATTCGCTAGCCATGAGTATCACTCATGAAGATTCTCCTCCTACGAAGGGACTTGAGACTTAGACTAAATCTTTCTATGATTCCCTACAATGCTACCACATTGCTCATCTAATTAGGACATGATCCTGATGAAGCATCTTATGAATGGTCTGATGGTTTTGACTATGAATTCCACCTTCCGCATACCAATTGAAGCATGAAATGAGTGTCGAAATACATTTTTGACATCCTCATTGTCACCTACTCTACATAGTATGATGATAGAGACTAAACTTTTTTCTATCTCTTACTCAGAAGAGAAAGGCTGCACCGGCTTCTTCCCTATCCATTTATGCTTCATGATTTCTTCATAAAAATCAACTTACTATTTTTAGTAAGTATGAAAAATCAGCTTCCTCGAACCTCAACTAGATGTTGCAACTTAGATTTCCCTTTCTCCTTGCATTCCTCTCACCTTTTGGATCAATTTTCTATTTTTGGCAGGTTCTCATGGGACCACTTACTATTTTTAGTAAGTGTCAAATTTGGACCAAGATGCCCATTTTGATGAATTCTCAACTGCAGTACATCCTTTGTGTTCAATGTCTCCTTCGCAGGTTCTTCTATTGATGACTTTCCAATAATAATAAATCCTCTATGCAAAAGACAAGTTGTTTTTATAAAGTGTCTTCGGTGCTCGAGAATTCCATGGAATGAAGTTATCAGATTTGGGTTTTTTCCCAATATTTCCCCTCTAAAATTTTGTGTTTACATGATCAATAGTTTAGGAGATTTTAAACTTCTAATTTTTGACTCGAGGACGCTTCTCTATACAACAATGCGACCATTGATGGACGTAGAAAATTATAGGTTTTGTTTTCTCCTTGATTCATAATGAAAATTACATTTTTGATATGGGTTTTATTTTCTTATCTCACTGGTGAAATTTATCTTCAATCCAAGTACAAGTTTGACGGGAAATTGACCTATTTTCTTCATAGAGTTGGAAGTGAACTTTCTTCATTGTGAGAACTTCTTTTTGTGAATGGGAGGTTGGAAGGTGATTTTTTAATGGTTTTCGAGAGTGAAGAAATCAAAAGTATATGTTTCTTTATTCTCGTGTAGTGATTTGTAAGATCTCTTTGTTTCTTCGTTCTATGGCAATGAATTTTTCATGCTTCTTTTTCTTCGTTCTTCATTTTTTCTTCTCGATTTGATAAATATTTCTCTTAGGACCTGAGTATTATCATGGCGTGAAGGATATTTTTTATTTATTTTTGGTTTAAAGTGTAGTAATGCTTTAGGATTGGCAAGGAGTTACAGAGAAATTTTTAGAGTGAAGTTGTGCAAAGGAGAGTAAGAAGTTAGAAGTTAGAAGTGTAAAGTAGGAAGAAATTTAAAAATTTCAAAAATTATTCAATAAGGAATGAGGTGAGTTTTCATGTCCTAATTTCCCTTAATAATTAAGGGATGAGAGCAACATATATTTTCACTTAAAGCCTTGTTGCAACACATGGCTAAAATCGAAAGTGGGGGTTTGAGCTGAAAAAGAAGTTTTAAAACACCTAGGGGATGAGCAATGGTCACATGGTGATCCATGAGGCTTCCTAGGGTCTAGGAACATTTTTGTGTACCTGATGTCCCTCAAAGCACAAAGAGATAAAGGGGACATAAAATTACATGGCACAATAGGTGATGACATGTGGCCCAAATCTAACTAAGCAAGGGATTAAGGCTCCACTATCTCCTGGGGATGGAGAATTGCTCTTGAAGGGATCACATGGGTGACCAGGAATCTCCTTGGGGGATGGGATAATATTATCCTCCATTGTTTCCCCTAACACAAAGGGACATGAGAAACATCAAATTTCATAGTGCACCTCATGCGCCACTTGTATCGATCCGAGAAAGCAAGGAATGAGCCTAAGAGATGAACCTGGAGGCTCGAGAGGTCATATAAGGATACAGAGGGATTTCGTGGTCTTGACAATTTTTTATCCATCATGTAACTTTTCTTTAGGTACATAAGGTAAATAAATTTTTCAGGCTCCAGGAGATGACACATGTCCTGTTCAAAATTTGGCTAACTCCGAACTCGCTCCTAGAGGGAAACTTGAAACGATGATAACTTAAGCTCGCGATGACATTTTTAGATAAAAATTTATATGTTAATGACTAAAAACGGCCTGCTGAATCCAATGGTGGGTATATCTAGTATTTAATCCTCTAATCGATCCATAAAAAAAAGATTTGTGATTTGATCTTTCACGTGTCCATGAGAAAACTATTTTTAGACTTATTGCTACAAAGTGGTGTGAAAAAAATAATTTCATGATATTGTAGCACTTGGAATTATCTTTGTGAGTATATATTTTTTTCTCCTAAATCCATCGGAGCTCATGGAATCACCTTCCAAAGTTCCAGAGATTTTTGGCTCTGTGCACCACCTAGGCAAAGTGAACCCTAACTCTTTGAATCCTTCTGAATCATCCTAAATAACTTCCATGATCTTCTAAGTAATTTGATTTAGTTCCATATATGTTTTCTCTTCTCTTTATAATCAATGGGGTCTGCTACAATCATAGGGAGGCCATTGATAGCCCTTCCCACAACAACCCAAAGTTTGCATTTTCAATGAAATCCTAAAATCACCGAAGGGATTGAATTGAATTTCCTAAATCACCTAGGGGAATGAGTTAACATAAATTTGGGAGGTCACTAGACTGATTGGGTGGACCGGGGTGTCTTGGAAGGGTAAAAATTAAAAAAATAGTATATAATGGTATAGTTGTCATGCTTTGAAATTGTCAATTTCCTTGTTGAAAATTTACATGATATCCATTGGCTCTAGCTTGGGGACAGGATATAGACGAGCACAACAAAGACATTACATGCATAATGCATAATATCAAATTTAGACCATATAATCTATTGAGCGATTGCCTTATCCATTAGCCCTTGCAGAGGCATGTAAAAATTAAAATAAGATATAGAGAGAGGAAGAAGGAAACAATGAAAAGAAACACACAAAACATGGAAAGAGAAACAAACCTAGGAATCACCTATGGTATAAGGTGGGGATAATCCGCTTTCAATGAAGCACTTTTCATTCCTTAAAATTTACCCTAAGTGGGAAGCATTGAGTGATGTTATTCTTCAAAGCCATTGTTTGGTTCCAAAATGTAGCCTCCTTTCCTTAACTATTTATGAAAGCCATGTGCTTATGTGATTGTATTTGTACTTGGAAAGAGTGAGTCTAAACGAGATTGTTTATGCTCAGGCCTTCACTTAGAATTTCCATTTCCTTCACACTTTTAAATTCAGTTTCATAATGCGAGGTTCCTTACGTGTCTATCCACATAGCTGATTTTTCATTGAGCATCTCATCGCTTCCCTCGAAGCTGATTTTCATTCAAATTTCTTGAATATTTTGACCTAATTTATTTCCTAGATCTATGTTCATTGACATCTTCTTATTGAGAAACTTTATATTCATCTTTTATCTCTACTCCAATATGAGGTGCTTTAAGATTGAATGGTGGATCGAAGTAACCTCATAATTTTCCTATATGGCCATGAAAAAAGCTAAGAGATAAAGAATTAATTTAGGATCTTCTACACTTTCTACTACTTCCAAGATTTCTTGTATGGATCTCTCCTTAGTTACTTCTTGGAGCTCATCTTTGTAAGCCTTCAACGAATCTTCATTTTATAACTCAAGGAAACGATACAGAGGGATTATTTCATCATCATGGGAATGAATTCATTCTATCACTCCTACATCACGACGAGATTTATCTTTGAAGTCCTCAAAAATCCTTTCTTTCTTCATCATGGAAATAGTCTTCTTCTTCAAATGGGAAGGAAAATACCTCCATTTCATCATTGTATACATCAACCATTAGCTCAAGAGGGGCGTTATATTTCTCCTCTAGTTTTTTTTTAACATGGTCAATCTTCACACTAGTTGGGGATTGAAATAAGATTCACGCTTGTCTTTTAGATTCATGGATTGCATCATAAGTTCGAGACTTATCTCGGGGTCTTTGGTTTCTTCGCAGATCTAATTAGCTTTTATACAAACAGTTCTTTCAAACCTTTCATGGTCTCATCACACGATAGTTTTTTTCCTCCATGAATGGCATGGATAAGAATTTTTCATCTCCAAATTGAAATGAGAAGATTTATTCTTCGTGTGTAAGTGTATAAGTTTCTTTGTCCATTTGATATTCACCTAGAACCATTCCCTCTTCTTGATGGTTTTCATTGTCTAGTAATTCGGGCTGCCCTCTTATAACTTGAATCTCCTAAATGCTTCTTTAAGGTTCATACCTCTTTGGGAAGGCATATCTAACCCAATCAAGATGGTAATATCCTTTTCCTTCTCGGTTGTGGAAAATTGATTCATCATCCTAGTATCTTGGTATAAGATTTCGGTTCTAGAATTTCACACTTTGTACTTTATCTTCTTCTCTGGAAATAGTTTATCCCTATCTCCCTTCACTAGTATTGTTACAAAAGACAAATTCATCATAATTTTCCCTCCTAAGTCTTGATAGAAGCTTTAACTTAGCAACATTCCGAATGAAGTCGAAATGTCTACTACCAAAATCATCCACTGAAACCTTCTTGTCTTGAAATTTGGCGGGAGCCACTTGTTCATCTATGATATTTCCTACAAGTGGGACCTCTTTTGACTCAAGGGAGTAACAAGACATGCTAGGTGGAGTCGTGGGGAGTTTAATATATTTGGAAACCTTCACAGACATGTCATTATCTAAGGCACCGAATCTATTATGTAATGTTTCAAAAAATATTCCCAACTAGAAGGGAAACATAAAAAGGATCAATCTTGTCTATCTTTCTGCACTCATGGCTAGAATTTTTTTAAGGGAGGTATAGGTGGGTTTTGTAGTACTCCTTTATAACTAGGTGTCACAACATTGGGTGTCAAATTGCCATTCCTAATATATTTGATGAAACACTCAAATTTTTAAGGGTGTGTCCCCAAATATTTAGTTTTGGTGGCTCTGTTTATATATTCTATGTATTCAAAAGGAGTTGATGTGGGTGAGGGTGATGAAGGGGATGCTTTTGGATTTAGGATAGGTTTGGAAGAAGGAATATATTTTTGAGGAATAGAGGGAATTTTGAAAGGTACACTAGGAATTTTAAATGTACTAGATTTTATAGGAACATATTTAGAATTGGAAATAGAAGAGGCATGGGAATACTTACATGGAATTTTGGAGCCTTCTTACTCACTATAGGATCGTGTTTCTCAAATGCGAACTCCATGCAAGGTGGAAGTGGGAATATTTGACTCGTTATTTTTTTTTATGGAGACACCACAAAAGGATCTTCGATCTTCTTATTTTTAGTAATAGAGGAGGAAGAAGGTCCTTTCTTAGACTGAGATTGATTTAATACCACACATGAGAAATGGGGTGTATCGTGTTCCTCATTTTTGTCACCTCTAGAATACTCACATAATGGGATTTTTGTATCATCCTCAAATTCATCAACTTAGAGGAAATAACCACATTCACTTTCATGTTCAAGCTCTTCTTCATTTTCCTGAATCCTGTAACTTGCATTGATGGGTGCCACCTCTAAGGCAAGCCTTCGGGGTGCTCCTACAATTTGATATTTTTTGTTTCTTTGAGAAGATACTCGTTGAGAAAATTCCCTCTTTAATGACACCATATCATTTGCCGAGTTTTTTACAAAAATGAATTGGTTCTCCCATCTTTAGGACATTGGTCCTTTCCTTTGATGGATTCTTGATCTTTCCAGCGTGGATGATATCATCATCAAGTTCAATGAACATCCTTTATGCTTCTACAATGATCCTTGGTTGAACTCTTCATAGGAAAAATCTTACCTCGGATGATTGAGCATGTATGAAGAATATCTTGACATTATTTTCAGAATGAGAATATTCTTCCGTTATCGCACGAAGTAACCATTTGAAACAAGCCACAAAATATCCCATAGTTTCACTTTCTCCTTTCTTCATTTGACCAAACTGTACCAATAGGTCCGCAAAGTATTAAGTTGATTTAAATCTTTCCTCAAAGGTAGTCTTGATGTCATTCTAATGAGTGATGGATTGGGCAGGAAGGAGGTAGAACCATTCTACTTATTTTTCTTGGAGAGATTCCTCGAACAGTCTTTCAACAACGTCTTGAGTTCAACTCCAAGAATCCAACATGATGTGGTGAAAGTGGTGGTGTGTTCATTAGGTATTTGTGTGCCATCACCTTTGAAATTTTGAAAGTAATTGTGGAAACTTGTTGGTATGTCATCAAGAGGTGGTTTTAGAGTGAATGGGCCTATATTTATTCCCAATGGAACAATTGGTTGAATTATTTCTACTTCATCCACCATAATTGTTTCGTTTTTAATCTTGCTTCTATAAATTCTTATTCAAAGTATTTTTCTGTAGTAAGTAAATACTCAATGGTCCTCGAAAAATGGGAGAATTACAATGATGATTATCAAAATGAGTTTGGATGGGATTTCCAAGTGAACTACTTGATGACCAGATCGGGATGAATTCATATTTTTCCTTGTGGCTTGGGAACCAACTAGGGCACTCCACCGACCACTGTGGAAAATCAAGATACCTCTTGACAGGAAGAATTTTTATGAAGAGTAGGAAAGGCGAGTGAGAAAAGATGTAGGAAAACTAATGTTACGAGGTAGAAAATTGGATGAACCTACACACAATAGTTAGAAGTTTCATCACATGCACTAAAATTAAGAGGAAACATATTTTCAATTAGCAATAAGACCAAACAGAATTTGTGATCACCAAGTATCACGAAATCACTTAGTCAAAGAAAGCTAGAAACTCCTTCTTCTTTTATTAATTTCTGAAACAAAACTTGTACATAATGAACAAATGGAGGAAATTGAGAATGGGGAAAGGAAGATTTTTTCTATCTCCTTTGTTCTCTTTATGTACTCTTGAGTATAAAAATCTATCCCCAACCCTTTGAAATGGGAACGGACTTAAAATTTATAAAGCAAGAGAAAAGACTTTTAAAATAACCCCCAATGAATCTTCTTATGTCTTGAAACTTTTCACATTCTTAGGAAAACATTTATCCCCATTTTATAATTGAAGGATGAATTATTACGTTAGAAAAAATTAAGATATGTAAAAAAATGTAACCCCAACACAAGATTAGAATATTGAAGAGAGAGAAATTTGGGGGAGAGAAGAGAGAGAGAGAGAGAGTAGAAAGAAGAAGAAGGAAGAAGGATGTTGATGATGACAACTTTCTTCTCTTATAAAGCCCACTGATACTTCAAGATGACTTGATGAAACACTCTAATGTGATGAACTCTGAATCTCTGAACTCTTGCACACATAAAGAAACTTCCTTTGGATGACATGTGAACATCATGAACTAAGTGCTTAACAACAGTGTTGAATGAATCATTCGATGGCCGTGAGTATCAATCTTGAAGATCCTCTGAAGGGACTGGATCCTTGAAACGAATCTTCTCCTAACTCTTTATAATGCTACCATATTGATTGGATGATTTGGACATCATTCGATGAAGAATATAATGAATGATCTCATGGTGTACATTCCGAATTCCACCTCTTGCATACCAATTCAAGCATGAAATTAGAGTCGAAAGACATTGTTGATATCCTCACTGTCACCTACTCTGCATAGTATGATGATAGAGAATGCGATTTTTTTATCTCTTACTCGGAAGAAAAAGGTTGTACCGGATTCATCCCTATTCGTTTATGCTTTATGATTTCTGCAAAAAACAACTTAATATTTTTATTAAGTATGAAATATTAGCTATCTTGAACATCAATTGGATGTTACAACTTAGATTTCCTTTATCATTTTGTTCTTCTCACCTTCGAGATCAATCTTCTATTTTTGTACATTCTCATAGCACCAATTACTATAATTAATAATTTTAAAATTTGGACCAAGATTCCCATTTTTATGAATTCTCAACCATAGTACACCCTCTGTGTTCAACATCTCCTTTGCATGTACTTTTGTTTATTACTTTCCCAAAATAGCAATCCTCTCTCAAGAAGACATGTTTTTTTAGAAAGTGGGATTCTAGTGATTGGAATACCACTTGAACAAAGTTCTATGATAGGGTTTTTTTCCTAATATCACCCTTTGAAATTTTTGTTTACCTAATCAATAGTTTATGAGATTTTAAACTTCTAAATTTTTGACTTGACGATACTTCTAAACAGAGAGCCATTAATGGACCTCAAAAATTGTAGATCTTGTTTTCTCCTCCCTTCATGATGAAACTTAAATTTTTGATATTGGTTTTCTCTTCTTATCTTAGTGGAGAAATTTCTATTCGATGTGGTTTTTGGTTTAACGGGAAATCAAACTTTTTCCCTTGTAGAGACGAATGAGAACTTTATTTGTTGTCAAGCACTTATTGTTGTGAATGAGAGGTTTGAAGGTGATTTTTTAATGGTATTCAAGAGTGAAAAACTAAGAAAGACATAATTCATTATTACGTGTATTGGTTTGTAATATCTCTTTGACTCTTCATTTTATGGCAATGGTCTTTTCGGGGTTCTTCTTCTTTTTTGTTTTTTCTTCTCGATTTGATAAATATTTCTCCTAGAACATACACATTATCATGGAATGAAGGATTTATTTTCTAGGAGGTTTTGTTTAAAAGATCCTAAATGGTGGAGGAATGGTAAGGATTTATAGAGTAAGTGTTAGAGTTAAGTTGTGCATGAGAGAGTAAGAAGTTAGAAGTTAGAAGTAGGAAGCAGGAAGAAAGTTCAAAAATTTCAAAAATTGCACATCATGGAGTGAGGCATGTTTTTATGTCCCTGAATCCCATTAAGCATTGGTGGATGAGAGGGACATTAATTTTCATGCGGTGCCTAGTCACAACACATGGTGAAGATTTGACAGTGGGGTTTTGAGTTGAAGAACCATCTTTAAATAACTTAGGGGATGAGAAATGATTGCATGAGGAACCATGAAGATTCCTAAGGGATGGGCACATTTTTTGGTCCCCTGATTTCCCTCATCACAAAGGGAAAAATGGGACATAAAATTACATGACGTGCTTTGTGATGACATGTGGCGCAGATCTGACAGTGGTGGATGAAGGCTCTAGTAGCTCCCATAGGTTGGAAAACTACTCTTGAAGGGGTAACATGGGTAATCTGGAGTCTCCTTGGGGGTTGGGCACATTTTCATATCTCGATTTCCCCAAAAAAGGGACAAGAGGGACATAAAATTTCACATCATGTCTCATGTAGCCACTTGTCACGATCTGAGCGACCAAGGGAATGAGCATAACAAACACTTGTGAATTGAACTAGTGGTCTAAGAGGTCATATTAGGATCTAGAAGGATTTAGGGGATTGGAAAATTTTTATGTCACTAATTTCCTTTTTTAGGGATGTAAGGGACATGAGAATGCACCAGATCCTGGAAGTCACATGTGTCCTATTCAAAATTGGGTTAACTCCCAAACTCGCTCCTAGATGGAAACTTGAAAGGATGATAACTTGATCCGCCAATGGCCTTTTTTCTGATATTTTATATGATATTGACTTGAAATTGACTTATGAATCTAATGGTGTGGGATCATGTCTTTATACCTAAATTTTATCCCTAAAAAAGAGGATTTGTGATTTTGTCCTCCACGTGTGCATGAGAAACAATTCTTTAAAACTTATTCCACAAAGTGTTGTGAAAAAAAAAATTCCACCATCTTTTAAGAATTGAAATTTTATTTCCAATGATGTCACAATTTTCTCCTAAATCCTTACGGAGATCCCAGAATCACCATCCAAAGCTCAACAATTTTTTTGGCCTATGTATTACCTAGGCCTGTGAACCCTAATTTTTGTTAAA
This sequence comes from Taxus wallichiana var. yunnanensis, assembly GCA_018340775.1. Taxonomy (NCBI): domain Eukaryota; kingdom Viridiplantae; phylum Streptophyta; class Pinopsida; order Cupressales; family Taxaceae; genus Taxus; species Taxus wallichiana. Next base: position 935,195,554 of record CM031239.1, read on the forward strand.
CTTCCCAAATTCTCTAAATCCTTCTTGAATCTTCTCAATCAATTCCATGATGTTCGATGCCTTTGATTCACTTAAATTTCAATTTTGGCTTCTTTTTCCACTCCATGGTGTGGTTGCAATCCTAAGAAGGCCAATGATAGCCCTTACCACAGCCTACCGAAGTTTGCATTTTTCAATGAACTCCTAAAATCACCTAGGGGGTTTAATTGAATTTCCTAAATCAGTTAAGGAACTAAGTTAACATCAATTCAGAGGTCACTAGATTGATTGGGTAGACCCATGGTGTCTTGGAATGGTAAAACTTGTAATTTTTTGAGAAGGATATAGTTGTCATGCTTGAAAATTGTCAATTTTCTTATTGCACATTTACATGACAACAAGGCTAAATTAATACAACACATATTAAATAAATTTAGATTTATAAAGTTTTATTAGCTATGTGTAATCCTTTTGACAATGATAATTTGATCATGGAAATACGATTGTTTCAAACTAAACAAAAAAATTCTACTGAGTGTTGAATGTGATCATAGGAGAATGAAATAGTGTTTCTTAGCTTGAAGAAATTGTGCAATTCTCTCATGCTAAGTGTCTAATGTGTATCCATGTATTATTGTTAATATGATCTGCTCCCACACTCGAGAATGTGACTTATGAATAAGAAACATGGAGTACTTAGAGTATGCTTCTAGAATGGAGAAAATATTCCATTGTTTCTAGAGGTCAAATCTTTATTCAAGATGTAACAATATGGTGACAACAAGGTTTGAATGTCCTAGTGGTGTCTCAATACTCTTGCTAATGGTGAATTGTTTTTCCGTAATCATAAATTGATGAATGAATATGTGTTTATAAATATGTGGGATATGCAAGAAATTTTGAGACAAAGTATCATTGCAGTAACAAACTCCTATAGATAAAAGACTAGGTCTAAAATGACAATGTTTGACAGAATTTTCAAGTAAAGATACAAAAAGTAGCATACAGAGTTTAAAGAGATTAGTCGAGAACAAGGGGAGATGTTTTTGACTTGAATTAGGCTTGGAGAGTTGCAAAATATGGTTTTTATGATGAAATTTGAGGTAAAATACAATAGAGTCTTGGGTGTAGACTTGATGTAGGTGACAAAAGTTGTTAAGTGAGACAAGACTTGAACTATTTTGAATCTGTCTAAGTGGTTTGTGATAAAACATAAGATAGTGAATATTAGTAGCACGTGAGTCAAGGATAATAATTTTCTTACTTAATGTTTTGGATCAATTGAAGGAAGATTAAAACTACATGCCGAGAAATATTAGAAGAATGAGTTATAAGGGGGTCAATTTGTCCCTTAAAAATAAGAAAAATGATGTTTAGTACCTATAAGGTATAATAAACTACATTTGGTGTTAGTGAAGTAAGATGTGTTCTCTAAAAAGATGGATAGTGTATTCAAGAGGTTGTTTTATTAATACATCACTTTAAGAGATGAACTATGGCCAAGACATGCTCAAAACATGAGAATTTCAAGGTTTTTCATGAAGGTTTCATGTATGTAAATGCCATACATGGTTTCAAATAGATATAGTGAAAATTGGTCATGAGTCATGTTTCTATTGTCTCAAGTAGGCCCAAATCTTAGGGGGATAAATCTAAGAGGTATGTATTTTCTCATGTTATTTTTTGTCATTTCCTCTCTAACACATCTTTCTCAAGGATGTGAAAGGGGGAGAAATTTTTTGGGGAATACATTATTTTTCAGCCATGTGAATTACTTTCATTTTGTCTTTAGTTTGTCTTGGAATGATCCATACTTACCCATGATTCTTTTAAAATATGCTTGTTCACTTCTTTCATGCTTTCTTTTGCCCAATATTCACTTCCTCTTAAGCACGAGCATAATTAACTCAGAAAACTCTTTGACAAGGAGAATAAATTCATGATTTGTGGGTAGGGTACTCCTTTGAGTTTAAAATCAATATCATGTTCCCTTTGGTGAGATGTAGAGATCCATGTTGGTGCAAAAATATGGGAAAATTTATAAATTTCGACTTGATCATTCATTATAGCATTTTCTTTCTCATATGGAAAATGAAAGATTTCATATTTAACATGATGATCCTTGGGTGAGAATAATGGAATTCATTCCTCAAGGAGGTTATGCTCAACATATTCATTTTCCTCATCTTCAAAATAAAATTGGCCTCTCCCATTTGGTCACCATGTCTATTTGGAAATGGAATTTCATTCTTCAACTATCTCAATCTCATCATGCAACACTTATACATCACTTGAAGGATAAAAATAGGAAGGAAAATTATCCATGATCACCTTGAATTTGTTATCTATGGTCCATGATGCAGGATTGATTTCATGTGATTCTTCACATATCTCCATTTAATCATTAATCGAAGAAAGAAAAATTGAAAGCAGATTATCCATGATTACCTCGAACTCATCATCTCATACTTCTTGATTGTTGGTGTGGTATTCAGAAATAATTAAATCATTCATCATGCAAAAAGGATCTTCCTCTCTTAAATCCATTGCTCCTCTAATGGGTTATTACTCTAGCTTTGAATGAGTTGGTTAATGGCGGCTCCATTTTCGTGTCTTCTACCTCATGCTTCATGATATTTCTTTGGTTTTCGTCGGATGGTTCAAGGATAAGATATTATTTAGGAGCATCCAAGAATATTTTTGGATGAACACCTTGTAGTATGGAAAACCATTAGGATCTTCTCGAGCTACTCCATCCTTAATAACGTGAAGTGATTCAAGGTGTTCATAATTTATCTATAGAGCTAAAGCATGCCCCAAGATTTCATTATAGACTTCAGGGTCACAATTTCCTTCTATTATGCTTTGAATCCTCTGCACATATCCTATTTTCAAAACCTAAATTTCTTCCTCACCATATGCATGGAATTCATGTATAGAGCAACATAAGAGTGAAAATATTCTCAATATTATAGTGAGTTGTGTGGAATTAAAAAATTATTCTTGAGTTGATCCTACATAATCCTATACTTCATCATCTTCCATAGTGTTGATTTGATTTTCATCAGAAGGCTCAAGGATAAGATCTTCGAGCAGTGTGTAGAAACCTTCTAGGTACAAACACTCTATAGTATAAACTAAGGTTCTTCCTCCATAGGAAAAATATCCTCTTCTTCTTTTTGTTATGGGCTCCACCAAGTTTCTCATACATCTCTTGTAAATCTTCAACATATTTCAAGATATTGAAAAAAATTGGGATCATATTCTCTTTACACAACTCTCGGGAATCTTTACACATACTTAGTTTTTAAGGATGTCATCTCATCATTTCTATACACAAGGAAATCATCCCAAGTGAGAGAATTGAAAGATATGGCTCCTAGATTTAATTATAGATGTGTGAGATTGAAAGTATTTCCTTCAAAAAAAATTCATCTTTGTTGACTTTTTACAATATCTTGTACCTTACTTGTATCTTCCTCATCAGGTTCTTACCTTGTTCCTCATCAACAAGTCCAATTTCCTTTCGTTTTGCATTAATCTTATGGAACTGAAGCCACAAGGATTTGATGATAGTTTTTCACAAACATCAATTGTATTCATCCTACATAATATTTCCTTGATTATATCTAGGGAATGAAACTAGTCACATTTCTCTCACCCTCTTTATGAATTTTCCTTGAAGCAAGAGATCATTCTTCGGTTATTTTTTTCTCTCTCTCGTGAGGGATGGTCTAGAACCTAGCCGATCAATAATCCACATTTCTCGACCACTATCGTCTTCTTATTCATATTTGTCACTCATTGGTACATCACTCTAATCTTGAAATTTATTCATTTTTATGTGGGAAATGAATGTGACAGGGTTTGTTACTTGATAGAGTTGCCTTAAAAAAATATCTTTAAAATATGATTTTCTTTGGTGGATATATATATATATATATATATATATATATATATATATATATATATATATATATATATATTTTTATTTTAAATTTTTTTAGGAAGAGTTATTTTTGGGTGCGCTTGGGTAAATATCTCCCAATGGAGTCACCAAATATTGTTGGTATGGAAAATTAGGTTTGACCACCAATGTTCATGGGGCCACGCCCTATGCATTGAATGATACAACACCCATTATTAAATGTGACTAATCTAAACCTAAAGTATATTTTGTTGGTTGTTCAAGTAGGGTAGGGATCACATGTAGGTCACTCCACTAAACCTTTAGCAAAATACATGTATGAGGGTTTAAGGGAGGAAATTAGAATAAGATAGGAAGAAATAGGGGAATTGGGGAAGGAAAGTTATTTCCATGAGTAGACTAATTCAATATTTCACACCCAAGTAACTAGATTAGTTAAACATTCAATATAGAAAAACAAAAAAATTGTTATAGACATCGAGAAAAGATAATACTATGAACAAAAAGTTAAAAAAATCTCCTTCTCAAGAAAAGAAAAAAATTATTTTCCTTTTTATTTACATTCACAAAGTTGTATGATGAGTGAAATAGAAGAAAATATGAGAAAGGAAATAGAATAATGTATCTCTTTATTTCATGTGCATCGGTGCAAAGTTAAAAACTACAATCCATAATTGCTACTGAGTGGAAGTTCTCAAAATATACGAATGGAGAAGGCATCCCAATTTTTATCAATGTGAATTTCTCTTTCATCTCCCTCACATGAAACTTTATTTTCCATATTCCACTTGTGACTTTTCATTTTCCATTTAAGTATTTCTCTTATAATTTTGAGAAAATACTTTTACATTTTAAAAATATGTCACTTAAGTGAATAGGACAAAATACAATGATGAAACCAAAAAAATAATTAGAAAGGATATAGAAGGGAGAGGGAGAAAGAGAGAAGAGAGAGAGAAAGAGAGAGAGAGAGAGAGAGAGAGAGAGAGAGAGAGAGAGAGAGAGAGTAACAAATGTTGTGAATTATGGATGACAAACATTCCATCTCTACGATGAAGCTCACCCTGAACAGTTTACCAATGATGTTCACAAACTATAATTTATACATGATGCGTAGATAATTAGACCATTGAATGAGTGTTTAAAAACATTATTTGAGATTTCAAGAAGTGAATTCAAGATGCCCCATAGATAATGCTCATAATGATATTATTTGACACTATTGTGCTTTTCTAAAAATAAATTCTCATTGAATGATATATTTTTCACACCGAGAAGGTAAGTAAAAAGCACTAATGAGCACACCATTGATGACAATGAAGAATTATCCTTTTGTAAAAATCAAACCACTATTCCAAGACATGTAACACTTTGCCATTTAATCATGATTTATTACATATGTGGAATGAGAAGCTGAAACAACCTTTGAACTTGAACTTCATGGTCTCTAAAGCACTTACTATATCTAGAACATGGGGTTACTATTTTTAGTAAGTGATAAATTTATAACTTTTTGGCTCTGGTCACTTACTTTGACCTTGTCAATTATCTTGGTACACACTACCTTCAAGAGAAATGTCGTTTGTGACAAATTACAAAATATAGAAGTTTATTGTGTAGGATGGTTACTATTTTTTGAAAGTCGGGTTCTTGAACTTAGTTCAAAACTAAACCACCATATTTGATATGGTTTTTTCTCATTAGTTCACCTCTAAAATTTAAGTATACTAGTTCTTATCGGGTTGAGCTATTTTAAATTTTAAAAGTTTTCTATGAGAAACATCGAGTTTCTTCATTGCAAAAAAATTATATGTTTTATACGAGGAATTAGTTTCAAAGATTCAAGTTTCGTAGAAAACATGAATATTTCAAAAAATGCAAGTTCAATTTGTGCATTGGTTTGTAAGAAATGAACAAATATTCCTTACGGATCTTGAAGTTTTTCTAACAAAAGATCTTATTCTTCGTATTCAATACTTCCATATTTTTTGGTTTTTTTATTTTTTTATTTTACTAGATCATGAATGGATTCAAATGGAGAAAAAAATGGTGTAGGGTCAATCTATAAAAAATTGGTAGAGTTTGAGTAGAACTGGAGATTCTACGGGGGAGAGTGAAAATGACTAACTCTCACCTTTAATAATAGAATTTGAATGTGAAGTGAGGCGGGTGGGGCACATTGTTTCCTCCATTATCCCTTTGGTTTCGAGAAAATAAGTGAAATAAAATTTTCCTAAGCCCCATCTTAACAAGTGGCTTTCATGCGAGGATGGTTTGAGGAGCAACTCAAACTGGTCAAAAAAGTTGGGAGTGATTTATCGAGGTCATATGAGTTACCATAGTGCTAAAAGGTGGGAGGGCGTAAATTATTTCCCTTATTATCATTTTGGTTTTTGGAAAATACGTGCAAGAAAATTCACCTAATCCTAAGGTTTTCCACATCTCCATTACTAAATTTGACTAAGTACCGAATTGCAAAGTAACTTTCATGGTGACTTGGAAAGACCATATCTATATGATTTTGAATTAAAAATGCATTTTGCTAAGAATGGGAGGGTCCTATGGATTTATTGTCTTACAATACCTCTAAAATCCTCACTTTATCTCAGGATCACCCATTATACATGGAAAGAATGATTTTTCTTGAAAAATACATGGTAGTTTTAGTAGATCTGATTTGACCACCATGTGGGGATTGAAAATTATTTTAAATTATATATGTTTTGTGTGTGTGTTGTTTTTTGTTAGGGATTCCCATGGGGAATTACCTTTTAATGTGACCAAGGGGCTTTGTGTATTTTATTAATGTGGTTCCTTTTATTATTGCTTTCATGTGTTTATTTTTTGATGCATTTACCCATTTCATTATTCTTTTAATCGTGGAGAATTAATGTGAGTAATCATATTGTTAAAATAAATCAATCAATCAAATTTTGGATATAATAAAGTAATTATAGAATTTTTCACTCTTGTATTAAATATGGTAAGTGATGTGTAAGTATGTGTAAGAGTTTTGTAAGTTAGATTTTGGAGTATGAAACACTCCACCTCCTTGGAAATTCAAATTTTTCCTTGGAGGCTGATTTTTTTTTTTGTGGGACAAGTAAAACTTGTCCAATACCTCTTAATTTTATTTACCAACCATACCTATGGTTGGAGGGTTGATTTTAGACCTTTTTAATGCATTTTTATAAGTCAAGTTGCATGTTTTAATTGCACTTTCTTCATGTTTTAAATTTGTAGTCCTTATGGGGTGTGGGCTTGGTTGGAGTGTGTAAGTAATTTGTCATATTTTCACCCACCTATTTATTATGCTTGGGGGAATGAATTTGACTTTTGTGTTGGAGTTGAGGATGTGTGATGTGGCATCCTACATGGATCCACCTCATCCTCTTCTCTTCCCTCTTCTATAAAATTGGAACTCCTTGCTTTGTTTTGGGTTGTTGAAATTTTGGAATGCTTCCTTGGGGTGAATTTTCCTTGGCTGTTTGGAGCTCTTGTTGATTTTGGAGGAGATTGGAGAGCATTTCATACTTGGGCATTGCTGATTTTGGGACTGTATTTTGACATTGAAAGCTTGTTGTATTGGAAAAAAATCTACCATGGAGAGGTAGGAGCTTAGCTCTTCATATATGCTTTTATTTCTTTTATGTTTTGTGAATGGTGAATGTTTTGTGTGTTTTTGGCTGGTTGGGTAGTCCGCCTAGGAATGGTGTAGGAGAAGGCTATGGGGAATCACCGAGGGGGCATAAGGTAATGCCAATGACATCATATTTATCATGGAGGGATTTTGGGATTGGGATCCACAATGGAAAAGAAATAGCTTGCATTTCTTACTTTGTGTGGGGGAATAAGGAGGGATTGTGGGGGCATAAGCATATGTGAGATGATTTATACTAGCAGTTTGTTATATGTGGATACCCATTTCCAATTGGGAGGCATAAGCAACTTTCCCCATAGTTCTTAGTCCTTTGGCTTGCATGGTGAAGCCTGAGTCTTGTGTGATGTCTTTCATGTGGTTGTAAAACTACTGTTTTGTTTTGGACTGTGTTTTTAATTTGAAATGTGCATGTTGAAAGATTGCTTTGTGATGTGGAAGCATGTTATTGCCATGAGTTGAAATACATTTCTTATTGCATTTTGGTTGGGGCTCGGGGGCCAATGAAGAAGGATGGCTTCTCCTTTTCATTAGATGTCTTGGTTGGGTGGAGAGCATTGCCTTTCCCCTACTCCTGTTGTGATCAAATTGGATGAATGAGAAGAAATTTATGTTGCTATTCTGGAGCAGAGGAGAAAGACTATTTGACAGTTCCATGTGAAATAAAATCTCATTGTAACCCTTCCCACTTTGAAGTGGATGAATTTGTAAATGTTTTGAAATGGAAAGATGTTGTATGGATTATGAAATTTGTAAAGTGAAATGAAAAAGAGATAGACTCTATTTTTCTTTGAAAGAATGTGAAAGATATATATATATATATATATATATATATACTCTATTCTATTCATTTGAAAGGAAGAAATTGAGAGATGTAAAGTTGTATTTGAAATCAATAAAGGATTGCAATACCTTTCTTCATTTGCATTGTTGCATTGAAATATGATCTTTAAATGTTATTGAAATCTTTGGTTGAAAGAAAGGAATACGTATGAAGGAACTGTATTACTTTGTTCTTTTGAAAATAAGACAAATTGGAAACTAGACTTTACATTTTAGCCATTAAATGGTTTGTTGAATCAACTAAATGGATTTGACTAGGATTAGAATGAATCTCCATACTTGGAAGGTGAAAAAAATGATAAATAAATCCTTTAGAAATTGATCTCTGTTTTGTATTTCATCCTAGCAAATAATTTATCTAAAATGAACAGTTCAAACCTGCAAGCAAGAAATAAAAATGAAACATTAAAATATAACATGTTATGATATAAATGAACTCAATTGGACTAAAACACTTAGGGAAAAATCCTTCAAACATTGCAAAATCGGGTCAAAAACCTCTTATAGTCATTTTGTTGTCAAGAGATGTAAAACTTTAATTTACAACTCAATTAAACCAATTGGATCTTGAAAATTCCTAAAATACATCCAAGAATAATTATCCATGTCTGTTTGGCATGTTGAGTGAAGGATAAGATCAAATTGAACAGATCTAACAACTTAAAATTTACCAGTTTAATTTTAAAAATCTTGCAGAGCCATTTTCTTAAAATTTACCCCTTAAAATATATCAAAATCTAAAATTAATGATTTTAGTCCAAAGAGGCCTTCGTGAGCTTTCCAGAAAGTCCTCGATTTTTCCAAGCCTCGGGCATTCTATCAAAAGTTATGGCCTTCTGAAGTTTTCGTCATTTGGTGGAAAATTTTGGGAAAATTTTCCTTAGGGGCCTTAGCCTTCGAATTTTTTCCCTTAAAATCCTTAGGAAAATTTTTGGGAAAATTTTCCATATTTTCCCGCTGCTCCTACCGGCGCTGACAATCAAGTAATGCCACATGGCATCACGAGGCATCACCCATGAGCGAGGTCCGTTTTTCCTTTTTGTGTTTCAGAAAAATTTGGAATTTTTTTCCAAGTTTTCCCCGCCGAATCGCCGGCTCGAATCCAATCAAGGGCTGCCACATGGCAGCACGAAGTGATGACGGAAGAGTGGAGGTCATTGGTTTTTTTGTTTTTAGTTTTGGTCGGTGAAAATAGTAAAGTTTCTCCACCGCCCTAGAAGCCTCGCAACCAATGGATGGTTGCCATGTGGCCACCTTGGGCGAGGGAAAAGGCACATAGCTTATTTATCCTTTTATCCTCTTTCCTTTTTATTTCAAATTTTTCTAACTTTCCACAATTTCCCGCTGACTAGCCGCTAATAGGGGGTGTCTTTGCGTGGGCATGGTTGGGCGTTGGTGAGGCGCGGGTTCATTTGTGTCTTTGCGCATTTTAACCCGAAAGTCAAAAAGTGGAATGTTTCCCCACCGACCCGCGCATCCCTTTCAAGTGAAAAACCTTCCCATGGCCCGTAGGCCTACGCTTGGGGAAAAATTCCTCCCCTAGGCCCGCAAGCCCGCTCCTTTGGGAAAATTTTCACCCCAAGGCCCGCCGGCCCATAACTTGAGTTTTATGCGGAGTTAGGAGGACCTATCTATATCAATGGAAAGCTGAGGAAATTTGATATCCAATGGAAATGATTTGAGAAAATTTTTAACCGTTAAGTATGAGAAAAATCAAGTTGAATCTTTAAGCCTGTTAGAGAGTGGGTATGGTGAGAAATTTACCCTCCGAACCTTATTGAACCTTCTAATCCTTAATTTTTACCTTGTGACTCTAATAATTGTTAATTAAAGAAAAGTATGTTCTAGTGGATCGAATTGTTTTGGAACTTGTGGGTAATGATTCTTTGCCTTATAACCCTGGTAGTAGAATTTTTTTAAAAAAATTATTCCATAATTTTCCTAACTAATCCTAGGTTGTTTCTTGGGTCTCAAGTATGTTTTTTTAATAGGCGTTACAATTTGACGCATAAATCCCATAATCATATCTCTTTGACACACTTTTTTTTTTTCCTTATTATCTTATTGTTTCGTTACCCATACATTTGATTATTGTGATATCCTAAAAATAGTTAATATTATACTATTTTAATAAATGAATCATAATGAAAGCATATAATTATACTATATCTTTAAAAATACATTCATATTCTCCCGTAAATTTGGCAATATTAAATTTCCATATAACACAAATACGTTGTAAAAACTAGCATTTAATCATATAATGGAGGTTAAAATCTTGTTATTTAAATTGCATAATGATATGCAATCACTAAGAATGCAACATAATCACATACATGTACATTTATTACATTTCACAATGTACATGGCTAGCTCTAAAATAATTAGAATGTTGTTTAATTTGTATTCCATTGATTATCATTCATTCTCGCTAAGATACTACCAAACACAAAACTTATTCCTCATGAATAGAAAGATTAAATAGAAATGGTAGGGGTCTAATGATTATTCTCTAAGTTTACACAACTCCTTATTAAACCATTAATTAAGATCATTCTAACCACATTATCATTAACTGGATAAAACAAATAACATACAAAATTTTTATTGAATTGATTTCCCAACTTAGGCCTATATTCTAATCATACCGACTCAATCAAAGGTAAATAAATATGAATCTACTAACTTATTTTTAAACCAAAAAAATTGCTACAAAAAAACTCTTTTGTACAATATCATTTCTTGATGGTGCATTTATCATTTTTATAAATGATTTAACAATATATTAATTCAGTTTAATATTAATAAAATGATAGACAAGATATCATTTATATATCGTAAAAAATGAGATTTCCTTTATACTCACACAATTTTCTAAGGAAATATATTAAACTAAACAGTTTACAACTCAACAAAATTAAGATATCATAAAAAAACTTATTCAAAACATATACATCTTCTAACCATGCTTGAAAGGGCTTCTAGCACAAATTAGGCCATCAATGAAGAGGGGAAGAATTTAAACTCTTTATTTCTATTAAATTAATCGGAAAAACAAACCCTTATTTAACTAATCTTTCACGTATTACTATAAGTATTTTTACAGAGGAATAATATGCATGATTCAAATCTCATGTTCTAACACAATTGATATGGACGCATTAATACAATGCTATAGCAAGGAAACGTTTCACCCTTATCCCAACTAAGAGTAAATAGTAAATGGAGATTAAAAATACTTCCTCTTAAAACCCCATTTTTGAGTAAAAGTGTTCAAGAACGGAACACAACCCAGTTTTTTTTTATAAAATCCTTTACCCGATAGGTTAAATTCCCTATTTCTTTTGCGAAGTATCATAAAATCAGAACAAAAACCCCCAAACATCTATCTATTCCCTATGTCTTATTACTATAATCATTTACAGACTAGACATCGTACCAAAATCTCTTAAATAGGTTAAACTCGTGACCAGGTTTATCTTCAATCAGCTAACTCAGGCATACAGACAAAAATGGTATACTCAGAAGTAATACTTAAAGTATAAAAACCCATACTTCAAACTTACACCACTTTATATTATTCTCATTCAAAAAAATTGGATAAAGAACAATTGTTTTTAGGTTTCAAATGCAATTTTTTCTATTTAATGTAGATGTTACCAAATTTTGGATAGACGGTTCACATTCTAAGTTTCCCCAAATTCCCTAATGAGGAAGCGAAAGAATTGCTACATATCATTCTACATGTTTCCATCACTAATAAAATGAACAAAGAAAAAGATCATCCAGAACAAGAAAAAGCAAGATATCCATAATCATTGGATTCAAAACGTAACAACAAGATAACGGAATAATTTCTATGCCGACGAATCTTCTTATTTTTTGAACCAGAACATTTGAAAAATCACCTCTACGTCACTCGAGAAAACTCCAGAGGTCAAACACCATAATTGGTTTTCCCATTCCTTAAATATTTAACCAGATTTATATGCCTGGATTTCCCATTAATATTTTTCATATTTTTGGCTCATAAGAACTATATTAAGAAACCAAAAATAACATCGAATCGCCATGCACAACCAAATGGATAGTTAGAATAGATAAAGAACTAAAAGAATAAAATTTTGCACGCGCTTTTCTTCCTCAAGAATCTTCGCATACATTCAATACATTAGTTACCACAATGCCACGTAGTCAGCTATTTGCTTTTCCACCATCATGAACCTCTTGCCACCAATATAGTTGGAGGTGAAAGAAATAATTAGATAAACACTATGTTAACCTAGGTTTTCTAAAATAATGCATAGAGTTCTCCAATCTTTGGTCGGAGATAATTATTCAGCATATCAAAAACCATATAATGCCCGGTGGGGTTGATTTGACAATGTAAAAATAAGCCTTATAAGGTCACATGGGTCGTCAACTTACAAGACCTTTGAACAATTAATTCGTAAATAAAATAAGGTTCCAACCATATTATTAAAAATGAATAAGGGCCAATGATAAATGAATATCCATTATATAAGTTCAAAAAATTATTATGTCTTGGCCATGGTTTTCGAACATTTCTAGAAACTTTTGATTATCCCTTATTATTGTGTTATGATCACTCAAGACGATGATAAAAAAACAAGCTCCGATATTGAACAAAATGATGAAATAATAAATAATTTGTCAACTAAAAATTTATACATGATAGGATCAAGATCATTATAGTAGTCAAGTAAGAAATCAATATTAATAAATGGAGTTAATGTTTTCTCGCCACATATTAAATTGTATTTTACTTGCTGATAAAAATTTCATCAAACAAAATTTGAAATTTTAACCTTAACGATACAAATTATTTACCATCCCCACTCGAAGGACATCATATAAATGTAGGTCGTGACTATCGTCATGTCAAGAAAATTTAGTAACTTATAACATTTATCATTATCTCGTATATCAATATAATATATCGCAACTATGTGTAACTTCAATCATACTTCATAGTTTGTCACTTTTAGCAAGAGAGTTAGTCTAGTAATATCAATGATAGGCACAATAACAATACAAGTATCCATTTGCCTCAAGTCAATGACATTCATCAAAGTAATTATAAAAAAAAAAAAAGGGTGCACTAATTTAGTTATTAAAACTACAACAACCAAACAACACACCGACATTACAAACCATTTCCCATAACAAAGTAAAATAACCTCATAAAATAGAGAAAAACAAGAATAAGTTATATAAATTTGAGTACTCTACAAACATCAAATGACAACCGTTGTTGCGTGGTTGCCCATGTAGCTACACATAAGTGTGTATATCCTTTTAGGATATAGATATGCACATTTAGTTGCATAATCAGATACAAAGAAGTGTTTGTACCACATCCCTCGTCAACCATTCAATATTTTATGACTTATACTTCCTACAACACATACTAAATTTTTGGATGTGACATGGATTGTTAAAATTTGAGAATATTTGACAATGAAGGAGTTGGAGAATTTTAGATCAAGATTAAAAAATTCATTTATAGAATTGATGTTTATGGAAAAACTATTGATTTGAAAGGTTTCTAGTAAGAATATTTAGCACAAAAATGGATGCACATTAAAATAAATTACTAAGATTCTAAGGACATAAAAACTACAAGTATTGATGAATTATTATGGTCTCCCTTGTCCCATGAGGATATGATGAGACTATATGTAACATATTAAAAATAAAATTTTCCATACGAACTTACAACTAAGGAAACTAGTTCAAATTGGAAACATAAATGGAACATCACAAGTAAAGGAAAGATAAACCTTACTTGTTGCTTGTAAAAAACATTTTATAAGAGAGTAAAGGATATTGTAGATAAAAATAAATCTATTCAAGAGTATGAAAATAATGCATTTCAAGATTTAAAAATGAGGGTAAAGATAAAGAAATATATTGTCTCCAATGTAATTTAGGATTATATAATTCAAATTATTCATCGGTTCATGAGTCATGTTTTTCTAATAAAATGAATATTCATAAAAATAGTCTAAGTAAGTAAGATGTTTCTATAAAATTTTAAGTACAATTAAGAGATGGAATATCCATAAAATTTGAAGGAAAAGGTAACATTATACTATCAACAAGTCAATTTAAGAGTGAGAAAAGGAAAATAAAATAAGATTCAAATATTTTGACTCAAATCTTCACAAGATATAATGATGAAAGAAAGGTATACAATTTTTACAATAGTACTAGTAAAATGCGAATTGTTTGTAGGGATTATAATATTTTAACAAATGAAATGAATTCATGATTAAATTTCTAACAATTTCATTAGTTCATAATATTATCTTCTTGAATAATATTTTTTTGTTCCTACAACATCTTATAAATTTTTCTATTTCAAAAAGAAACAACACTAGATCTTGCTAAGAGACTAGTCATCCATCTACATCAACACCAAGTAAGCATAAGTTTTTATTGAATCCACATCTAGAAAAAAAAATTGGTTCAGAATTATGAGAGGAGGATAAATATGATTCAATCGTAATACTATAATATGCTTTATTATTCTTATGATGAAAATATTATATTTGTATTTTCATCTATGGTTAAAGAACCTAGAAGTAATTTCAAAAGAGTGGGAAGATGATACGAAATTTGTGATTAATTAAAATAATATGACTTGTAGATGCAATTTTATCACCATCCATCTAATAAATATTTATTGTTAATAAAGTGGGTCTATAAGAAAGGAGTAAAGAATTACTGAGTTTCACTAAATTCTATATTCATGGAGAAATATTCACTAAAGAATTTGCAAGAAGTGAAAAGAAATTCCTAATATGTACGATGAATTTATAATAAAGGTATTCATTTAGGACTATAAATTTCATTATGTACACTTTCATAAACATATTCGAATTGGGAGTGTATGATGGGATGAGATGGATCCCTTCTCTTGTTTTCAAACATTGGGGATAAAATATAGGTTTGCACACAAGATTAAAATATGAAAAGTTATTTAAAAACTTAGTTTCATGATCGAGAAGGATAATAACTCGAACCCTATTGTAGTGCCCACTCCTCTTCGACAATGTTTAATCTTGATATTTATACTATTGGATTGATGTTCATACATTTGATTATAATACATTGATATATAGATGATATATTATATTGATATGTGGATTATTGACACTATGATGTTTATGTTTTATCATGATGCACTAGATAGTGATGTTAGATAGTTAGATGTATGTTGATTTTCATGATGTGGATTTTATACTAACATGTTATGTTTTTGAGATGTTGGAATATAATTGTAATCTCATGGATGTTAGGTTTAGAGTTTGACATATTGATGGAAAATAGAATTGTTAAATATTGAATGATGAACATTGATTTTATATGCATATGTTCTTCATGTTGTTGATACATGACCAAAACGTGAGAGATGTATTTGTTGTGTGGAGAAGTTTTATCAAAAACATCAAAGGGGATATGGTACCAACCGTGGAAGGATGTCGAGTGTTGAGAAATGAGGAAAAATTGACAACTTGTATAATGTTGTTTAGTGTGTGTTTTGCATGTCTTGTTTGGAAGTCTCCCATGGGGGTGATTTCACACATGTGGCCATGGGGTGAATTGTGTCCCATTATTTAATTTTTAATGTGTTTATTTATGTTTTGTGTATTTAAATTTGGAAAATTTGTCACTTTATTAGCAAGTGTAAATGTGTGTTTATAAAACTTAACCCTTCTTGTTTATTTTAACCAAAGTAGAGGTGTCACTAATAGTGTTGATGAGATATTTTAGTCCTTGTGTACGTAGATTTTATGTTTATTTGGGAGTGTTCTACTCCACCCCAAGTTCAAAATTAACATTTTGACTTGGGGCGGGAAACTTTGGAGACTCATGCGGGACAAGAAAGGATTTACTCATGCCTCTTAAATTGATCCAAAACCCTACCTATGGGTTGGGAATCTTAATTTTGACTTATTTGTCCATTTTTACAGGTTAGAGAAGGAAAATCATTACACTTTCCTTCTACCCCAATTTACTTTTGTCCCTTGAAAGCATGGTGTGCAAGTTTAAGCCATGTGGGTTGTCATAGTGCTTGCTTGTGCATTTATGTTTCTTAGTCTTGGTGTGTTTGACTTGAGTGTGGGGATGGGGGATGATGAAGTGGCATCCTACATGAAGCCACCTCATCATCCTCACTTCCCATTTCTATTTATTGGTGATTTTTGGTTGGAATGGGGGTTACTTGCTCATTTTTCTTCTTTTACACATTTAAATTTTTGAGCTTTTGGAGAGCTTGAAAATTTCTTTCCTTGGTTTTCAAGAGGCTTGTTAAGGTTTTATTAGATCTTGATGGAGAGGTAGGATCTCCACCTTTTTATTATTATTCTATTTTTTTCTCGTAAGCAATGTTGTTCATGTTAAAAGTACTTTTGTCTTGTGAGGGTGTTTGTGTGGGTTGGTTGAATAGTTTTCCTTAGTTGGGTGTGTGAGAAGGGCTTATGGGACCATTAGGGAGGGAAAAGTTAGTTTATGTGAGGCATGAAAAATTGTGGGAGTGTGAATGGGAGTCTTACCTATGCAGAGATAAAATAGATTCATGGATTTTTTTCTTGTTAAGGGAGAGATAAAGATTTGTGTGATTATTTAATGCACTTGGAGGCTTAGGGTAAGATTCCCACTTCACTGGGAGGCATAAGGAGGTGTTCTCCCATAACCATTTCTCTATTTGGTTTGACCTTCAAACCATTTTCTTGTTGTGATTGTGCAAACTTGTTGATTATGTTGTCTTGGTTGAGTTGAATGTATTGTATGCATGTTTGTTGTGAAGCCACTTTGTTGGAAGTTGTCATTGTTGCTCAATGCTCCTCATTATTATTTGGTTGGGGCTTGGGGGGAATTAACGGGATGGCTTCTCCCCTTAATGGATTTAAGGTTGGGCTGAGAGCACTACCTACTCCCCCTTCCTTGTTTTGTGATCCCATTTAGAAGTTTATTAAATCCAAATTTTAGAACCATTGTTGTGATTTAGACTTCTGACAATCCCTTTTGTTGTATATTATTTCAATCTATACTTCCCACTTTGAGTGGTGTTCAGTAAATTTGTATTTTGCGATAAAGTTTTTGTATTATTTGGAAATAATTTTATCTTGTAAAATCTTTTAAGAGTGTTTGTATAAGAAATCTATATGTTCATTGTGTTAGTTTGTGAAAAGAAACTACAAAATCTTTGTATTGGTTAAATGTAATAGAAAACTTAAAAATGAATAGAAATGGTAATGCATCTCTCTCAAAATTAAGTTGGTTCATTATTTTCAACATGTGTTATGCTTCATTTAAAGACATCGAAAATCTTGCTTAAAATGTCTTTTCATATGGAATGGATGTTTTTTTATTTTCATTGTAAAAGAAACAAAAGAAAATAATATAGTTGTTAAAATTTCCTTGAATAAACAATCCAATTAGTTTTCTATTATCATTATTTTCGAAGGTAGAAGTTATATAAGTTTATATATATATATATATATATATATATATATATATATATATATTATTGCCTTGTTTTATTCCTACCCTAAATGCCTAATCCTTGATTGTTTAAATAAAACAAAAATTCTAAAATTATCTATACACATTTATAAAAAGATAAACACACACACGTGTGAAACACACACACATATTTAATTATATAAAGTTATTACCAAATTTATATATATTAAATATATTATTAAAAAATAATAAATTAAACATATTATAAATAATTCTTTAAAATATATATAAAATAATTTTTACTTTGAAAAAAAAAGGAATTTTTTTTTAAAAGAATCACTTAAGCTTTAATGTTTATGGTAGACTTTTAGGCTTTATATTGCTTTTATTGGTGGGTTCGGGGGAGGGGACACTATATCCACCCCAACCCATATTATAATACGGGTTGGGGTGGGGCGGTGACACCTCCTTTAACCCACCTTTCTAAAAAACAAAACAATATTGTGGGGGTGAAGTCCCCACCCACTTATATTCAAAATATGTTTAAAACAAATGCGGCCATTTCAATAAGTCATCCATAGGGTTTTGTGTGATCGCGTCTGCGATTTGTTTTATTTGGGGCCGCCGCCTCACACAATTCTTAAATAACATATTTTTTTAATATAAAATTTATATTTAAAAAAGAGAAATGTGTGTGTGTGTGTGTGTGAGCATATACACACACAAGTATATATATATATATGTATGTATGTATGTATGTATATGTATGTATGTATGTATGTATTATTAGATACAGAGGTATACATACATGCATATATAATAAAAAGAAAAGAAATGTAAATACCAAAAAGAGAATAGATCTATTGAGCAAATGGAAAATACCCAAATGGGTATTCTATTAAATAAATCTTATTACAATAAAATGAATTTTCTTATTCTCAAACCCTTGAATAGGGTGAAATTATAACAACAAGCATGAGATAAAATAGATAAAAATATGAAATGGGGTATGAGTATCCATTCGCAAGCTTCTTCCTTCTCATCTACAACTTCCTCCTCTTGCATTTTCCCTTAGCCTCGCAAAACCAAAAATGAGTGAAATGATCAAATAATTGAGTAAAATCCTTAAGGATTTTTAGGGTTGATTTGAAATTATTCCATGAAATAGCCTAGATTGGATTCATCCAATGGCCCAAAATGTCTCCTACAAAAGTTAGGTGGGGGTGGCGGGGGGAGGGGGCGGTAGGTGAGTGATCATTTGATCACATGGGTACCCTTTTTGAATGGGTCCACTTGAGTGGGTTGAAATTAATTAAGCTATTGTTTGTTGTATTTTGTTTTAATTTAATAAACCCTCTTTCCTTATTAGTTATATTACCCCTTTGTAAGAAAATTAAATAATTAGTTTAGTATAAATGAAATGGCTATTTTGGCATGGACTGTACTTATTCATTTTTTCTTGACCTTAGGAACCTAAGTATTAAATTTATTTAGGATTCATGGAATTAAATGTTGTGAACTCAACTATAGATTTAATCAATTCGCTTATTTAATATTATTATTTATCCGATATTTGTAATGGTCGTTAATTAACCCTAGGTTTTAGTTAAGTGTTGCATTCGTCCTTTAAAAAATATATATTCCATAGTTTTTTATTATAATATTTGTTTGGATTTTGGTTTCGTGTGCAAAATTTTGTGGGTGTTACACCTATGGTAGATATAGGTTTCGAATGCCTATATAACTAATAAATATATGTATCCTACTAGTGTTTGTAATAGTCAGTATATGAAATTATGGATAAAACCAAAGGGTAAATAATAATTAGATTGATAAATAGAGAAAGTAAAATTTTAATTCGCCATGATATTTATCAATGAATAAACAACCATATAAATAATTTTTAAAAAGTACCAAATCAAAAATAATTATTTAAACATATTTACTTACAATGTTTTTGGTCATGCATGATTGTTCACAAAGTGACAACCACACCAAAAGATAATCAACATGATTGGAGAATGGGAAAGATAAAGATGAATACACCTATTCCTTTCCCATTATATAGACAAAATTAAAGAACCGAGCTTCAAAATATCAACTCTAAATAATAGGTGCATATATATGTGCCAATGTCTAATTTGTGAGAAATTGTAGTATATGAAATCTATTAGTGAATGATTTATAGATAACAATAATTTTAGACAATCTGTATATGGTAATTATCTCTTTGAGGCTAATTATTTTTACACCGCACTCGCAATGAAAAAAACATTTTAGTTCCCTCTTTTAACATTCTAAAGTTTATTTTTATGTTTTTAATACATAAACATGGATATGCTGACACATTTGGAGAGAAGAAGACAAAATTCCATATACTAAGTCAACTTGATAGGATGCAAACTTCATTTAGCATGTTTTTCATCCTCTTTCAAGGTTATACAATCTGTAATGAAATTATATCTAGTCATCACCCATATGTAGAGTTTTTCACCGATGTATCTTCCATGTTATCTTTTAGCTCCAAATTCATCGATTGGTCTATAACTCCCTTTAGGTTATCCTTTATTCGATAATTCATGTACAAAATCCTATATAATAAATAAAATACTACCTCATTAGATATCTTAGAAATAATATGGAAATACATTTTTAAATTTATTTTTGACACTTACTGTATGAAACCATTCTCTCTAAATATTGTGAAGGTACATCCACAATCAATAGGAAATAATATTTATAGGTCTTAGTCTCATCCAAAATTATTCAAACATCCCTTCTCTAATTATTTTAGAAAGAAAAAGCTTAACTCAAGAATTTTAAAATATGTTTCTAAATATAATTGGATTCATTAAGTTATAGAAGGATATGTGGAGAATAATCTAAATTTTGAGGCCTCTTTAAGTTAGCTTCTATGCTAGTGGTGTAAGGTGTTGTTCACCCAAATTATTTTTGTTATTCAAGGTCTCCCATCCATCAGAACGGTTTGAGATCACGTTCAAAGTGTTTAGAAAACTTCCCAATATAACAGATAACTAGGAATTCATAACGATAGCCATTTGCATCAATGTGACATTTTTCATTCAAGGTGTTGAGAATAAAGCATAGTAAAAATCATATTCATGTTTCAATAGTGTACACTCCTATAACTTCCTATAATTATATGTAATTATCTAAGTTATCTCAACCTCTTTTATTTTAAAGTTTTTAACATATTGTGTAGGAAATAAATGCATTGTTATGATATTGTATGAATCACTAGTGAAGCTACTTAATCATGATAACACCCCGTAGATCCATTTACACCCTTTAATTTAGCTATTTAATAAGGTTATAAACATTTTGGTGAATATAACTCATGACTCAATTTTTCCTATGTTTTTTCTCTTTTTTTTTTTACATATCTTCCTACTCTATCTCATCATGTCGTTTTTGCTAATGTTCTATGATATTTTTATCTATCCCATATGTTCACATACTTATAAAACTGGTTATAAATAAATCATTTTTTCTTATCCCTCTACTATTCTTACCAATTGAGATCCTAATTTTAAGCCTCATTCTACTATTGATATGATTTCCAATTTCATTTTTACCATTTATCCCAATCCTCTACATGCTAAAGGATCTAATAATTTACTTGATCTTCACTCTCTTGATCTACCTAAACATGAGTCACCAAAACTCACATAAATATTATTGGATAATCTCTTTAATATTGATACTATTCTATATATTGTAATACAACAACTTATAGATGATCCAATTTATAATTATATGGTTACTACTTCCATTATGAAACCTAATCTATCAATATAAAATGTCTCAAAGTTTATTTATGCATATAATATTATTACACATCCTAAATTTACTCCTCATGGTCCACACATTTCTTATTATAAAGACACAAGCTATTAAGACTTTTTTCATACATTACAAGATCAAATATTTAAATTACAATAAGGTGAATTTACTTCTTCTCATGCTATCTATTTTACATAATTAATTCATAACCCATTTTATTTGGAAGTAATTTCCCACCATTTTACAATTTAGGTTTTCCTCCTAAATTAATTTTCTATGATGGCGAATGTATCCAACAAAACATATTTATCTTTTAATATGAATTCCTTTGACTACACCATTTAAGACATCTTGTTCAAAAATATCTTCCTAGAACTATTAAGGAATTTTCAATGGAATGATTGTATGATCTACCCACACATTCAATGCACTCATTTACTACTTTAGTAACTAAATATTTTGACACAATTC
The DNA here is from genome assembly GCA_018340775.1 of Taxus wallichiana var. yunnanensis. Classification (NCBI taxonomy): domain Eukaryota; kingdom Viridiplantae; phylum Streptophyta; class Pinopsida; order Cupressales; family Taxaceae; genus Taxus; species Taxus wallichiana. Next base: position 935,217,732 of record CM031239.1, read on the forward strand.
TCTATCAACATGAAAGGAAAAGTTCCAAAATTGTATAAAATGTGATAAGGATCTATTGAACCTATCAATGATTATGTTGTATGATACAATAATATTCTTACTAATATGCGGAATATATTATCTAATGTTTTATGGTACTATATTATATGAGAAATATATAGTACCCTTTTACAAAAAGCCTTCATTATGTTAATTATTGTCATTAATGTCAAAGTTTGATGAATTTATATAGTGGAAAAAAAAGCATTCGAAGAAAACTCGAGACAAAATTTAAACACAACTTGAAGGTTGTCAAGGCAATCTTGCAAAATGTAGGTCAGTGTTGAAGAAATGTTGTCAAGGTCAAATACATAGAAGCCTAGTCATGAAGCATGAAATGAGATAGAAGAGGAATAGATTGTGACTAGCAGGTAAGGATGTTTGACAACTATTTGAGCATGATAGTGAGTTGGAAAGTCAGTCAAAGTCCACCTATAGGGGTAAAATACCCTTTCTAGGTTCACACCTTGACCCTCTTAAACCCTAACTAACCTAATGAGTAATGATGATCATTTTTCATAGAAATAATGGATATGTGAGTTTAGAAATGGGTAAGATAGGTTTTTTACGGTATGTTGATGTAGTTTGAAGTTATTTCTTTATAGATTTTGCAAGAAAATACATTTTAGTCCTTCTCAAGATCAAAAATGAGGGTTTCAAACCCAAGAAGTGTAAACACTGTAAAAACAACCCACTTGAGACCTAAGAACAACCTAGGATTAGTTAGGAAATTTATGGAATAATTTTATTTTTGATAGAAAGAATCTGCAACCATGTTACAAGACAATAGTTATCACTAATAGGTTTTGAACAACTCTAATCTACTAGAGTATAATTTTATCTTATTAATAATTTTTAGAGGTCACAAGGCCCAAAATTAAGGGTTAGGAGGTTCAATAAGGTTATGAGGGTAAATTCCTCACCATACCCACTCTCTAACAGATTAAACATTCAAATTGATATTTATCAAACTTAGTGCATTCAAAATTTCCATAAGTCATTCCTATTGGATAGAAAATTTACTCACCTTTCCATTGATATAAAGAAGTCCTCCTAACTCCACATAAAACTCAAGTTATGGGTCGGCTAAGCTTGGGAGGAAACTTTTTCCCAAGGGTGGGCCTACGGGGCTAGGGGAAATTTTTTTCCTCGAACGGGTCGGCGGAGAGGGGAAAATTTTTACCAATTTTTCCCTCTTTGGGGAAAAAGTGTGATTTTCTTCCGCGATCCCGAGGAGGACACATCTCGGCTTATAAAAGCTCGGGAGGAAAGTCAAGCCATCGTGAGTGATTTTTGATTTTAAGATTCTAAGGGGGAAAAGAATTCAAAGTAAAAAAACATTGTGCATCTCCGCCAATGCCTAAGGATTCCACGTGTCATCCTTACATTGATCATCGGCAGTGGGGTGGTGGGGAAACTTAAGAACTGATGCACACGCTTGGGCCCGCCCGTCTCGCAAAAATGATTTTTCCAAAGAAAAGGTGGGGATACGGGGCCACAGAGAAGTTTAGGAAATTTTTCCATCGTTGGAGTTTAAATGCTAAGTTCCAAAATCATCCCACACCTCCACTGAGCCATGTGGAAGCACCTAATTGGTTGCATGTTGGCAGAGCTGTAAGGAAATTTATAAAAACTTTCCAAAACTATTTTCATAAAACTGTTAACTTAGAAAAGTTCCTCCCCTCCACCATGCCACGTGGTAATACCGGATTAGATGAGGGATGGTGGGTATACAAAGAACTTTAGGAAATTTTCCAAAAATTCTCGTAAGTGTTTTAAGGGAAAAATTTAGGCCATGGGCCCACCAAGTAATTTTTTCCCAAAATTTTCCACCAAGGAAGGAAAACTTCAGAGGGTCATAACTTTTGATAGAGAGATCAGTCTTGGGAAAATGAGGACTTTCTGGAAAGATATCAACTTCCTCTTTGCACCGAGATCATTAATTTTAGATTTTGATAAATTTGAAGTGGTCGATTTTAAGAAAATGGCCTGCATGCTTATACAAAGGCAAACCGGTAAATTGTAACTTTTTATATTTATTCAATTTGATCCTTTCCTTCACTCATCATGCCCAGACATTGAGGATTGTTCTAAGATGGTTTTTGCAATGAAAATCAAGTTTGTTTTGATTATTTTATGATCTAATTCGAGAATCACAATTTTGACGGTAAAAACACGATTATTCAAATCAAATTTGTTTTGGTATTTTATTTCTTAAGTATTTTTTTGGTTTGGGGTTGGTTTTGATCATGTAATATCATGCTAATTTTCCATTTTGTCTATTCAAAGTTACAACGTCATTCGAGCAATCGGTGAACAAACTAGCAATTTTTTCTACGGTGAACAAAGAAATCAATGTAATTCAAAAACACTGAGTTTGAACCTATTTCATTTTCCATGCATAAGGTTCAATTTATTTCATCTACTTCTAATCAAACTTATAACTATCTTTCCCTTTTTTTTCTTTTTTTTTTGTTTGTATGCAAAACTAGAATACAGAACAATTTTTTTTCAATGCATACATATTTCTTTTCACTTCTCCAAGCAGATATTTTGTGGTGCATTTAAATGATTAGATTTAAATATACAAATTCCATTTGAGGAAAATATTCCAACCTTTTATTGATTTATAAAAATATCTTACAACATATTCTTTCATTCCTTGAATAAAATAAATAGAGTTAAATTTCTTTCACGTTCTTTCAACAGCAAAATGCATAGTATATCTCTTTCACAATCTTCCAAAAGTAGAATACAGAGTATCTATCTTTCAAAATTCAAAATATAAATTTCATAGCTCATACATAAACATATTTCTATTACAAATGATTTAAAATATCATACACTCCACAATGGGAAAATGTTACAATAAGAATTGATCTCAAACAGGACAAAGTCAAAACTTGTCTTCATTCCTCCGCTCTAAAACAAAAACATGGTGAATTATCAGTTTCTAGTTTCATCACATCAAAATAGGGGAAAGGAAATGCTCTCCACCCAACCAAGATATCCAATGAAAGGATAATCCATCCTTCTTCATTGCCCCCCGAGCCCCAACCACAATGCAATAAGAAAGGTATTTAAACTCATGGCAACAACAGATTCCACATCATAAAGAAATCTTTTGACAAGCACATTTCAAATTATAAACATGGTCTAAAACAAAATATCAATTTTGTAACCACATTAATGACATCACACAAAACTCAGGTTTCACCATGCAAGCCAAAGGAGCAAGAAACTATGGGGAAGCTTCTTATGCCTTCCAATGAGAAATGGGTATCCACTGTAACAAAATACCAATTTAAATAATCACACATATCCATATGTACCCCACACTCCCTCCTTATGCCCCCACAAATTTCCCTATGCCCCCACAAAGTAAGAAATGCAATATATTTCCTTTCCATGGTTGATCCCAATCCCAAAATACCTCCACAATAAAATCGATACCATTGGCATTCCCTTATGCCCCCTCAATGATTCCCCATAGCCTTCTCCTACACCATTCCTAGGTATTCTACCCAACCAGCCAACAAAAACACAAAACATTCAACATTCACACAAACATAAAAAAAAAAAAGCATATATGAAGAGTTAGGCTCCTACCTCTACACGGTAGATTTTGTTCCAATACAACATGCTTTCAATGTCCAAATACAGTCCCAACATCATAAATACCCAAGTATGAAATGCTCTCCAATCTCTTCCAAAATCAACAAGAGCTCCAAACATCCAAGGAAAATTCACCCCAAGGAAGCATTCTAAAAGTTCAACAACCCGTAACAAAGCAAGGGTTTCAAATTTTATAGAAGAGGTAAGAGAAGAGGATGAGGTGAATCATTATAGGATGCCACATCACACATCCTCAACTCCAACACCAAAGTCAAATTAATTCTCTAATGCACAATAAAGAGGTGGGTGAATAGTATGACAATAAACATATAGACTCCAAAAAATCCCACTCCCCATAAGGATTTAATTTAATAAAATGTAAGAAAAATGCAATTAAAACATTCAATTTTGTCTTCCCAAAATGAATTTAAAAAGTCTAAAATCAACCCTCCCACCGTAGGTAAGGTTGGTATGCAAATTTAAGAGGCATGAGACAAGTTTAACTTGTCCCACAAGCTTCCAAAATCAGCCTCTAAGGAGAAATTCGAATTTCCAAGGAGGTGGAGTGTTTCATACTCCAAAATCTGACATACACAACTCTTACACATTATTACACATTACTTACACATCACTTACCACATTTAATACAAGAGCCATCAACTTATATAATTACTTAATTATGTCCCAATTTAATTAATTAACTTTTAACCATATGATTTCTCACATTAATATACCACAATTTAATTAAATAAAACAAAGGAAATATCACTAATAAAATATATACAATAAAACAAGGAACCGCATAAAAATATAAAAACCCATGGTCACATTTAAAGGTGACCCCCATGGGAATCCCTAACATCAATCAAACACAAACACAACAAAACAAGTTGCCATGGTGACCTTGTTGAATTCATCTATGATTCTAATGTGGTTGGTCTCCAATCCCCAATGTTTGTTGTGATATTTTAACCCGCAAAACACAAATACCTCCGTAATGCCCACTTCCCTATGACACTTAGTTGATTATCATTTTGAGTTATGCAGACTTTTGGATATGGACATGACTTATACTTACGTTGATTAGCATGATGTTTTGTGAGTAGATGCATTTGGGTTATGATTGGATTTTGTTTTCTATATGATCTACACGGCTCATGGACGTACTATTGGATACCGATATTATTTTAATATGGATATATTACATGTGTTCTAACATTGGATTTCTTCACCATGATAAATAGAATGTAGTTGTTGAATTTACATCACTATAACTTTAGATAATGATGGAATGCATAATTAAGTTGTGATTTAAACCTTGAAATAATGGATAATTGAATTACGTATAGATGTTAATAAATTTCATGCATATGGTTATTTTGGACATTTTGACATGGCCGCAAGGCCGAAGGAGGTATTTTGTATTTTGTAGGAAACACAACATGATCACAACCATGAGGGGGATTGGGAACCAAACACAACAGGATGTCGGGTGGTTACAACATTTGGTCGTCAAGGCAACTAGTGAATTGTATTGTGTTACCTTTGTTCTTTTATGTGTTAAGAAAAATTTCCATGAGGGGGAAATTTTCTAATGTGACCAAGGGGGTAAGAATTTTAATTACTTGTTTTAACTTACTTTAGTAGGTGATTTCATTTGTGATGTTTTTTTTTTTTAAATTACTTTTGCTAAGTATGTTTAGATTAATGTAACATCTTGTTTTAATTTTTTTTTAAGTTTTGGAGGGAAGTCTAGTGGGTGTAATTAATTTTGATGGTTGGCTCCTTGAGCCTTGTGTTTTCCTCTTGTATTGAATGCTTGTTTTGAGTGTTGACCACTCCAAATCCTTTGAATCTCGAATTTGAGATTTAGGGCAATTTTGGGGGACTTGTGGGACAAGTTGAATTTGTCCCACACTTCCCAAAACCCCTTACCAACCATATCTATGGGTTGGGAATCCAAAAATGGGATTATTTATTGTTTTGGGAAGGGAAATGTGACTTTGGAGTGCACTTGTCTTCATTTTTGCATTTAATTGTGCCTTAAGACACATGGGAAGGGATGGATGTGGATGAGAGATGTCATTCAACCCAACCACCCATTTATTGTGTTTTGGGAGTTGAGTTGACTATGGGAGGTGGTCTTGAGGATGTGTGATGTGGCATCCTACAAGGAGCCACATCACCCTCACTCTTCCCTTTTGTCTATTTATGGAAATTTCCTCTCTTGTTGAGGGGTTGGAGTGTTTTTTTCTTTGTTGAAGAGTTTTTTTTTTTAATTTTGGGAGAGAAAAGAATTGCAAGAAGAAAAAAATGAGCTTGGACTTGCATGCTTGGGATTGTTTTGGAGGAGCTTGGACAAAGTTTCTTGGTTTAGGCTTCTCCAATGGAGAGGTAGGAAACCTTCTCCCTTTTTTCTTTCTTATTGTTGTTGTTTCTATGCTTAAATTTGTGGAAAATGTATGTTTACTTTTGTGTATTGTGGAAAAATGGATAGAATGCTTAATGTGTAGTGTAGGAGAGGTCTATGGGAAAACTCATGAGGGAGGCATAAGAGTAGAATAGGAAATTGTGAGGGAGTTTAAGAGGGATGCCCATATTGGGTAAGAAGGTTCACATTCTTACCTTGTCCTTGGGAGCCATAAGAGGAGGGAGGCATAAGAGTATGGGAGGAGAAAGGGGTACTTGAGGGAGGCATAAGAGTCATAGGGGCTTGAGTTTTATTATGGAGGGTTTGGATGGGCATCTCATCTCAATGGGGAGGCATAAGAAAAACTTTCCCATAGTTCCTTCTCTTGTTGGCTTGGATGAAAGCCTTGTTGTGAAAAGTATTGTGTTATTTGTGTTTCCTTTTTGTTTCTTCTTTTAACCTTGAATGTTGTGAAGAAAATTGTATTGTGGAAGCAAGTGTTGTTGCCTTGAGTTGGAGACCACCCTTCATTGTGTTGTGTTTGGGGCTCGGGGGTCAATGGAGAAGATTGCTTCTCTTCTCCATTGAGTTTTTGGTTGGGAGGAGAGTGTTGCCTCTCCCCCTATCTTGGTTGTGATTTGAAATACTTGGAACTTGGAGCATGGATGAAGAACACCTTGGAGCTTGTGAAGACTTCTTCCTTTTTCCTTTATATATATTATTTTGTTGTAAAATTTGCATGTGAAAGAAAGTTGTATCATCTTGTTTTCATTCCAAAAATAAAGGACATTGTAATCTATATTTGCCCCAAAAGTTCACATGGTTGAAATGTTGGTAGATCTTGTTTAAAACTTAATGAAAATATTGTTGGACTCTTATGTGGAATGTTAGGATATTTACAAAAATATATATATACATACTAGATCTCATTTTGTTGCAAAAAAAAAAAGGTATTGAAAAGTGAGAATATTAGTGTATATCTTCTTCTTGTAGTATGGATGGATAGAGTTAAGTTTTATTGAATTTCCAATATGCCAATAAAGTAAATTACACCCTAACTCTATCATGTTCTCTCTTCATTTAAGAATTTCTTGTGAATCCTTTGCGAATCGTAAAAAGGGAAATGAAATCGATTCTTTTGAAAACCCATGTTATGTTTATTGAATTGTGAAGAAAGAAATTCTAATGCAAAGTTTCTAGCTTAATAAGTTCATTACCACATTTCATTTAAAAGGAAACTAATATTTTAATTATTATCCATGTTTAAGTAATATGAAGACTAACGGATTACTATTATAGGATTTCACTAAAAACAACATACTATTAATATTTCCTTCATATTAATAAAGTATATTATCATAAGCCATAGTCAATAAATAATATCAATGAAATCTATAAACAAATCTACGCATGAACTGCCCTTTGTCTTTTGCAAAACAAATTACGTTTCATAAATATTCTGGTTTAAACAGATCCACCTATTTGAGGGTCCCCTCCTCGAGCTAATACTGTACCACTTGGTATCTCCATAGACTGTAAATAGGATCATATTCCTCTCATCATGTTGGCCACGCATGCTATTCTTGTTTCTCTGTTACCTTGCATACCATATTTTCCTCACAACCAGATTCGGCGACCTCCCACCTTCTACCAACGACAAATGCTAGATATGTTTTATAAAAAAAAGAGAGAGAGACTACCTTATACCTCCTATGAATGAGGTGTGCATATTATCTGGTCCCGGGTAACACCCTCACTGTCCCTCAATCGGTTTTGAGACACTCTCACTGTCTCTCAATCGTTTTTGATAAAATATCACAAAGGAGAATCCCAAAATTTGAAGAAACATTAAATACTGAACAGATGCAAAAATATAGCTGGACTATTGTAAACGCCCCCTCTGTCTTCAATCATTTGATAAGAATATATCAAAAAGACAGAACCTGATTTCGAAGGTGCAATCGACTCTGAACAGATAACAACATAGTTGGATAGCTTGTTGGTTTGAAGCGCACAAACAGTAGAAAACACCTGTCCCTCTGGCCATTGTTTTCCCCTCTCACCACCATCCTTTCCACATGGCCCGGGGTAGGATGATAGCAGGTTTTACAGTGATAAAGAACTATGTGGCTAGTGTGGCGTTTTATATAAGACATGTCATATTGGACCATAATTTACAGCGTAATCTTGAACACGTTTTACAAGGGATTCACAATGTAATGTTAGCAGGATTTTACAAATGTTTAAGCTCGCAGTATTATTCCATTCGTCTCAAAATTGCTAAAAAGAAAAAAAAAAGTTTGTTTTACCTGTACATTTACTTATCATTATGGAGCAATTGAAATCATGTCCTAAAGGAGAACTCAGGTCAACGACAAGGCACGCGGCGAGTAAGGAGAGGAGGTCTTAATGGTGGAAAAGTGGTTGGATTGAATACCCACCGCCCCCAACCTAACAAATTTAAGCATGGTTGAAATATTCCCCCGATTTGACTCTTGTTCATTTAATTTCAAATTTCAAATGTATGTATAAGCATATAGACTGATTTGTGTATAAATTTTGTTAATATATCTATATATACCACTTAATTAAAAGTATCTAATCCCTTTAAAGGGATATCTAAGAACCTATATTAAAAGATTTCTAAGCGTCAACGAAATAGCAATATACGTGTTATCCTGGTAACATATCTCTACAATTATATATTAAAATATATAAAAAAAAAAACATCAATAAAATTATAATACATGCATCTACCCTGGTCACCTTTATCCTCTTATAAAATGGTTCTTAAAGTGAAAACGGGTCAGCTGTCAAATACCCTTATGCAATCTAGTATCGCCATGTTTGAAACTCGAAATTATCCGCTAAGGAAGAGACGAATACGACAAATATTGAAGTAGATCTCGAGTGTGCAGAATTGTGAAAATCATGCAGTTCTAGTATTGCGTTTGGAATACAGTAAAAGATTGAAGCTTTATAATTATCCAGGTCACAAAACTTGCAGATAAAATAAACCAAACAAGGACCACTACCTTGCTTAATTTTTCAAAAAAAAAATTTGTCGCATTTTCGGGTTACTTGGTTGTGGCGCGGCATCGTCGTCGGGAGTGTGGCGTCACTACTTTCATATCAGAACATCCAACATGATATAAATATAATCCCAAAATCATCTATACACATAAATCACAACAACATCAAGGCAATCAACAATATCGTTAAAATTTATATCAACAACTATATCATCATCATATAATGTCCATTTTCTATGTCTACTCACCATATCAAAAAATCACATGTCCGAACAACATTCATAAAATATCCATGTCAAATAGTATATCATCATCTACATATGAAGTGTCTCTAATAATCATCATGCATCATACCTAAATCAAGATCAACAATAATCCATGGTCAAAAATCTAACATCATACTAAATCAAAACCATAATAATTTCCATAATGTAATAAAAAGTATTAAGATCAGTATCAAAAGGTGTCAAAGGGAAGTGGGCACTACAAGAATTACTTTTAGTTGTTAATAAGAACGTAAAACTACTACATGAGAACCTAAGAAGGGGAAGGATCCTAGATAATAACTACATGAATTATTTTAGTATTAAGTGTTCTATCATTTATGAACAATTGCTAACCCGAAAATGGATACAAATGTGCCTAAAACCCTAATGAGGACTCCATAGGTTTTTACTTCAAAAGAACTAAAAATGGATTCAAACCTACAAATAAAATATTGGGGAGTGTATTAAAATTCTCGAGGTAACTCCAAGAGGTTGTGGTTAGTCAGATGAGAGAAATAATGTGTAGGTACTTGCTTATTTTGTCAAGAAATTGTTGTAGTTCTGAAAATTTGCATTGGATAAGATAAATAAATTGATGATAGAGGATGATAGAACCCATTATTATTTTCAATGGTTGTTTATGGAAAGTTTTTAGTCTCGAATTTATCATATGAGGTTAATTTCTAATAACTAGGTTTTGAGGTGATTTGATAGTTTTGTTCGTAAGGACATTTCATGGCATGAATGCAAGGTGGAAATCTAATCAAGCATGAATGATGTAATTAGAGTCAAAAATAATAATATTTGAAAGGTTTTTTAGTTTTGGATAAGGCTATGTTGTCCCAAGAAGACCATGTTCGTCGTTATACGGGAAGAGCAAATGTAAGTAGTTCTTCATGAGACTTAAAGGTGAAAAAGGAATAATTGAGTTCATAGAGAAAAAAATATTTTTAATATTTGATTAATTAATGTTTATAAGATTTAATAGGGCCAATTTTATGGCCAAGATAATTTTTAAAAATGCGTATGACCAAATGAGTTTTATATGTTCATGAATCATGTATATATATGTAAGGCAATTTTAGGCCTATTAGATGTGCGAGTTTGAAGGATCGAAATGTAGTGCATGTTTGAGTAGGATTAGGTCATGTAAACCATGGGAAGATGGTTTATATTGAATATTGTGAAGGTTTTCGACCTATGAAATTAAATTTCTAAGTACCTATATAAGGGTGAAGAAGATTGATGAGAAAAGAAGAATAACATGTAGTTTGAAGAGTGATTAAGAGCAAAAGGAAGAAATATGGTCATCATTTGTTGGTCAAGAAACAAAAGTTTAAGAAGGTGACAAAAATACATAGGTGGCTGAGTTGGTGCTGAGTCACTTAGGAGTTGGTGCTTCCTTGCAAGTTGGTGCTTGCTAAAACCTAGTTAAGTAGGTGCTTAACTTATTTGGGGTTGGTGCTCCAAGTTAAGTGGGTCTTCAACTAAATTTTATCCTTTACAATTATCTATCCAAAAATAGTCCATTTTTAGAGTTATTAGTGGGTTTTATTCCCCTTGATGGTTTTCCCACTCATATATGTGTGTTATCTCTTGTTTCATGTTCTTGAATGGTGTTTTTATGCATTATAAGATCACTATGGTTAATATGTATTGAATGGTAAAACATAATTAAAATAATGTTTTGTAAGATCATGGATTCATGCCCTCTCAATGAATTTTTATTCCAACACATTCTCCATTGTAAGAATCACTTAAATTTGTTTTTTTTTCATCTTTTTACTATTTATGTAATAGTATCAAAGAGCGTGATACTATTGTTATCTCTCAAAAGTGCACCCTTGTTGAGAGATCACTGCAGGAGTTCTAATATTTCTCTCAATAACTCAATTTTGTAGATACAATGGAAACACCTTAGGTCTGTGGGTATACCTATTGTTGAGGTGAGTCTCCAGTATCAAGGCTAGTTCCTTTTTGATGTATCCTAACCCAATTTTTGGGGTTTTGAGGGTAAAATATGACTGTAACTGAATTGAAAAAGGGGGTGATACACCAATATTGTTAACAGGATTTCTGAGTAGATGGAAAATCAAATTGATAATGACTTTTGGATACACAAACCAATAGTTTTCAGCAAAATATTAACGTAAAACACTTTTTGTATTAAGGGAATATGTCAAAATAACACAATAAGATAAAAATGCACATTAATATTATCCTAAAATTACTAGATTTTCTCCAACATAAGATGATTAATCATGGAATTTTACATTCACAAGAACTAATTAATATACACACCACTACAAATAATTAGAAAGGTAGAAATCAATTCTCATTCAATGGGAAAAAGTGGAAAAAATTTCTTCAGCAATCCTATGTCCAAATATTCCCCCTTACAACTTGCAATTGCACATAAATATATATCAAGATTATTCACCCATCCCATCCTAAAAATAGGCTAAAATTTACACTTACCCATGCATGCTAATTACAATGAGGCATTAATAGCCTTAGTTAAAAAAATAAAATTCACTCCAAGTATAGTTGACTCATCTATTTTTAATAAAATAGGATGAATAGTTTAGCTAATAATACCCCTTTCTTGTTGTGCAAGTCTCCTCGAATGTGCATGCAATCTTTTTCTTCTTTTGTTTGATGTGACACATGCAAATTGGTCCACTTGCAATGATATTTTAAGCATTATTTAATTTTTCCCCTTTGTATGCACATGAAAAGAGTAATCTCCTTGTCTAAGCAAAATAATTCTTTTGTTTTAAATAATTTTAGCAAAAAAATGCAGCCAATGCGTCGGGAAAACCTACAAGCTTTGATGTTGACATATGTTTGTCTTTATCTATATGGTGAAACAATCCTTGTTGTCACCTTTTTTATCACATGCATTATATTGTTCTCCTCAGGGTAAAATATAATGCTTTTTCTTCAACTCAAAAGATTCCCTCCTGTGGGGACGACCATGATCATGTTATAAAAGTACTTACCCTTGTATGAATAATTGTCAACTATTCCTCCTTCTCGCAATTCAAGGATATTAAGGTAATTTGGTTCTTTTAAGGAATATTGATTCCTTTGACTTGTCATGACATGCATGTTATTTCACCTTTTTGGTGTCAAAATAGTTGGAAAGGTTACCACTTTTAATTTGTTTTATGCTTAGCATATACTATATACACCTTAATCTAAGGTTTTGTTTTGAATAATCATAGCATCTATTTTAACCACCTTTACTAGGTTGATTGGTGCATAATTCAAACCCTTTTCATTAAAGATCATTACAAATAATATAGTTTTAGGATTTTGAACAATTATGCATAATCATAAGGTAACATTTCCTTTTGGTGATTACGTTGTAGACATTTTTAGAACTTAATTTGGTCAATGGAAATGATTATGTCTTAATCATGGGGATGTCTCCTCTCCACTATGACTCACCCCTTCGCATGTTATGTCGGTGGTAGTTGATTAACTATGGTATGTTCTCAATCATGCTTGCAGTCACCTAGTTTTTATGACAACCATTGATCTTTTATAAAGATGATCACCAACCGTTTATCCTTCTATACCATTTGGTTAAGGTTATGAACTTATAATTAAGGAAATTGGTGTTTATTCATCCATCGATCTGCGTACGAAGATGATCTTCAACCATTGATCTAAACTTTGGTTGAAGTTTAAGTCTCCCGATTTTCTTTGGAAATGATGAAATAACTATACCCGTTGATATGTGGTACCACTTCAATATGTAATCATCGATTGTAAATTTGGCCCTAACTATGGTAGTTGGCTTGGGTTATCTTTTGGCATTGTTTGATTATGTACATTAATGTCTCAACCATTGATCCTTTAACTCAAGTTGAGTAATATCGGTACGAGGTTGAGTTGGGTTGGTAAAAAAAATCAACCCTAACTCATTTTCACTTTGCATTTTTCATCTTGTGGATGAAGCCTTGGAAAAAATTTCATTGACTGCCATTTTTATGTTCATTGAAGCTTTGAAATATTTGTAAGAATGACATACATAGAGCTCTACAAGTATGTATATTTAGCTTTTCCACCATTCAATCCTTTCGACCTCCTCTGTGAGGGGTTTTTGGTTTTATTTTACTCCTTAACATTTGAATTAAGTATAAGGCTAACCTTTAGTTTGTATAAACACTGAAATATGTTTTTCCTTTCAATATTTTCAATTGAGTTTTCATTTTTTCTTTGCATATACTCATCTTGACATGAAAAATTGTCTACATTTTTTCTTTTTCTCTACTGTGGAGATTTTGGGCTTCGTTATTTGCATGACCATTAACTCCAAGCTTTGAAATTGATTGTAAGAACAAGGGTTCTATGGGATCTTCCTGAAAACTTGTAAACTCCTAATTCAATTGAAACTTGTACCCATATTCATAAGCTCGCAAAGGAATAAAAGGCATTTTTAATTTATACCCATATTTCAAGCTCGAGTTCTCCTTATCTACATTATGATCTATACTTGATGTTATGGGTTTCTATAGTGAAGCTCATGTTTTGCATACATACATTGATTTTGAGATATGGGTTTATTTAATTCTATTTCAAGAACTCTAGCTTTGTTGGCTGGGGTTATTGTGATTTTAATTTGATAGCTCACTTATCTTACATTTTTCATTCATGGGTCCCTTGTATATTTATTTTTGCATGTAACTTAATGTAAACAACTTAGTTTTACCTAATTTTTGATGTGAATCTAACCTTTATTGTAATTATTTGTGTGTTTTTTTAACAATACTTAGAAAAATTCAAAGGAATTTGTCCTTTTCATCTTCTACGGTAGACTGATATCTCAAGGTATTGAAACTTTTTTTCTTTTTTACTCTCACAGCCAAGATCTATTATAGTAATTTATTGTAAATGGTTGTAATCTGTTGTAATCAATTGTAGATCGATTCATAGTCCCGACCAGCGCATAAAAAAAAATTATCTCTTGAAAGTGCACCTTTGTTGCGAGATGAATACATGGGTTCTAAACTTTCTATCAATATCTCACTTTCGTAGATACAATGGAAACACCTTAGGTCTATGGGTATACCTATTGTTGACGTGAGTCTACGGTATTAAGGCTAGTTCCTTTTGATGTATCCTAAACTACTTTTTGGAGTTTTGAGGCTAAAATATGACTATATCTAAATTGAAAAATGGGGTGATACACCAAATTTATTGAGGGATTTGAATGAGTAGATGCAAAATTAAATTAAGAATGAATTTTGGATGCACAGACTAATAGTTTTCACTAAAATATTAGTGAAAAAAACTTTGTGTATTGAGGGAATGATTCAAAACAACACAATAACATAAACATGCACACTAATATTATCCTTAAATTACTAGATTTGCATAAAGGTAAGATGATTAATTAGGGAATTTTACTTTCAAAAGAATTAATGAGATATATACACCATTGTAAATAATTGGAAAGGCATAAATAAATTCTCATTCATGAGGAAAAAATGGCAAAATTTGCTTCGACACTCTTATGTCCGAAAAGTCTCCCATTGTGCCTTGTAATTGTAGAAAAGTATATAACAAGATTATTCACCAATCCCATCCTAAAAATAGGCTAAAATTTGGACTCACCCATGAGTTTTAATTACAATGAGGAATTAATATTCTTAGTTAGAAAAATAAAATTCAGTCCAAGTGCAGTTGACTAATCTATTTTTAATAAAATAGGATCAATAATTTGGCTAATAATGGAACTTTCTTGCTTTGTGTAAGTATCCTCCAATGTGCATGCAATCCTTTTCTTCCTCTCTGCTGGATTTGACACTGCAACTTAATCCACGTGCAATGATATTTTAGGCATTCTTTAACTCTTCCCCTTTGGATGCACATGCAAAAATTAATCTCCCTATGTGAGAAAAAAATATTATTTTGTGGTAAATAATTTAAGAAAAAAATTCACCCAATGCGTGGGGGAGCACTGCACGCTTTGATGTTGACATTTTTTTTTCTTTATCTGCATGGTGAAATAATCCTCTTTGTCACCTTTCTTATCACATGTAATATATTATTCTCCTGCAAGTAAAATATAATGCTTTTTCTTCAACTCAAAAGATTCCCTCCTGTGGGGACCACCATGATCATGTTGTAAAAGTACTTCCCCTTGCATTAACAATTGTCAATTGTTCAACCTTCTGCAATTTGTGGATATCAAAGTAATTTGGTTCTTTTAAGGAATATTGATTCCTTTGAATTGGCATGGCATGCATGTTATTTCACCTTTTTGGTGTCATCATGGTTGAAAAGGTGACAACTTTTAATTTGGTTTATGATTGGCATATACTATATATACCTTAATATAAGGTTTCCTTTTGAGTAATCATAAGATCTTTGTTGACCACCTTTTACTTGGTTTATTTTTGCATAATTCGGACCCTTTGGATTAAAGATCATTACAAATAATATAGTTTTCAGATTTTGAAAAATTATGCATAATAATAAGATAACATTACCTTTTGGTGATTACATTGCCATCATATTTAGACCTTAAGTTTTTCAATTGTAATGATTTTTTCTTAATCATGGGGCTGCCCCCTCTCCACGATGACTCACCACTTTGCATCTTATTTCAGTAGTAGTTGGTTAACAGTTGATATTCTATGAAGATGATCACTAACCATTTGTGCTTTTGTATCATTTGGTTAGGGTTATGAATATGTAATTAAGTTGATTAGTGCTTGTTTTTTTGTCGGTATATGCATGAAGACGATCTTCAACCATTTATCTAAACTATGGTTGAAGTTTAGGTCTTTGAGTTTTCTTTCAAAATGGTTAATGAACTATTCCCATTAATCTGTGGTACCACTTAGATTTGTAATCATCGATTGTAAATTCAGTCCTAATTGTGATAGTTTGATAGAGTTATCTTTTGGAATCAATTGATTCTATACTTTAATCTCTCATTGTTGATCTTTTAACTTAGGTCCAACTAGATTGGTATGAGGTTGAGTTGGGTTGGTAAAAAACTCAACCCTAACTCATTTTCAAATAGCATTTTTCATCTTACGGGAAAATATGTGGCAAAATTTTCATCGATGACTATTTTTCTATTTTTTAAAGCTTTGAAATCTTCAAAAAAATGAATACTATACATTTCTGCCAGTATGTATACTTGTTTTTTCTACCGTTTACTCCTTTGTGAACTCTCTTTGAGGGGTTTTGGTTTTGTTTTACTCCTTAATGGCTGCATTAACTAGAAGGAGAGCTTTACGTATATTCACCATAAAATATGCTTTTCCTTTCAAGCTTTTCAACTGAATTTTCATTTTTTCTTTGGATATACTCGTCTTGATGTTAAAAATGGTCTATCTTTGGTCGTTTTTCACTATTGTGGAGATTTTTGGATTCATTCTTTGCAGGACCATTAAATCAAAGATTTGAACTTGATTGTGAACCAAGGGTTTGAGGGCGTCTGATGAAAATTGGTAAGCTCCTATTTCCATTGAAAGTTGTGCCAAAAATTTGATAAATTCATAAATTCAATGGAATAAAAGGCATTTTCAATTTTTACTCATATTTCAATCTCGTGTTCTTATTAATCTACATTACGAACTCTACCTCGATATTCTAGATTTCTTGAATGAAGCTCAAGTTTTGCAAACCTACACCGACTTCGATATCCGATTTTGTTTAATTCTGTTTAAAGAACTCTAGCTTTGTTGGTTGGGGTCATTGTGATTTTAATTTGTTAGCTCAAATATCTTGCATTATATATTCATGGGTCCTTTGTATCTTTGGTTGTGGACATCACTTATTGTAACCATATTAGTTTTATATTATTTTTTATGTGATTTAGATGTTTATTGCCATAAATTATGCATTTTTTGAATCAGACTCGAGAATGGTTTCAAAGGAATTTTTCCTTTTCATCTACTTTCACACCGATATCTCTAGGTATTGAAACTTTATTTTCTTCTTTACACTCATGGCTAGGATCTCTAGTTATATTTTATAGGTTGTATCTTTCTCAATCTAAGTTGGTTCAATTTTTTTAATGTTTTGATATTCATGACTCATTCGAACTAAGTAGTTGTATTTTTCTCTTGGATATTACATTTTTCTCATCTACCATTTAGAGTTTTGGAGCTTGTTTTTACTTATAAAGAAAACCTTTGAGTTCGTGGCGTCTTCAAAACTATTATATTCATGATGGAGAATGAAGGAACTATAATTTCCAATTGATTCTAAAAATGGGTGTTGATGGCAAATCAGAACCCCGAATGTATGCAACTCGATGGGTATAGACTCTCGGTGTGATTTCATTACATGGAGCTTTTCGCAAGTGTGGGACCTTGTGAATCGGGAAATCTCTCCGGATGAAGGCAGGTTCCTATTCCTCTGTTAAGTTGCACACATAAAAATGCAGAGGGTTTACTCAAAAACATAATCTAACTTGCCAAGGAGACAGGGTAAGAAGATGCATAAAAATAAACCTAAACTAACAAAGGTGATGCACCGAGGAATGAAGAACACCTGTCTTTCCAATAAACACAAACCATTAAAATGCAATGCAAGATCATGCACAGATAACCAAAATTGTAGTGAAAGATCAGGAGGATGCAAATAAACACAGAGAGGGTTGAGAATCATCCATAGACATGCATTATCTGCTCCAAATATTGATACAATACACTACAAAATGCCAAGAGGCAAAGTTGCATTACAATTTTAAATGGGAGGTTTGAACTCCACAAACTCACCTGCCAAAGAGAAGAAGGGAGGGGCAAAAAATAATTACCAACCTTTAGAAAGAAACCCCTCCTTACAATTTATAGGAAGAATGAGAGAGGGAAGAGAGAGGAACTCCAAATCTACCCCAACCACCTCCAGGTTGTATTTAATTCATCTCATAATGGTGGTAGGTAAGAACCCTAGCAAACACAAAAAGTGGTGAACTATACTTTTTATTTTTAAGAATTTGTTCTCACCTAATTAGTTGGATAGAGGACCTTGTAAGCTTTCTGAAAATTCCAACCTTGCGTGAATCCGAGCTCCCTGTGAAAAGTTATGGCCGTTTGAATATCTGGGTCAGGGTCTGCTTCCTGTCAGCGCTCAAAATGTTGTGCCTCCTGAAGGTGTGCCTTGGCGCATCCATGTGCATGTCGTCATACTCTTAAGTGTGCTAGGCACATCCATGTTCATGTCGACACTCTTTGATGTGCACCTTCTACCTGCGCTTGGTGCAAAATTTTTCGTGTCGACACTTTTCTACCTGTGCCAGGGTGCATCCATGTTCATGTCGACACTCTTTGACGTGCGCCTTCTACCTGCACCTTGGCGTGAAATTTTTCATGTCGACACTTTTCTACCTACACCAGGGTGCATCCATGTTCATGTCAACACTCTTTAACGTGCGCCTTCTACTGCGCCTTGGCGCGAACTTTTTGTGTCGACACTTTTCTACCTGTGCTAGGGCACATCCATGTTCATGTCGACACTCTTTGACGTGCGCCTTGGTGCAAAATTTTTGTGTCGACACTTTTCTACCTACACCAGGGTGCATCCATGTTCATGTCGACACTCTTTGATGTGTGCCTTCTACCTGCGCCTTGGCGCGAACTTTTTTGTGTCGACACTTTTCTACCTGCGCCAGGGCACATCCATGTTCATGTCGACACTCTTTGACGTGCGCCTTCTACTGCGCCTTGGCACGAAATTTTCATGTTGACACTTTTGACGTGCACCTTCTACCTATGCCTTCTACCCATGCCTTGGGCTGTTGGTGACGCAATAAATATCAGGCTCTGAGTTTCTTTGATTTCCATATTCTTCTGCTTGTCTATATCTACCCGGGGTGGAGATATTTACAACATTGGGTTTTCTTTGGAAATGGTGAATGAAATTGCATTTGAAATATTTAAATGCAAAACTAAGTTCAAAACGGTCATGAGAGATACAATTAGCGACTTAAAAAAATAAATCAAATTTATCAAATTCAAAGCCACAACCAAGATTTTAAACAATTTTTGATCAAACAACTTATCTCTACTCTAGAAAGGATTATTTTAAGTGACAACTAAGTATAATGATAAAAACAAACAAAGTATAAGGAATGTATATGTTATCCAAATAAATATCCCAGCTATTTGGATGACTTTTACTCTCACTGCGCTCGATGCTTCACACATTTCAGTTACGACATACGGTAGGATTTCTCATCGGCACCTTGCATACATTGTAGTCCTTCCCTACACTACTTCATGCCTTGTATTTCTTTTACGCGCCTTCTTCGTAGATGCCTCCCAAATCAGCTAAGTTTAGGTTCTTTTTGTCACATACCATCTTTCCTTTACGTCGTCATGTGCCCTTCCTCGGTTGGTTATTCATGGCTTACTTTCATACTCTTATTTTTCATTCTTATCTCCTTTGATATCCTCTTTTTCTCCTTCCTCACGTTCTCCGTTTCTTTGATTCTTCCTGCACACGTGAATTTTTTTCCCCTCACGCCCTCCTCATGTGCTAAGAAGCAACCTGGATGAGATCATCATCCTCCTCATGTGCCTCTTCAAGATACATCAAGGCTAAGAATCAATTTTAGGAATAGAATTAGTACAAGGATACCATTCATGACTCCAAACCTAAGGCGGTGTTCACTCGAGGCTCGAATCAGCTAAGTATAAAAGGGCTAGTAGAAGGTACCACGTGTCACTCAACGTAACTTCAAAGGTGTGATAAAAGTGAGGTCTCAAAATGAGTGCAGGATCTCCACATTTTCAAGATGCGAGAAAGTTTCACCGACTATTGAAAAGTCTAAGAGCCAGCATAAGCCTCCATGTGCCTCATCGGTACAACTTCAAAGGTAAGATCCAAAGGTAGTCCCTACACAAGTGCGGGATCTTCACGTGTCTAGGCCCAAAAAAATTTTATCATCCGTTGAAAATTTTTAGAGCTAGTGGAAGCCTCCACGTGCATCATAATCACAACTTCAAAGGTAAGATCTAAAGGCATTCCCCAAAGGAGTGCAGGCCCTCCACGTGGTAAGAGCCTGAAAACTTTAAACCATCCAAAATAAATTCCAAACATGGAACAGCTAGCAGAATTCTCCATGTGTCTCTTCAATGCAATTTTGGTATGATTCTTAAAATATAGGTTCCCAATTGAGTGCGAGGCTCGCCATGTGGTTAGAGATAAATAAGGCAAAACCAACTGTTGAAAATTCTAAGCATGGGAAGAGCAGCGGAAGCCTCCTCGTGTAAGATCAATGCACCTTCAAAGGTAAAATAAAAATTTAGGTCAACAAAAATGTGGGCCCTCCACATGTCTAGGGTTCAACGAAGTTCATCCTAAATAGGCAAAAATCCAAAACATGAAGAAATCAGATCGGGCTCATGCGGACGATGCCAAGTGTCCAACCATCGTAACTTCAAGAATGAAAGGAGGGGATAAATTCTTGGGATCCCACGTGGAACGCCTCGACCCTAAACTTCAGATGATCATAAATTTCGACCTAAGCTCGGATTTGAGGAAGAGAGAATTTTTGAAAGGTCTCGACGTCTGCTACTTAACTAGGAATGGACATTTTGAGGCTTTCATGCTTCTCACCTACCACCATAATGAAGTACAAACTTCCTTTCTTTCCCAACAAGGAACAACACATAGAGGCATGGTTTTTGTAGTAGAACCCATCATTGTTGCAAGTGAAGTCAATTGGGGTGGTTAAGGTAGGTTTCAATTTCTTCTCTCCTTTCCCTCTCATATTCTGGATATATATTGTAAGGAGGGGCATTGTTCTAGAGATTGGTCATTTTTCATTTCCTTACCCCTTCCCTCTTTCTTCTCTAGGGTTGAATGTGGATTTTAAGCCTCCTCTATTTGCTTTGTAATGGCGTTTTCTTACCTCTTTCCCACTAATGATGTATTGTGTGAACTCGTGGAGCAATAAAATCTATTTCATGATACATTTTTTCCATCCTTTGCTTATTTTCTTGTCTTTTCTTGCCTCTCATCATTACGAGGTATACTTTTCATATCTCGATTTCTATTGCAGGTTTTGGGAGTTGTCTTTAAAGGGTTGAAGTTGTGTTCTATCTAAAAATTATCCTTGGTATTTGGTGAATCTTTTCCATCCTCTCCATTTCTCATCTCTCTCGATTTCAAGCAGCTTAGATTTTTGATCATGAACCCCCTTTTCTTGGTGACATCACCTCTATAGTGTAGGATTTATTTGTTTTCATGCTTTCTCTCTCCTGTCTCCTTGGCATTGTTAGATTAGGAGTAGATAGTCACACTTCCTTCCTTAGAAGTAGTTTAGAATTAAGATTAGGAAGAGGAAGCCATAATTCTCCATAGGACCATCTCAAGTTTAAAAGTCCCACAACTTGAGAGATGGTCCAATGTTATGTAGATTACACTGAATGCCCCACTCAAATCTAGGCCATTCGGGGTGATGTAATTTGACATCAATAGTTATGGAACACTTGGTGGGAGAGGTTTGAAGCACCTTACCACTTCATTTCATTAAGTTGATGTGTTCTTGGTGAGATTCAACCTTTGGAGGCACATGTAAATCACATTTGGTGATTCCATCTTGTCAACAACTCATTCTTTGAGTTATAGACTCTCTTTCCATCCATTCACAACTATTCTTATTTCCACATATTTCATCTTCTACCATTCATGAATTTGCAGTCATGACTTCATTCCCATCTTGGAATTCACACCTATAGTAGTGCAATCAACCTCTAACAAGTTTCACGACTCCTCCAAATCAGCATTATGATCATATTCACAACCATCATGCTTACCCATATGAGCAATGTCAAAACCATTTTGGCTATGGAGCTTATCAAGAGCAAGGGTATGCATATGATGATAACAACTATATGGAGAATGTTGACCTGCTGGAGAAGATTCAAAGAATGGAGGCTAACATGGTTCAGTCTCAGCTATAATAAAAATGAAGGCATTCAAAATTGGTTGTAGGGAATCTTGTCCATGGGAAGTCCCTTTCCAAGGCACTATAGCCTGTATGAAAAGCTTGACTTCATGGTTGAAATGTTGCCTCAACTTGCATAGTGGACCGAGGAAATAGAGGCCTACGAGATTGGTGCCATAAAACTTGTCAATGGGTAAGTCCACCACCTCATAGATTTTATTTTCCTCTTTCTCAATCAGTATCATCACAACAAAGTGTCATGAGTCTAGTTTCTCACTTGCTTCCCCAAGTGTTGATTTCCCTTCTCCATCTTCTAGTCTCCCATCCCATCTTAATTGCTCTACCCTTTTCCCTTCCAAATCCAAGTCCCCTCCACAAGATCCAAAAGCAATAGCTTTTCCAGCCACCACTCCTAATTTACCAAGCCCATGTCGGGAAGAAACTCAAGAATCTAGTCAAGGGGAGCAACAAGAAGAAGAGCCAAGAAAAGAAGAAATGATAAGAAGCTTGGTGAGATTGGCTCTTAGATTTTAGATTAACAAAATCCCCTTCTGGTCAAATCCTGGAGGAGGTTGAGGTCAAGCCACAAATGGTGGAGGCTTTGGTTACACCATAGGTGAGGGAAGAAGCAGATACTCCAAATCCAAAAGAGGATTGTATTTGGTTGTAGAGGAAAACCATACAATTTTAGAGTCTTTGAACATAGAGAAGGCCATAGAATAAACTTAAATTCTTCCTTCAACTTCATCCCCTTCAAACTCTAATGTAAAAGAAGAGTTTGAACTTTCAAACTTCATGTTTGAAGATAAGGGGAACCATTGTGAGAAATTTATAGACCAGAGGAGGCCACCATGGAGGAGGTCGAACACACGATAGAGACAATGAGGAGGTAGATTATCTGTCTAACTTGGAGAGGATCCTTAATAGATCACACCAATTTTGACTCCATCATCCACCTTCCAAGCATACCGATTGGTTCCATGAAGGAGAGCATTCAATTACAACATCTCGTATCTCATAGCGGCCCTTTGGAACCAAGGTTGGAGGATCCTAATCTTCCATGTTCTTCTTAGGAGGAGGAAGGAAACAATGATGACATAATTTCCACCATTCATCAAGGTAGAGGATAAGCTCCTTATAGATCCAATGCACGATAAAAATAAACATGCAAGCAACCTCCTATTTCAAGAAGGTCTGCATAAGAAGACTCCATTTATGGAGTGGAATTTGAGTAATGGGTACATCCATCCGATTAGACCATGCCCAATCAAATAATTGGCTTCATTGGAGACAAAATAGAAGTTTCCACCAATCATCCTTGCTCTTGAGCATGATGATGAGTTTAAAAGTACCAAAGATGAGCTTCAATATCTGCTCAATCAAAATGCAAAGAAACTAAAAGAGGTATTTGCCTTGTTTCCAGTTGATACCTTGGTGATTTGGGTGGGGATCACCCTCCGCCGCTTTTCACTCATAATCAAATCCATGTTTAGTGCCAAATAATATACATGGCTGCCTATTTTGAGAAAGGGGAGCTATTTCTCCCGGCCGGATACAATATTTTTATGTTCCTTACTTTAGGTTAGATTAGAGTAGGTAGGCTTGCGTTAAGTAGAACAAGTTATTTTGAATACTCTACATATTCCACTTGGGATGTGTATGTTTTTTCATTTTTGTACATAGCAGTGTTGTGGTGTTTTGTATCTCCAAGGTTATATCATTGTACAGTTCAATGTGCCTCCAATTTGAATGTTTTACCAATCAATTTCAGGGATAGGTGAATGCTCCAGGTCAAGACAATTTTCTACTCTCAAAATATCACCTTCAATATTTTCTTATGAAAATTGAGAGTGCGGACAGTAGGGTAAGCTCAGGATCACCAAGTGCAAGTAGTCAGGCTCAAGGTTTCACGAATAGGATCAATACCAGGGTATTGTTCATGACTTTGTGCCCAATGGATAGTTCAAGGCAAATTATCTTTTCAATTAGCAGGAAGGTGATCTGTGAGTCACCAAATTGTTATTGAAATAACTCTCCTAGCTATTTGGATGACTTTTACTCTCACTCTATCTCGGATGCTTCACATTTATAGTTGGTGCCGAATGGTTACTCATCTAGCAAATTTCATAGGCTATAGTCCTTCCATGCACTCCTTTGTGCCTTGTAATTCTTCTATGAACCCTTCGTAGATACCTCCCAAATAAGCTAAGTTTTAGGTCTTCCTATCATGTGCCCTCTTTCCTTTTGATATCATGCACCCTTCCTCGTTGGATATTTGTGTCCTACTTCCATAATCTTATTTCTGATTTATCTCTCCTTCCATTTCCTGATTTTGTGCCTTCCTTCCACGCACTTGATTTCTTTCCTTCTTCCAGCATGCGTGCCTTCTTTTTGATCACATTACTTCCTCCTTGCACACCAAGAAGTAACTTGGATGAGATTAGAATCCTCCTCACATGCCTCTTGAGAATAGATCAAGGCAATGTTCACTTATGACTCCAAACCCAAGGAAGTGTTCACTCAAGGCCCAAATTGGCTAGGTATAAAAAGGTCTTGCGAGAAGGTGCCACATGTCAGCTCATCGCAACTTCAAAGGTGTAAAAAAAATGTGGTCCCCAAATGAGCGGTGGTTAGGGCTCGAGAATGTTACACCCACCATTGAATATTCTAAGAGCGAGAGAAATCCTCCATTTACCTCATTGGTGCAACTTAAAAGGTAAGATCCAAAAGTAGTCCCAAAAAAGCGCAGGTCTCCACGTGTCTAGGGCCCAAGAAATTTACACCCTCCATTAAAGATTCTAAGAGCCAAAGAAAATCCTGCACATGCCTCATTGGCATAACTTCAAAGGTAAGATCCAAATTCATTCCCTAAACGAGCGCAGGCCCTCCACGTGGTCAAAGCAAGAAAAATTTGAACCATCCATTGGAAAGTGCAAGCATGAGAAGAGCCGGTGAAAGTCTCCACATGTCTCTTGAGTGCACTTTCGGTATGATGCTTAAAAGAAAGGTCCCAAATCAAGTGCAGGCTCACCAAGTGGTTAGATCCCAATAAGGCAAAACCGGTTGTTAAAAATTCTAACCATGGGAAGAGTCGCGGAAGCCTCCACATGTTAGTTGAGCGCACCTTCAAATGTAAATTACAAAGGTAGGTCCCAAACAAGCGCTTGAGACCCTCCACGTGTCTATGGTCCAACAAATTTTCTCCTAAATAGGTGAAAAATCAAAAACACGAAGAAAGAAGAGTAGTCTTTGAGATAATGCCAAGTGTCCAACCATCACAAATTAAAGAATGAAAAGAGGGGATAAAGTATTGGGAGCTTGCGTGGAACACTGACCCTAACCTTCGGATGATCATAAATTTTATTTGGAAGCTCAGATTTGAGAAAGAGAGAACTTTTCTCGAAAGGTCTCAATGTATGCTACTTAACTATGACTGGATATTTTGGAGGCTATTAGGATTCTTACCTACCACCATAATGAAGTATGAGTTTCCTTTCTTTCCCAACAATGAACAACACATGGAGGCATGGGTTTTTGCATTAGAACCCATCATTCTTGTAGGAAAATTTAATTAGGATGGTTAAGGAAGGTGAATTCAATTCTCTTTTGGGGTGGTTGAGGTAGGAGAATTCAATTCTCTTTTGGGGTGGTTGAGGCAGGTTTCAATTTCTTCTCTCCTTTCCCTCTCATATTCTAGATATATATTGTAAGGAGGGGCATTGTTCTAGAGGTTGGTCATTTTTTCTCTCTGCCCCCTCCTCTTTCTTCTAGGGTCGAATGTGGAGCTTAAGCCTCCTCTCTTTGCTTTGTAATGGAATTTTCTTGCCTCTTGCCCACTAATGATGTACTATGTGAACTCATGGAGCAATTAAATTTATTTCACGATGCATTTTTTCATCTCATCATTATCTAGACTATACTATTTATATTTCTAATGTCTATTGCAGGTTTTGGGAGCTATGTTTAATCGGTTGAAGTAGTGTTCTGTGTAAAATTTAACTTTGTTCTATGATACATCTTGTCCATCCTCTACATTTCTCACCTCTCTTGATTTCAGGTAGTTTGATTTTTGATCAACAACCCCCTTTTGTTTATGTCATCACCTCTGCAAAGTATATGATTTATTGATTTTCATGCTCTCTCTCTCCCTGTCTCCTTAGCATTGTTAGATTAGGATTAGATAGTCATATTTCCTTCCTTAGAAGTATTTTAGAAGTAGGATTAGGAAGAGAATCCTGCATTCTCTAGCGGAACATCTCAATTTTACAAGTCCCATATCTTGAGAGATGGTCTAATATTATGCGGAGATTACAACGAATGTCCCACTAAAATCTAGGCCATTCGGAGGGTGCTGTAATTTTTTATCAACAGATTACGGAACACCCAGAGAGAGGTTTGAAGCACCTTACCACTTCATTTCATCAATTTTATGTGTTCTTGGTAAGATTCATCCTTTGGGACGCACATGTAAAGAACATCGGTGACTCCATCTACTCAACAACCCATTCTCCGAGTTGAAGACTCTCCTTCCATCCTTTCCCTCCCATTCTTCTTTCCAAATCTTACATCTTTTGTCAATGTTATTTTTGAAATAACTCGGATCCAAATTTATCCCAATCAATAGAATTTTACTCACTTAACATGTCATGGATACATTATATTGAAATAACTATTTTATTATAATCTCATTTCTATCCATACGTTCTTTCAAATTGATCCAAGTAGGCCTCAAATTTAGCATTTTGATACCAATAATTACTATGATTATCATATATGTATTTACCACCACATTTATCAATGTATCAATCTTTATCAAGTTATTCAATATCTAATCAATTAAAATGTCTTTGAATGGGATAATCACATTCAATCTTCTAAGTCAACCAAAGATAATGCGAAATTTAAAATCTTTAATGATCTACTTCTTTTAGCATGAAACTTACAAATTTACTTTAGAACAAAATAAAATAAATCTCGTATTGTCATAATGGCCTATTATAATAACCCTTATGATGAAATTATTGGAACTATTAGTTACACATCATCTCATCAATAACTCATCACTTTATATTGCTATAATATCGATGAAAAATTAGTTTTAGAGACTATATACATCCTTGTCTCTATTAACCATGTATGTATACATGGTTTTGGTTGATTGATGTAATAATGATAATTTTTTATCTCTCACTCTATTTCAATCGCTAGTCATTCATATATAGAAGCTTACAATTAATACTAATCCTCACTATCAACATAACACCCTAACTATCATTGTTGGTTCTATCACTACATCAATTTAATTCTTTTTCATCCTTCCTTTTGCTATGGGGCATTAAATTTAGGTTCCAATTTCTATGTTATCTTTGGTCTAATTTATCATTCATTCACCAATTTTTTAATTCTATTCTTGATAAATAGGTTGATTTTATATGAGGTGTTCCCTTTGATTCTCCTTGTAATTTTCATAGTACAACTAAAAATCATATTCCTATTCCTAGAAAAAACGACACTTGTAGGCTCTTTCCTAGGCTCTTGATTCTACAAAACATCACTAGGTATTCTTCTCATACTCGGTATTCAAATAAGCCTATAGTTTCATATATGTTTTTTTGAATATGTAGTCCTTCTTGTCATCCTTATAAGTATCTACCAGAACACACTTCCTCAAATGTCTCCTCTCTCTAAGGTATCTTCATATTCCTTTAGTTTCACACATTGTTTCTCATACTTCTCACTCCAATAATATAATTAGTCACTCCTCCTGTACGCATGCTCTATACATAGTTTGTTATTGATATTATAGTTTGCATGGTATGTGTCATCATACATGTTACTTCATTAATAATTATTTATAACTTACATTTCAGTCACAAATAAAGATTAATCCTTGATTTTCCCCACTAGTTGTTTCACCTCTTGAAAATGTTTTCATTATATAGCGTTCATGCTACCCAGTTTTATGTGCATTGGTAATTAGTACAGAAATATAAAACACATTCATATATTTATAAAAATATAAAATTAGGACATGCACACTTTTATTCCCAAGGAAAAATCATACTTTATTGTAGTTGAAATAAAGTACATTCTAAAGTAGCAATCAGTCAACAAGGGAAAAGAGGACAGAGCCTCAGAAAAAGTAACAATCAAGTAGTAAACCACCAAAGGAGTCGATCACCAAAGTGAAGGATAAAAAAACAAACAACTTAATCAGTGCAAACACCTAAAAGGAGTAATCCACCAAAGGAGTCGATTACCGAAGTTGCTTGCCAAAAATCAATCAGTGCCAGACACCCAACTTAAAGATCACTAAGTAATCTAGAGATGACCTATTCAGAATTTTTAGTTTTGTAGCATATTTGATAGTGCCCAACTTGAAGAAGCAGTCCCTGTTTAGACAAAGAATCCACTTCAATGTTCAGCTCCCTGTAAATATGACAAGCTTCAATGTGAGAGAAAGTTTGTAGGATCTCCTTTACGTGACCAACAATATTTGCAAGTTCAAGGTGTGTAATATGTGCCCATCCATTGATGAATTGGATGACCAGGGAGAGTCACCAAAAATCCTCATAGTGTGGACAAAATTAGTATTTTCCCATTTCAGTAGATAATAAAGTGCCATAATTTCTCCACGATTGTTGGTACCTTCACCAAGGTTAGCTTTAAATGTCCAAAAGACATGGTCAATAAGATGGAGCTTAAATCCCAAACCACATTTAGAGGAGTTTTCTTGACTTGCTCCATTGAAATAGGACCATGGGGAGGATTTGTTAAATGTAGGTGGCTCAACAATCCTACGTGCGTGTTGTGGGAGATTTGCAGATTTTATATTCATATATGCGTGATTCCACTAAGGCAACAATAATAAGTGGGGGATTTGTTTTGGAATCAAATAATGTTGTGTTTCTAGCAAGCCAAATGCCCCAACAAACCAAGGCTGGGACACCCCTCCAAGTTTTTAAAGCTCCTTTAGTCAGGAAGTCATCAAGTGAGTCAGAAATAGTAGTGTTGTCCCAAACATTAATGAGCTAGAGTTTGCTTTGTAAATAAACCCATACCTCACGGGAATATATTTACACACTTAACTTAGTTTTTAGATATTTACATTACTCATGTTATTTGTCATGTGGATTTGATAGGTATGTTTTGTCTTATCCCTTTACAAACATACATTCACATGGTATATTGAGCTTGATTTACGACACAATGATAGGTTTTTGTAGGCCCTTTTCCCAAACTTCATATACATCTATTAGTATCTACCATACCCTAAACACAAGTGTTATTATTCTATTTTTGTTCATTTCTACTTCCTCATTATGCTTGATTACATATTTTGTCTTCAAATTATATTTTTAACTAACATGAATAATACATGTTTCTTATACATCATAAACACAACACATTTGCAATATTTCTTTACCAATAATTTACGACACTTGTTTTCCATACATGTTGTATACATTTCAAATGATACTTTTTGTTTCACTAATTATGGCATGAGTGTATTCCTTGTCTTGTTGTAGTGTGGGTGTTCCATGTTTTAATCTATATACCTATCTCATTTTTTCTTATTTTCTTGAATATGGGCCTTGATTGATTTTTGACATCGCGGGTTTCCCATTTTTGTAGTATTTAAGTGTTTTGTGTTTTATTATATGTATAGGATATAAATTTATTTTATGGTTAATGCACTTGTTATCTTAGACATTAATATGTACTACTATCGATACATTTTATCTACTTATTTCAATCATTTCTATTGTTGTGTCCCATGGTTTCCACTATGAAAAAGACCTTGCTATTTATAGATGAATTTTATTGAAGGAGGTCACCTCCTCAATAGTATATATTCTTCAACATCTTCTTAGACATCTAGTTAATGGGAACACCTCTATTATTTTGAGCCAAGTGCTGAATTTTTTTTTTTAACATACCTCAAAAGAGGGAGATTTCATTAAGGTATATTATACACCTAAAATGGAAATAACAAGGATTTTTCGATATCATAGAGGTAAAAACAAGTTCAAGGTACTTAGAAACAAAGTCAAGCCCAAAAATACAAGAAAATGAATAGTTTCAAAACCGTAAATTTTTTTCAATAATGTATGTATTTTCCTGGCATTCCCCACACATTCTACTACAAGAAGTTACATCATCTATTTTATATGTTTGCAAATTCACCTAAAATTATAGCTTTTTGGAACAATTCTTGATCCAAATCGCTTATCTTATATTAGCTACAAGGGCATGAAATATTTAACTCCTTCACTACAACATTCAAATTCTACTATAGTGTTAGGAATCTTGGGGTCATGGATCTCCTTATTTAATAAAATTTTAGTTAATTATATTTTTACTCATTTGCGCGAAGAATAGGGTGCACATTCTCCCTTTTCTACAATGTGTGCTATTTTACAAATTTAGGAATAGGTCTATCTACAGTAGTCTCTTCGATAAAATTATGGAATGTAGTAAAGAAACTAAGTTCTTCATAGGTATCCCTTCCTTTGCTCTTGAATTTTAAGGCTAAGTTATCATGGTTTGTTAATAACATTGTCACATGGCATTGTTACTTCATGGGGTGATTCAATACTTCACTCTTAACCCATCTCTTTTTTCTACATCTTGGGTTGCATCCACCTAACACTCAAGTTCTCCTCGAAAATTGTATTGACTAATAACAACCAATCCTCTAATAATTTTAGCAATATAAATATTCGAGTACATGAAAAGTAGGATATATTCTCCTCTCATAAAGTAGCAAATTGTATTCCTTCCACATTTACATCTATTCATTTCATTATTATGAATATTCAAAGTTTCCATGTTACACATTAAATATGAGTTAAAGTTAAATTCTATATAATAAAAATTAACTACAGTCTTTGTTTTTTTTTCATCATGAATCATGTAAACACCAAGTAGAACATGATTTGTAAACTAAATAAAGATTGAAGACCAAGTGTTTCTACACACTCAAGCATATTTTAATTTAAGTATGTAATTTTAATTTCATACATAAAGGCTGATGGGAAATGTATAAACTTAAAGTTAATAATTAACTCTTTGACACTCCTAGTTTTTACAAATTAATCTTTCTAGGATAAAAATAATGATTCCATTCTAATTTACAAAATTATGAGGCTTCTTGTCTAGGTTTTTCATCCTTTCACATTGAATTATGAAACATTCTCGAGAGAGAAGAAATAAAATCCATATACTAAGTCTATTAGGATAAACCTTATCTTACTTGTAATTTTTATTTTGATAATATATTTATTACGAATATAGTTAGCATAGGTGACTAGGTAATTGGTTAATTATATTACTATATGGTTTTATTCTTGTAACCATGCAATTTTCTTATTCATTAAGATATGCATTTTTGGCTAGTATTTTACACTTTAAAACCAACTGGTTTATTTGTAAATGGTTGTATAATACATATAAGTATTCCAACCTCCATTTTATATGAATTATATTATTCCTTATCAGTACAATATCAACAAGATGCACCATTCTTTTCGTGAAATATTTGGTATCAAGGAAGGGCCCCGCAAAGGAAGGAAAGTGTAGGAAAAGGTTGTAGTACAATAGGTGCATAAAGAGGGATGTTTAATAAGTAAAGAGGATCCGTTGCATCCCTCATCCTCTTCCCATTAAGATTCCCATCCTCACACACTCAACACATTTATAGAAGATGTTTTGTAAGATTTTGAAAGTAATTTTCAGAAAACAATATGTTTCATTTGGAAATGGGAGAGGGGGAGTCATCTAAGTACTGCATCCTATACCACACAACTCTCAGCAATCTAAAAACTTAGGAAAAAAATAATTCTTATTTTTTCACATCGGGTTGTTTTCAAAAGATTTAGAGAAAATTATAGTCTTCTATATAGCGGGGAAGGGCATCAATTTTAGGATCCACCATAAATCTACAAGGTTTCTTAGCTACGAAAGAAAGGTAAAAATGATTGGAATGACATGTAAAATGGGTACTTGTAGGAAATTTTGGATGACTAAGAGAGAAGGGGTGTTCTATGGTGATATGAACCCAAGAGATGGGTGATAGTCTAAGTTTTTTAGCACTAAAAGATCTGAGATCATTTTTCCATTAGTTGAGATAAGAACGAATGTGGCGAGATGTAGACCTAAAAACACATAGGTCAAGCTCCTAGAAGAGAAAAACAAAAACTTCCACCCGTGAGTTACCTTTTCAAAGCCATATTTGAATCGATCTTTACCTTAATCCCAACATTTCAAGATGACCTCCACACATCTTTGATACCTTGCATTCACAAAAATCTCCCTAACTCAATCGGGATTAACTTACGAGAGAGCATGTTATCGAGTGGATCCTCGCTAATAACTAATGTAGCATGTGAGTTACTCGTAATGAGTGAAAATGAAATAAAAGGAACCAAATTTGGCAAAATGTTATGTCCTACATGCATTGAGCTAACTCCAAGTCGACAAAAAAAGATAGATAATAGAATAACAGTCATCTACCTCCTTATTTCCCTACAAAAAAGTCACCATGAAAAGATATAAAATTCATTCAACAATTTTTCATTCTAATTCTTGGTCGTACAATTTAATAAGGAATTTACATTCAGTCATGACCTATATATATAGTATTACACTAGCATATCCTCCATTTTTTTCTTTGATTTCCACATTATTTTATGAGTCTTTTACTCAACTGAGTGGGAAATTATTTGATAATTCATATTTATAACCTTATATAAAAAAAAGCTAGCTATACATTATTACTAACACATAATCCATATGAAACTACATTGATAAACTCAATTCCTACACTTGCAAAAGTTACCTAAGGCTCCATAAATATAAAAAGGCACATAGTTATTAGGAAGTAATCTCTACAAGTATGAATCTTCTTGCCACAAAGTCAATACGTTAGTATATCTCATCCAAAGGAACTAAAACATCCCTTTCTCGATTAATTTATCAATAGTGAATCTCAACTCAAACATTGTGAAAGAGGTTGTTATCACCGAATCATAGCACCCTTACATTTACACAAGTGCATATACTTGAGCTCATGGTGTGATTGGATAACATGGGTACTATCTCCAGGTTGTGATACTTGCTACTTGAGATAAACCTCTAGAGAAAGCTATTTCTTGCTCCTAAACTACCTGTCACAATCTACTCTAATGCAAGCAAAACTAACTGTCCTAATCTAACTTTCCAAGGGACCAAGGAGAGAGAATGCATAAAAAATGAAATCCTACACTAAAGTGATGATACACCTGAAAATAAGGGGTGTGAGATTAGTCTTCTAATGTGAGAAAAATAGAAGTAAAATTAATACTAGAAGGGGTGATAACAGTTCTCCACAATTTGGAAAATGCATTCACAACAATATTTCATGCATGCACAATAATAATGAGTCCTTGCAAGATCATTAAAATAGACACAATATTTTGTAATGAAGGTTGAAAGGGAAAGATGTATCCATAAACTTGTATTTTATTACTTCATCATATACACAGTTCAATCTATCACAAGATAAGGGCTTGGATCACCATGCAAGGAGTCCACTACAAGGGCCTGCAAAGACATTGGCTTAAAAATACTATTTTGATAGAGTATTGTTACAACAAAACTACCTCCTTTTACAATGAGCCTAACACTCCAATTTATAGAAGAATGAGAAGAGAGAGAGAAGGGGAAAATGGAAATCCTAAAATATGTCCTTCAACCACTTGTAAGAGGCATTAAATGGAGTGAAATGATTGTATGTTACTTAAAAAAGGCTCCCCATATTGTCCTAGGTGTTGCAGTCAGAGAAAGAATGATGACCATGCCTCTTAATTGCACTCCCAACTACTAAATAAAACAATGTCATGAACATTTTATGAAAAATATCTATCTATTTCTCATCAAATCCCAAATTTATTTATTTATTTGTTTTGGACTTGGAGCCACATTTCTTACTATACCAATTTTGTGTGATTTCATTGAGAAATGCAAAAATCTAACCTTCTAAGTGCGGGCAGCTATTTTGGGTCTACTGGGCATTTTATGTCATTTCGACGGGAATGAGCATTAATTTATTGGAGCTGAATATATTTATTTTATTTTAATATATCAACCCTCATTGAAATTACGAAATTTAGTTTTGTGATACATGTGAAATTTTTCTCATTCTAGAAAGTCTAATTTTATGAAAATTGGAACTTGGATTCAAAATTTATGGCCGTTTGAAGTTCAGGACGTCAAACATTGACTTTTCTCTTGAGTGTGCATATTTTGGAAAAATCGGGCTCTGTGTGTCTCGGGTGTCCTAGAAAAAAATTTCCACATCACCCGATTTGGGCTTCCTTTTCCCTACACATCCACCGTTGACCGGGCCATGAGGGCTGCTGACCTCCGCATTCTCCACAAGGTATAGTTCTTTATGCAGATTTTTCACCTTTGTGCGTCCTTTGCATACTTTTGTCCCGACCGTCCCAGACACATTTCTCCATGTCATCTGCAATAAATTGACTTGTGGAAAAATTAGCTTTGCGCATCCCGCACGTACCTATTTTTCGATTTTATTTACTGTGGTGATTTTTGAAATACACACCCCACGTGTTCCTATTGAACTTGTGTGATCTAGGAAACATAAATTCGATTTAGCTGATTCCTTTATATTTTGGCTCCAAACATGGTATGATAAACCTTGGTATGATCTGCACTGGTACGATCCATAGCCTCCAGACCTGCAATGCATTAAAACAAGCTTGCGACTTCAATTTTTGGATTTTTCCCTTGGATGGGGGAATTAGAGAGAAGCCAAAGGGACCCCTAAAACATGATTTTGCACCTTGAATTAATTGTACTTGCTTGGGATTAAATAATTTTATATATGTTATCAAAATTACCTTGAGGGGTGAATTTTCGATAACAGAGGTTTCAAATATAATTACATCAATTAATATATCACATGCAAGGTGGAGAACAATTTATAGTGTGAGGGTTCCTTTGAGTAGTGCCAATTTTTTGGTGTATACGGGTGTCTATACCCCAATTAATGTTTTCCTCTTAGGGTATCCAATCAAAATAAATGGCTTGATATTACATTCAAAGTGCATATAGAGATTCATAACGTGACCGAAAACTAGGGTTTTATAGAGACAATTTTTTTATAGATGTGAACTTATAAGGAAGTTATAGATACATAAACTAAGTAGCTCTAAAACCATACAAATGGGTAAAGATTATGCATAAATTCCTAAAAATATTGTATCCTTCTACCCCATGTTAGTATTA
This sequence comes from Taxus wallichiana var. yunnanensis, assembly GCA_018340775.1. Lineage (NCBI taxonomy): Eukaryota > Viridiplantae > Streptophyta > Pinopsida > Cupressales > Taxaceae > Taxus > Taxus wallichiana. The sequence continues at coordinate 935,253,309 of CM031239.1, forward strand.
AGTGATAGTTATTATAACGAAGGATCACCAGGACTTAGATTTTCCTATTTCAAAAGTGTTACCCACTAATCATATAAGTGCACTCATTAGCTTGTGTTATTAATTTTATCATACCATGTATGCATTGAATATATTATTTTGATATTATATATTTAATTTTTTAATTTAATTAATTAGAATAAACCCTTGTATCTTCCCTTACAAGCTTTAGTTTACCTAGTTCACTATATATTATATTAAGCATAATATAATAATGGTGTAAATAGTAAGAGTGGCAAAGCATATGTAATTGATGTGATAATCCATGCGTGAAGTCATCATCCTTTCTATAAATAAAAGATGATAGCATCTCCCATTGGGGTTTGTCATCATCCTTGTTATAAATAAAATATGACACCATCTCATATGAGTGATAATGTCCTCTATGAGGGAAAATTAATGTCTTTATGTGTCTGAAAAGAAGATGAAAGCCATCAAATAAATGGAAGAAGGTGAAAAAGGTATAGGATGGACAATAGTAGAGATAAGAGTGTGCATGGGTGTAACAAAGTTGATAAAATATGAAAAGGAGACATGAAAGGTGTAATGTATGTAAATAATAAGGAAATTAGTGAAGGATAAGGGAACTATGGAATACTAATCTCATCTCTTGAATGTTGTGTTATAACACATATTACCAAGTATGATGACACTCCAATCTTAATAAACCCCTTGAGGAAACCACTTAGATGACAAATGCATAAAAACCATAAAAAGAGAACTGGTTTATATGCATAAAAATAAGGTGTATAAATATGATCATCAGTCATAATAGTGAAATATGACATGGTCATCAAAAACATATCTACTCAATTATTTAAATTAAAATTAAATATTGGGTGTGAATTTGTAATGACAGTGATATAAAGAAATAATAATATCTAAACACCTATTTCACTAAATTTGGACATATTCCAGTGAATATGGATTCAGGTATTACATGTTTTGGAAAAAATCTATCACCATTTTTGCCTATATTGGATTCAATTTTTTTCTATACTAGATTTGGTTATTACTATTTTCTTATTCCATTAGTAACAATTTTAAATTCTGATATTGTAATTATTGGACTTATTAGAGTTCCAATTTCAGGTATTATTGGATTCGAATTCGTTATTATTGGATTCCAATTTCACTATTATTGGATTCCAATATTTCTCCTACTAGATTCCAAATTCATTGTTTTTAGATTTTTGTGTTAGGATTATGTATGTCTAGTAGCCACTACCTATTATAAGACATAAGCCCGCTGGATTAATAAAAAAAAATTAACAATAACTTCTTGCAAAATCAAGTTCAAAGTGCAAGCCATATAATTTGAAATGGCGATGCTAGCACTTTCCTCACACTTTCAAAGTTAAAAATATTTTATGTAAGGTGAGAAGTCTCTAACTATTATAAGTCATGATCTTGTTGTAATAAATGAAAGTGAAAAATCCTCGATATAATGTTAGCTTCGCTACTATAATAAGTCATGATTATGTTGTATTAAATGAAAGTGCAATAGCCTTGATGTAAGGTTAGCGGTCACTAAATATAATAAGTCATGATCAATTTATATTAAATTAAAAATAAAAAATAATACTAAATCCCTAACATATAAAATTTGTAGTGCAAACCATGCAATTTCAAATGGAGATCCTCGCATTTTCAAATTTACGACACTTTTCACTTTTAAAATTGCAAAAATACGAGACTCACACTTTGAAAGTGTGCGACATACAATTATTATGTTGTAATGCTCACACTTTAAGCTTATTTATAAGCCCCACACTCTGAAATTATGATCCCCCCACTTTGAAAGTGTGAGCCCCACACTCTAAGAGTGTGATCCCTACACTGAGAAAGTGCGAGCCCCACACTTAGAAAGTGTCATCCCCACACTATGAAAGTGTGAGCCCCAAACTATGAAAGTGTGATACTCAACTTTGAAAATGTGGGGATCCCACTTTCAAAGTGCGAGTTTCAAACTTTCAATGTTTATTATGCACATCCTTAACTTTGTCGGTGGCCTTAAGTGTTAGCGGTGTTATTTTAATCTTTGGTGGAACTTACAACAAAATTACATCCTCACCTCAAAATATACCTTGTAACAAATCAATTATTGTTTTATTAGATTGTACATGGCATTAAGTTCACTAGTGTTTATTATTGTAAAATATATCTCTAAGTCATCATTAAAAGAAAACAAAATACTTGGGAGTTTATGTATATCAAAAAAAAATTATTACTATGAGATATAGTAGAATTTATGGTTGTAAATTGTTCCATTCTCCATATAAACGATAAGTCACTTCCGTGAGAAATAAAATGAAATATTCCTTGACACAATGATAGAAAAAGTTTGTTACAAACACATTCTTTAAGCATCGGAGATACATTGAACCAATATTTTATAGTTTACATCAATCAAAAGAGTCAGTGTGCCACAATTGTATTATTTGTGAGTCAAGATATTTCAACGCCTTTTATCAAATTTTTTTCCATGTGAATGAGGTACATTTGCATCAAACCCCTTAATTTTGTATATTTCTCTTAAACTATTTTTTTAATAAGTTTCCTCCTCTATCCCATTCTCTTAGCCTTGTACAAGTGTCTGGACCTTGATAATCTTAAGGAAATTTATTAGAATATAATTTTCAAAGATTTTTAAATCCAAATCAATGATTGATGTTTCAGAGAACATAATAAATATGAAAATATTTTCTGGGGTTCAAACCAAAGGTATATACGTTGCTCCATGTCTCGTTTCTCTTCACTGAGCATGTAGGTTTGGAGAAAGAATTATTTCCTATTCCTACAAATTCAAAGTATATCCCATCATGATATGACTTTTGGGATGATAGAAGCAGCTCAACATAACATAATTGATCTGTCGTCATCTTTACATTGAAAGGTTATATATGTACATTTAAAATTTGTTACAAATTCATACATATACATTTGGAAATATTGTATGAGGAGTGGTCACCTTTTTAGAAAAAATTATATGAAAAAAATGAATACATTTTTACCTCTTGAATGGGTCCAAAGCTTTGGATACTAGTGTTGAGTAAAGTAGCAAAGTGGAGGTGCTATCAAAGTAGAGACTAGTATTTATGAGAAGGAAACAATATAAGAGTGTACTACTACTAGTATCAAAAGTGGATTGATTTATATATGATGAGAATAAGCCTATTGGGAAAGTGAAAAAGGAAAAAATGCACAAAACCCAAAATTTCCCCTTCAAAACAAAATTTAGACACACTTTTTGTCTTTTAAGTGTTCGAGTGGTCTGAATTATTATGGAAAAAATCTAGGATGTTACAGAAAAATAGGTCATTATTTACTTTAAAATCATCTCATCTCTTGAGAAAAGAAGACCTCGGGATAGAAAGGGGTTTCGGGGATTATTTCTTTCTATCACAACACCGTCTAAGTATCATTCCATTCAAACATTGTTTTTGAAATCACATCACTAAATATAACAAAAACTATCTATCATAAGTGTAGCTTGTGCTCCCTATAACATCTCTCTCCTTATCATATGTATATCAATACAAATACTTTGTATAATTATTATAAGGGGTCAGTTTGTTCATTCAGATACAAGTAAATTGCATAGGAGAAGGCACTTGAAGATGTTGAATTTAGAAATATGGCAACATCATGCATGGTGGGTTGATCAGAGGGACATTTCTTAATGCAAAGCAAGGAAAAATTATTTTTCTTACAATCCAAATATTTGTATAGGTTTTTGCAACTTGTTTATCAAAAATTTTGTGACTGTGTTGTTGTCATCTTTTCATAGAATCTAGGTTCACTTGCCAATGTCAAAGAAATTTGCATCCACATTTGATTTCTCCTTGATCTAGACAACAAAACTTAAAAATAGTTAAATAGTTTACATTGAAAGCTCTAAATGAAAATTAATAAAAACTTTTTTACCAACTTTGCAGATTTGAGTTATTGGCCACAACTTCCTTCCTTCAATAAATTTAGAAGAGAAATTTTGTAATGTGTATACATCAGATTTCTCATCAAGCATTGATGTTATTACATATTATGGGATAATGTAACAAATGGTACATATAACATAGGTATAGGTTTGGTTTCTTTGGAAGGATATGCACTAGGAAAAGCAAAATTTTGATAAATACACATCAAAATTTGAATCCAAAAAGGTTTTATAAGTCTATATATCGTTGTGAACAATGCCTTGGTTATAGTCATGATGGAGATATGGTTATTCTTCGTCAGCACCACAAGAAATCCTTAGCTGATTGTTTTGGTATAGATTAATATTATTTCATGATTCTATATGAAAATAAAAATTAATAAAACACTGTCTAGATTTTCCAACAATCCATTTTAATATGAAGATTAGAAATTGATTTGATGTTTTTATTTCAAAATACAAATCTATAATGTGCAGATCCAGTTTTCTTCATAACATCTTTATTCACCATGTAGGATTTCCCACAGACTTCATTTTACCATGTAATCATAAAAACAAATTTTTACAAGGGGAGAAAGTTAATATCCATGTAGAATCTCAATATTCGATGCTTGATTCTTCCAACTATTTCAAGCTCGGTGTAAAATTCAAGAAATCTTTGTGGGCACCGAGTGTACATTTTGTTTATATAAATTGGCTTAGAATTCTTTAGATGACATTTATAAACATTTCATGTACCACCATAGCCAATTATATATTTATCGTTTATATTTTTTTTTATTTTCATTATGTCATCATACATGTGAAGAGTCATGTTCATGTGCAGTATGACCAACCTTAGAGAACCTAAATGTTACAAATAGATGTGTCAATAAAGAAATGTTAGTAAGATATTGCTTTCTGATTTATTATCGATAATCTATACAATATGAAATCATGTCTTGCAATGTTATTTTTAACACCTTACTCTATTTTGTTTTGCAGAGCCTTTTATAAATGCATTCGGATGATTTGAATAATACTGAGCTATAATTATGCATAATATTAGTACAAAACCCAAACATATGCAAGAAATTACTAGTTTTGAGATGAATTTTGTTGATTGCATTGGGTCACAATTTTGTTGCACAACATCATACATATCCAATTTTGTAAAATTTTTTATAACAATATAAGATATTTTCGGAACCGGGCTATTTAAAACTTCTTTCATTTGTTAATTGCAAATATCTAAAAAACTTAGGAAACAAAACTGAATTGGTCTCAGTAGAGAAATGTTGTGCTTATATCAACACCTTTCTAGAGGAAAACTTGAAAATTTTATAATGATAGGAATTTCCCCATAAAAATTGTTTTCAAGAGTTTTATGTAAAATAAATAGATCCATTTATAGTATTTTCTATTATTGGGACAAGATAATTAAATTTACAAATCATATATTTCAAAAGCGCACGAAGAAACGCTTGGAAAAAGAATCCTCACAATGTGTCATGGCTGAAACAATTAACTAACTGCAATGAAACTTCCCCTGATAAATTATTATTTTTAAGTATCCTGCATATGATTCATTTCAAAGTTATTTCAACATCAACACAAGCCTTCCCGAAACTTACATTTAAGGTATAGATGAAAGGAACCTACAGTAAGACTAAGTTCTATAACTCCGCCCAAGCTCTTCTAGAATAGGACCTATTAATCGATTGTCACAAAGATCTTTACATTGATAACAAACACACTAATTTAAGTTTTACCTTTAATTGAAAATACATAGCATATAGATTAAAAAATGACCTTGGGAGTTAAATAATTATATTTTTAGAATGAAGAACATACATATCCACTATACTCCACAAATTTCCAAACTCCTATGGTAGAAACCCATTCATTCTATTTCCATTAAAATTCCTTGAATTTATAACTGATATGAATCATAAAGTAAATATAATGTTCACTCATAAAATTTGGACTTCTTCTTTATTCTCTATAAAATCCTATTAAGGACACGACTTACAATTTAACAAGATGTTTGAAACCCCCATAGATCTCGAGAATGGGTCCAAAAAATTTATTATTGGAGAGGTCCGTAGGATTTCATATGAGCCCATAGATATTAAAAATAATTGGAAGTATTTCAGAGCTATAATCTAGATAGTAAATTTCACTCTAAACAAAATCCAAGAACCCTAGTAGAAGTATAACAAAAAGAACTGAAATCAAAGTGTGACCTCTGTAAGTGTGATTTTTATAAGATTATAAACAACTTAACACATCCAAACCATGAACTGAAAAATACAATGTCAAGCCACCGAGGTCTGAAATCAAGAATTACTGAGAAAGTTTTGAGCTCCTAGAAGCTCCGAAACCTAATAATGTCATCTATAAAGAAAAATCACAAATTTGCAAGATAACTAGAGTTTAAAAACATTTTATTGTCGCAAAAAGGAAAAAATGTCAGAGTTTACCCATTTCTAATAGAGTTTGTTTTACAAAATATTCCAAAATGTAAATTTAATATAGACATTCCCTGAACCACCTTTTTCACTTGGGGGAATCATAGAGATCTTGGAAGCTCCAAAAGACTAATAATGGTGGTCACTAAGCTTTTTCTTTAATAAGAACTTTTCTTAATCTCTATTTTCCTAATTGAGAAACAATTTAGCCTAGAGGTCACTAATATATTCATTTATCAATAATATATAAACAATAATCATAGAGAATTATGTTCGTAAGTATTTGAGAGTAGAAGTCTCTAAGAATTTTCTTTAATACGATCTATTTTCTGATATTTTTTTTAAAATTAAAACATAGTTTATCCTTGAGGTAAGTAATCTATTCCTTTCTAAAAGACCTCCATATATTTTTTATTTGTAAAAACCTCTAGGTTTCCAAAATGATGTAGTGTAACTCAAATTTATTTTTGATAGTGATGGGAAGATAGCCATCAATCAACTATTAGCTACTCTATCTTAAAGTTATACATATTGTTTTTTACATTGACATAAATATATCCTAGAATATATATATGCTAGAGGTTTCTAGTATTCACTTCTAGCAACAAATTGACACCTTCAAACAAAACAAATTAGTATTGATTTATTTTTTAAATTGCTTATTGGACGCATAACGAAAAAATATATTAACAATTTCTTGTTTTTATAAGTAAAGAAGGGTTGAAGGGTCCCTTTCCTATACATTAAAGATATAATGATAGGATTAATCTAAAAAATTGTTTTCATGCAAATGTGTAATAAGGAAATAAACAATTTTTGAGCATGACAACCATAACCATGTGTTAATTTTTTAAGTCTTATCATTCCAAAGCACCTTGGATCTATTCGGTCAGATCAAAGTGACCTCCCGGTTAGCATTAAATCATTCCCCTAGGTGATTTAAGAAATTCCATTCATTCTCCTAGGTTATTTTAGGATTTCATTAAAAGTTGCAAGCTATGGCGGTTGTGGGAAAGGGCTATCACTAGCCTTCATAGGGATGGAGTAGCCCCATAAAGTGGAGAATAAAATCCAAAATGGACATAGAGGTGATTCAAAGGTCTTGGGACATCATGGAAGTTAGTCAAGAATATTCATGAAGGCATCAAAGGAGTTTGGGTAGTTTTACCAAAATTAGGGTTCACAAGCCTAATCGGTGGATAGGCCAAAATAACCGCTAAACCTCCGAAGGTGATTCTAGGAGCTCTAGATGGAGTTAGGAGAAAAACAAAACATCTTTAAAACTATAATTCCAAGACATTAAATATTATGAAATTATATTTTTCACAACACTTTGGCACATTAGTTCTACAAGAAGGTTTTCTCATACATAGGTTGAGTAACAAATCAAGCATCCACTTTTTCAGGGATAAAATGGAAGAATCTAGACATCAAACCCAATAATTGGAGTAAAATGAAATTTCCAATTAGGATAATATAAAATTTTACCAAAAATTTCATCATGATCTCAAGAGAGGGTATTGTTTTCTGCCCTATAGACACATTGTGTGTTACAATAGGCCCAAAGGGAAACCATCCAAAAAAATTTATTGTGGCGAGGAAATCTAATGAAGAAAATTGTTTGAAAGATAATTGGTTAATGAACAATTAATAGAAAAACATATCATAAATATTTTCTTAGAGTTTGAGTGTTGCAGAGGGTTTCAAAAAATTACATCAAACAAGAATTATATAACTTTTAATTTCTTGAATAGAGGAATAGGAACCGGCTTCATCAGGAGATCTCTCTCAATTTCAAATTCCCATGCCTCGAGAGATGCTCCATGTTGTGCAATCACACTAAAAGTATCAACCCACCAAGTTACACATGTTCGGGGTACTATGATTTTTCACTAACAGTTTTGGCACACCCAAAGTGGGAGACTCGAGGTTAGATTTTTCTCATCTTTTCAAGGTGTCTCATTATCAATAGAAAATCATAGGCTGTTGTGCAACCACACTAACAGTTTTGGCATGCCCAAAGTGGTACACCGAGGTTATGTTTTCTCATCTTTCGAGTTTTCTCATTATCAGCAGAAAATCTTAAGCCACCGTGTGACCACACTAAACTGTTTCGGTATGCACGGTGGGATAGGTCCAAAGCACCTTACAACTTCATCTTAGCAGGTTGGTGTGCTCCTAATAAGATTCATCCTTTTGAGGCATATGCACGCACATATGGCGACTCCATATGGTAAACAACCCATCTATGAAGTTGTATACCTTCTCCCATCCATCTTCATCAATTTTTCTTCAATCTCTTTCATTTTCTTCCATTTCCATGACTTTGTGCAATCATGACTCTATTTCCTCTTATAACTCACACTTGTAGCAACCAAGGTGCATCCATCCTCCAATGTATTTCCCAACTCATGTAGATCAAAATTATGATCAGATCCAAAACCATTATGTTTACACATATGAGCGGTGTCAAATCCAGTTTGGTTATGGAGCTTATCATGAACAAGGGGACCCATAAAATGGTGACAACTACATGGAAACTGCTGATCTACTTGAGAATATTCGAGGAATGGAGGCTATCATGGTGCAATATAGAGACACAACACAGATGAATGCAATCAAAATTTTCTATAGGGCACGTTTTCCATGGGCCGGCCCTATGCCAAGACATTACATCCCTCAGGACAAGACTGACTTCAAGATTAAAATGTTGCCACAACTTGCACAATGGACTAAGGAGATTGAGGCTTATGAGTTGGACACAAAACAAGCTTGTCAATGGGTAAGTCCACCAACTCCTATCTTTTCTTTTCCTCTTCCTCAAACTCCATCATTTCAACATGATCAAGAGTCAAGCCCCTCACTTGCTGCCCCAAGTGTTGATTTCCCTTCTCCACCTCCCAATCTTCCATATCATCCCAATTCTTATACCCTTTTCCCCTCTAAGCAGTCATCCCCTCAAAAAAACAAAATTTCTAGTCCTCTCTCCACCACAAACAATCACAAATTTGGTTGAACCCCAACCTGCCACTCCTCTTGCTTTCCCAAGTCCATATTGGGAAGAGACTCATGAGAATAGTCAAGGAGAATAAAAAGAAGAGGAACTTAATAGAGTAGAAATGAAAGACAATCTGAAGATTTGGGCTACCATATTTGTGTTTACAAATATCCCTTGATGGTTAAGAAAAAGAGGAGGTCAGAGTTAAAGAGCCAATGGTGGCCGAGGATGAGTTTGTAGCGAGCAGAACAAGAGCAAGAACAAGAGGAAAAAAATCAACACTCTATTTATGGTTCTTTTTCGAAAATGATGTTGATCTAATCCAAGTTGCATAACCAGTTAGGAGAGAGGAATAATAATATACTCCAAGTCCCATTGAAGAGGAGCAACTTGGAGAGATCAAATCAGAATTGAGGCCACTCAATTAAGAAAGCATCATTGAAGATTTTTGCTTTCATTTTAAGGGCCTGATTTCATTGATGAACCCATGATGGACAACCATTTAATTTTAAAGGCTCCAAATGTGCAACAAGCCACAAAAGAAACTTTATTTCTTCCTCACACTTCATCCCCTTCAACCTATAACGTTGAATAAGAGTTTGATCTTGCAAACTACATGTTTGAGGAAGAAGGGAACCGTCTTGAGGATGTTTAAGATCGGGAGGACACCATGGAAGAGGTAGAGCCCATGTAGTAGGACAATAAGGAGGAAGACTTCCTTTCATACTTGGAGGATTACTTTGATGGACAGGAGCCTAAGGGTATCATGTAATTATCTCCTCCATCATGCACTTTCCAAGCATATGAGCTTGCTTCCATGAAGGAGAACATCCAAGTGCAACAGCCTGCACTTCATAACATATCTTTGAAACCAAGGTTGGAAGACCATGATCTTACATGTTCTTCACATGAGAAGGAAGGGAAGGAGAAAGAGGATGTAATCATCTCTCTCAAACCATCCATCTAGGAAGGTCAATAAGAAGACTCCATCCTTACAGTTGAGTTTCAGAAAAATGGGAAAATTCAAAGGACCGGACCTTGCCCAATCAGGTACTTGGCTTCATTAGAGCCAAGGGAGAAGCAAAAACAAGTCATGCTTACTTTAGGGAATGATTATGAGCCCCAAAGAACCAAGGATCCACTGCAATGCATCTTAAATCCAAATGAAGAGCAACTAAAAGAGGAATTTTTCTTATTTCTAGTTAACACTTTGATGATATGAGTGGAAGATCGGCCTCTTGTCAGCTTTTATCTCTCATACAAGCATCCATATTTAGTTTCAAATAATTTACATGGCTCCCCCTTTTGAGAAAGGGAACTTATTTCTCCTTGTGTATGGCATGATTTTTTTCTTCATCCATCCTTACTTTTTTTTTCTATTCTTACCTCCCATCATTACTGGTATATTATGCATACTCTAATGTTTAGTATAGATTCGGAAGCTCCGGTTAATGGGTTTTGAAGTGGTGTTCCATGTGAAATGTATCTCTGGTCCGTGGTGCATCTTGTCCACCCCCTCCTCTACTCACCTCTCTCCACTTGAGGCAGTCAGATCCATGATCAACCACTTCCTTTTTTGTGTATCACTACTTAGTGTCGGCTCTCTTTCACTCTTTCTCTCTCTCCCTATCTCCTTGGAAAGGTTAGATTAGGATTATTTTAGTTCTTCCTACACTAGAGTAGCTTGTGGCAGGTAGTTTAGGAAGTAGGAACCAACCTTCTCTAGAGGTCCATCTCAAGTATTTCAAGTCCCACAACATGAGATATGGTCCAATGTTGTGCGATCACACCAAATGGCCCCATCAAAGTCTTAAGCACCATCAAGATAAGAGCTAAAAAGGTTAGACAATAACATTCTTTGCATTTAAAACTTCAAAGCATAAATCAAACTAAGCATGCAAATTTGTCAAGAACCTCTACTCTTTTGATTAACAACAAAATTAAATGGACCTATTTAGGCTCATGGAAATCAAATTAGTTTTTTTATATCAAGAACCTAGGAATGAGAGCTTATAAAAGTTGGGCTACAAGACCCTTTGACACTTCCCATATGACCCAATATCTTTGGCTAGAAAAAGAGGCTTAACTCTTCAAGTGGTGAATTCTCAAGAATAAGAAAGGAAAGCTTTTAGTCTATTTACAATGTGCTTTGCTTTTGTCTTCTCAAGGAATTTAGGTGTAGGTGTAAAGGTAGGACAAGGGATCTTTATATAGCTAAATGGATAAAGGAAACACTACATCCCTTTGCATGTGGGATAATAGAGATGTTGAGTTAGTTGTGGATAAGGGGGGTTTAGATAGCATTGAGTTAACTTTAGGAGGGTGTAATTTGTCCATTAGTGACCCATGTGGATAAATGGAGCCTATTAATTAATCAAGATGATTTAATTAATAGATGTGTAAGCTTATAGAAGATTTTAGAGGAATATTAGCATGATTTGGACTATAAAACGAGATTAAATCAATTAAATATTTATTTATTAGTTAAATGAAAGGGGAAGCTAATTAATTAGTCTAGATAAAAGGGGGTTTATTAATGGAAGGTCATTAATTATGGTATTTATTGGATAGGTGACTTAATTAATTAGCGTAGTGTAATTAATTAATGATGATAAGAGCGAAGATGAGTGTCTTTGATAATATGTCGCCAATTTGCAAGAAGGGAGATACTTAGCGTAATTTAAGTATTTAAATTGCTCGGGTGTAATTATGGGTGTCTACATTTTCCCCTCTTTGGGGTGGAGTAAGTGACGTCACTTCAAAGATAGTAGATGGATGAAATTTTGAAGGGATGAAGAAAAATTAGTAGGAGGGAGAGATGCCCTCTTGAACATCGATGGGGTGATGAAGGAAGACGATCGACGATCGAAAAAGGTGAGAAATAGATAGAAGAATGGGCAAGGGTAGAATGCCCCGGTGAGACAAAAGATTAGGGGTGAGAGGAAAGTGATGCAGAATAAATATGGAGGAGTGGAGAGAACAGCTTAGCCTCTAGCCTTTGTATTGGAACAATTTCGGTTTCATCATATTGCCAAAAGATATACATCATCGGTTTTACTAAAAATTAAGCATACGACAAAGTAGAATGACATGAAAAGCCATACTACAAATAATTGTCCATTGCTGAAAAAACCAACCCCATACAACATACAAAATGCAATGCAATATGAGAAGGAAACAAGCTCATTTAATAGGGAAAACAAGTACGAACGCACATATCCAACCCAACAATAGTCAAGACAGTTGTACAAATGTTTTGTTATCAAGATGAAGAGATCTACATGTTCGTGTTTGATGACAAGGGTTAAAAATGATGCCCCGAGAAAGGATACATGAAAGGGGAAATGATGATGGACATGAGGTCCAAGTAGAAAGCTTTGTGCACAACGAAACAACACTAGGCAACAAGATGTGCCCCAGAGTATAGATGAAGCAAAGCAACTAGCTTTGTGAATGGTTGTGAATTTCGGAAATCCATGAGTCATATTAATTAGGAAGATGTGAAACAAACTAGTAGGATATGGAGAGTATACCATGCGCAAGACACAAGTTTCATCCATAATAAGCAGGTTACTTATTTTTATAGGTTTTTACTTTTTAGAATTTTGTGAAAAAAATTCCCTATTTTTGGAATTTTGAAGTGATTTATATTTATATTTTATTTTATGTTTTCTAAGATGCGGTGGAAAGTAGAAGAAAATAGAATAAATAGAATGAAGTGCCTAGGCATAAAAAAACATGCTCCAGGTGGAAGAAAGAAGAAACAAGTGAAAAATAATGTTCTTATGTAGTGGAAAAATTAATGAAATTATTATTTTGGAAATAATTATATTACGGAGCGTGGATAAGAAGAAAAATCACCTAGGAGCAATAAAATATGTCCTAGGGAGAAGAAAGGGGTATTGGACAACAAAAAATGCCCCAACATGGTGAAAAATAAAAGAAAATTAATTATTTAATAAAAATAATTATTCAACGGTGAACATAGGAGAAAATGACAATCGAAACAAGCCTCCAGGCATTCACGACATTGAAAACTAGTTGATATACCCCACCTGGGGGGGTAAATCACCGCAACCAATTCATTTTAACTGACCACTATTGATTTTTTACCATGAGGCTCTGATAATGATGAGGACGATGGTGATCACGGGACCAATTGAAACAGAAGACATAGTCAAGGGTACCAGCAGCATGTCGACGATGGTGCCTTTGTGAGTATTTGAACCTTATTTTTCATTTTTTTCTCTAATGTCCCTAGAAGTAGGAATTAGTGTTGGGGATGTGTCAACATGCGTAGGCGCAGTGTCTCCTTAGGGGGGAGCAGACATCTCTTTAGGGGCATAAGCATCTAAATGGGCATGCACGTACACATAGGCACACAAAATCAAACTTACGTACACATGCATGCACCACACATATGTGTGCACACGCACACATGGAAACATAGCACACACGCCAAGGGTCACACATGCATACACGCGCAGTACCGGAAGATAGCGTGAGTGCTCAAGAAGTTGCGCATGCACATGCATGAATTGAAAGGGTGGCACATACACCTGATAGGGAGCGCATATGCCCTAAAGGGTGTGGAGGTACACTTGGCACATGGAGGAAAAAGAGAAAATGCTAGAAAGGCTGACACTTAGAAGAAAACCTAGGATTTTTGAGTCAACCCTAGAAATGATAGGTAGAATTTTAGAAGAAATGTTAGTAACTGACATGTGGTTGTATTTTGTAGAGGCGCTACTTGCCTATGCTTTAGATGTGTGAGCATCATTCATGGATTGCTGAACTTGAGAGGATCATGCATCGTTGAGACCGGTGCATGATGGCCATACTCCTTGAGGCGGTGGGCTAGGCCCCGTAGCCTATATGCCTTATATCATCCTAGACCATGGACTACTTAATGCATTGGTTGAGTGGTGGCATAACAAGAGCTAGTGTTTCAGACTTCCTACTAGGGAGATGACCATGACACTAGAAGATGTGTGGTGGATTCTTCATATGCTGATTGTGGGTTCCTTGATTGAGTACACCTCTGACATAGGGTAGATTAGGGCAGCCTGTAGTGACTTGTTTGACAGAGATGACATACCACATGATGGTATGACTATCACATTACATGAGTGTATTTCTGACCGACACTACACTTGGGGCCCCTATATATTATGTCACTTATCAGTGGGTTTTTCCTCATTGATAAGACTGGGACATCTTTCCGAGAGGGCTACTGCCACTAGTACATGGGATTTTCAGTGGTGAGCGCTATTGCTGGGGACAGTGTATACTGGCACACCTTTACTGGGATCTACATCTTATCACTTACCACTATTAGAAGATAGTGGGGCCTACCTCATTACTATAGATTTTGTCATGGGACCATATTGCTATCGAGTGCCCTATGGGCACTCTACACATTCGAGATCCAAAGGAGCCATCTTACATGGCATGGTTATCAGTAGGTGGTGATGTACGAGGCCACTTAGGAATCTTATATAGGTACCAGTAATATTTTGTTGAGTTACAGAGAGAGATATCATATGGAGACCCTACAAGCACATTTAGTGGCCAGAGGATGTCGTAGAGCTTAGTGTTTACATAGTAGAGAATTTTCTCCTTGGCAGTTGCAGCTATATCATTGAGCTATACAGGGTTGACAGATGCTAGTGACATCTAGGCATGATACAGGGGTTCCATAGCTAGACATATGGTATGCCCGTAGATACTCAGAGAGGCTGACTATGGGGCCGCATATACAGATGACCTGAGCCAGGGCCAATTTCTTACAAGTGGCCCCATAGGTATAGGATCCAACACTATAGATTAGAGATCCAGGCACTATCATGGATTATTGGATGTGGTATGTGATTGTTTTACCTTGATGTCTGACTATCCCAAAAGAGGCCTAGGAAGCAGGTGCTAGACCAATGAGAGAGATTTGGCATGGCGGTGATCTAGAGAGAGGGTGTGGCAAGCTATAACCCCAGAGGATCCATTTTATGGATTACCCCATGATGAGTAGGGTACCGCAAGGTATGGGTACCAAAATTTATAGGTACCGAGGTCAGAGGTCTAGGGTCTAGGACATGCCTCTCCATAGCCTTCTAGGCCTCACATTCTAGAGCAGGGTTAGTCTTTCAGGCCATTACATGGACAATTCCCAATGGCACAAATAACCACCCTACACCAACAACTATAGCAAGCTCATGTAGAGTGATATCAGGTCAAAAATAGAGAGACGAGGCTTGAGATCATATTTTAGCAAAGTGATGGTTGAGTGGGATGAAGTGTGAGCTCGGGTTAGCTAGGAGGTGAGGTGATAGTGTTTTGCATGTACAACAAATACAACAAATGGCCACGTAGATGGCCCAGGTGATGAGTTTATATCAGTAGACACAGGCTCAATTTTAGCCCATGATACTTGAGTGAGATAGGCTAAGAGCTAAGCACATAGTGGGCTAGGCTGAGCTTACTTCGAGCCTCGGAGGAGATAGTGTCTTTCCGATGCACATATGGTATAGTGGTGACTTCCTGGACACACATAGATCTAGCTGCTAAATAGAGGGAAAAGCCTCTTATTGCAGGTCCTTATACTTTGAGGCAATTTTGGATGAGTGGAGAGTGCCTTTCGATAGCTAGCAATTGAGTGGAGGTACTAGATTTGAGAGGTCTCATGCCTTAGTGGATCAGCCATGGCTAGGGAGAGCTAGTAATGTTCATGATATTCCACCACCACGAGATAGACCGGATTCCCCATCGAAGGCTCGAGTCAGCCTTGAGGATTGTATGTGACACATGTGCCTCTTGATGAAGGCATTTTTGATGTATAATAGTTTTGATACATGCCTCTGATGAAGGTTGTTATTCTTTGATATATGTATCATCTTTTGTAGGCATCAGATGGAGGCATTTTTTTATGTATACACATTTTGATACATGCCTCTGATGAAATTTGTTATTCTTTGATATATGTATCATCTTTTGTATGCCTCAGATGAAGGCATTTTTGATGTATTGCAGTTATGTATATCTATCATTTTTGAGACAGATACATCACACATGTATTATATGGACATTTTTGACATGACATATGTGTTTATGAGATGGACATTGTTTGTTATTTCTTGATTGAGTATATGGATAGATAGATGTGTTTATGATGTTAGATGATTTGATTTCACATGTATATGTATCATGATTTGTTTGATGTATCACATGTGTTTTGATTTCTAGATGATTGATCTTGTAGAATATATCAAATGTGTTTTTTTTATGTGATGTACCATACTTAGTGGATGGGATGATACAATGATATGGGTGTGGGGGGGATATATTTTGATATTTGCGATCCCTCTTGCCCCCATTTGATGATACAATATGTGATGATTAGCTTAGCATTCATGTATGATGTATACTTAGATTTTTCTTAATATATGATGTTAGATGTGATGATATTGATGGTAATGTGTTGATGTGATAAAAACAATTCACATGCAATAAGCAAACAAAATCAAATTCCCACAAAGAACATAATGAACAAATACAAAATGTACCATGATTCACTAGCATGCAAAAACATAGCTCAATATGCAAAAACAAGAATAAATCTAATCTAAGAAAGAAAAGATGAATTCTAACAAAGTATGCCCAAGCAACAAACAACCTAAGTGCACAAACATGAAGCAACTATACAAGCAAACAAGCAAAGCATGAAGCAAGACAATGCAAGTAAACATAAGTAAATGTTTTTGTAAGATTTGTTTTTCATGAAACAATTTTCTATTGTTTTTTATTTATGTGAAAGAATTTTTATTATTTTAGGGATTTTTGAAATTATTTTCTATTGTTTTTGTGTTGTGTGAAACAATTTTCTATTTTTTTGTGTTTTGTGAAACAATTTTCCATTTTTGTGTTTTGTGAAACAATTTTTCTATTGTTTTTGTGTTTTGTGAAACAATTTTCTATTGCTTTTGTGTTTTGTGAAAAAAATTTCTATTGTTTTTGTTTTGTGAAATAATTTTCTATTGTTTTGTGTTTTGTGAAACAATTTTTTATTGTTTTTGTGTTTTATGAAACAATTTTCTATTGTTTTTGTGTTTTGTGAAACAAAATTTTTATTGTTTTTGTGATTTTCTTAAACAAATTTTCTATTGTTTTTGTTATTTTTTAAAACATTTTTATTTATTGTTTTCATGATTTTCTAATAGTTTTATAGAGCTATACACGGGTAACCAAGAAAGTGTGGATTCCCCAGCATTAGATGGGGAATATACAAGGGTTGATGCCATGTGCTTATATGTAGGAAGGTGAAGTCGCAGAAATGCCCCCAGTGCAAGGTGGGGAATAGGCCAAGATCATGCCCCCATAGATGAATAAAAGGAGACAAATCTGGATCAAGGCTTGACAAGATTGGGCCCACAGGGAATCTCAGAGGTAGATGTGGAACTAGCCCTAGGCTAAGTAGAAATACCCTTCAGATGCAAGATGCTTATGAATAACGAATCCTCCCAAGGCACCGGAAATCGGTTTTCACCTAAGGACTTATCCAAAGCGCCACAATTGTGTGGTTTTCACTTATGGATGACCTAATTTTTCTTTTTATTTTTCTCTTTTATTTTTGATTTTGTTGTTTTTTGATTATTTTACCATTTCTTTGATTTTTTTACTTTTCTGATTTTGTGCCATGTTTAAGCATAGAACCACTTAAGATGCATGGCATTCATGGGCTCACGGATCTCATCACCATTGGGGTGAGCAAGTTTGTATTCCTTTGTGTCGTATTTGGCCACAAAAACTTAGGTTCCTAACCAATGTGGTTCGAACTTTCCTTTCTTTTCTCAGTATGTCCTTGTGTTGAATTGATTCTCCTTCATGACCAAATCACCAACCTCAAACTAGCGATATATGATTCTCTTGTTGTAATTTCTAGAGACTTTATTCTGATACACTTTGAGGTGATTAAGGGCACGGATGCACTTCTCATCTAGGAGTTCTAACTCAACCAGTCTAGCCACTGGTAATCTTCATCTTTATCTAGATAATCCCTAAGAGAGATTCTTAGGGAAGGAAGCTCAATTTCTAGTGGGATGATAGATTCCATCCCAAATACTAGAGAATATGGCATCGCACCCGTAGGAGTGCAAATGGAGGTCCTGTAAGCCCAAAGAGCTGGGTGGATTTGCAAATTCCAATTACGACCTGTCTTACTTACCATTTTCTCCATTATTCACACCAAAGTCTTATTTGTGGCCTCGGCCTATCCATTACCTTGGGGATAATATGGTGTAGACCATTTTAACCTTATTTGGAAGCATTGACAGAGAACCTTTACAATTTTATTCTTGAATGAATTTCCATTATCAGTAAAAATGGCTATAGGAATGCCATATCGGAAAATGATATGATTCATGATGAATTTGGAAATCTGAGCTCCTGTTACATAGGTTAAGGGGACAACTTCCACCCACTTGGTAAAGTATTCAGTAGCCATGATGATGTGGGTATGACGATTAGATGAGGTAGGGGTAAGCTTCCTATTAAGTCAAGTCCCAATTTAGAAAATGTCCATGGGGTAGTGATGGGTTGCAATGGTTGTGATGGAGCATGGATGAAATTTCCATACTTCTAAAAAGTACACATTTTCTTACATAGTTGCAATAATCGGTTTCCATGGTAGGCCAATAGTAGCCTACTCTTAACAATTTCTTGGCCAAAACCATTCCATTAGTATGTGCTCCGCACACCCCTTCATGTACTTATTTGATTGCTTGGATCGACTCTATCATATTGAGACAACATAACAAATTCCCATTATAGCCATGACGATAAAGCATACCTCCTAAAAGGGTATAGCGGGCTATTTGGTGAATTAGGATTTGTTTCTCGGAATGGGAGATGTCGAGAGGAACATGTTTTCTTTGAGATAGGTAAATATGGGCTCATACCATGGGGAATTGGGACCAACAACATCACAAGCCAGACAGATTCTGGCATGTCGTACGTGGGCTTGACATAAATTTTCCACAAAGAACGGCATGTCATTATTCCCTGACGAATACAAAGCATAGAACCCACTATTTCCATAGCATCTGATCTATTTTGCACTCTTGGGATCTATTCAAATGTGATGCACACAAAGTACTCTTTTAGAGTTTCTACCAACTTCTTATAAGGTATGATATTTTCATCCTTAACCTTGTATTCATCATTAACTTGCTTGATAATTAACTGAGAATCACCTATAACCTTGACATGATGAATATTCCACTTGATGTCAAGATTCATCCCTGTATGATAAGTTCCTTATACTCTGTGATGTTGCTTATGCAAGGAAAACCAAGACAAAAGCTTGAGGTATGGGATCACTAGAAGGAGTAATGAGGACCACACCTGCTCCTAAACCATGAAAAGTAAAGGACCCATCAAAGTGTATCTGCCATACGACATATTCTTCAATGTATAGTAATGAGGCATCTGGTAGATCCAAATTCAAAGGTTCAGTGCCTTGCAAAGGTGCTTCTACTAATTGATCTGTGAGTACTTGTCCCTTAACCAACTTCTGATGCACAAATTCTATGTCAAATTCACTTAGTAGAATGATCCAATTAGCCATTCTACTTGTGAGGGTAGGTTTAGACAACAAGTACTTGAGTGGGTCAACTTTGGATATAAGCTTGGTTTTGGTATTCAATAGATAATGGAAAAGTTTTTGAAAGGTAAAAATTACAGCCAAACAATATTTTTCAATTTGGGGATAGTTGAGCTCATAAGTGATGAGAGTGTGATTGAGGTAGTACACCACTTTTTCTTTGTGACCAAGGTCATATTGGGTGAGCAGTGCACCAATAGAAAATTAAGTAGCAGAGATATAAAGCAGGAGTGGCTCACTAGGAGTTGGAGGCATGAGGACAAGAGGATTGGCCAAGTATTGTTTAAGAAAGGAAAATGACTTTTGTTGCTCGGTCCCCAAATGAAGGTGACATCCTTTTTAAGTAGGTGGGTGAATGAATGACACTTATCTGCAAGCTGGGAGATGAAGTGGCGAATAGCTTGTATTTTTCCTTGCAAGCTACGTAGTTGCTTAATGTTCTTAGGAGGAGGCATCTTAGTAATAGTAGATACTTTAGTAGGGTCTACCTCAATTCCCCTTCTTGATACAATGAAACCCAAAAATTTCCTAATAGCATGCCAAATACACATTTCTTTGGGTTTATCGGACCTTGTATTCTCGTAGCGCTCAAAGATACACCGCAAAATAATAGGGTGATCCTCTCTTGTCTTATATTTTTTGAGGATGTCATCCACATAGTCTTCCATGATATCATGGATCATATCATGGAAAATTACCGTCATTTCCCTTTGATAAGTAGCTCCTATGTTTTTTAATCCCAAACGACATTACTTGATAATAGAAGGTACCCCAAGGAGTTGTAAAAGTCATCTTGTGCTGATCTTCATCAGCTATCTTGATTTGGTTGTATCCTAAAAATCCATCCATAAGAGATAGCATCTCATATCCTATTGTTGAATCCACAATCATATCAATATTTGGTAGTGGAAAATCATCCTTAGGGAAAGCCTTATTAATGTCTCTAAAATCCATGCAGATTCTGATCCCGACGGGATTCTTCTGGATAGGGACGATGTTGGATATCCATTTAGAATAATCAATAGGTTGAATGAATCCTGCTAAAATTAATCTTTCTAATTATTATTTAACATGTATGGCCACCTTGGGTGCATCTTTCGAGCTTCTATTTAATAGACTTAGTGTCTCTGCATATACAACTAAGTTTTCACGACCAAAGTTTGATCTAAGCCTGACATATCCTTATAGAACCATGCAAATACATCTATAAAATCCTGTAGCAACATGGTGAATGTCTTTTGTTCCTGTGCCAAGAGTGATGCTCCCAATTTGACTATTTTTGGGTCCTCTTCTATACCAATGTTTACATCAATAGTTTCCTCTACTAGTAACTTTGACAAGTCCTCCATACATGTAGGATCGGGAGGAAGGTTGAGATCTTCATCCAAGGATGTCTCCATGAGATTTTCATCCTTAGTGTGGTCACTTTTATTGTCCTTTTATTTTTGTACATGGTTATCACTATGCCTCAAAGACTTGGACTTTGACTTTTTTTCGAGGCTTTACATTGGAACTTTTTCCCTCACTTTTTCTTAAATTTTTCCTACAAAAACTTTTCCTCCTCACCTGAAGTAAATGCAAGTATCCAAGTCAATATAGAAGCCCTTTTTGTGGTCTCCAATGGGAATTGTATCCCAAATTCCCATGAACTCTATGATAGCTTCATCATTCTCAAATAGATCTAGTGACATATGACGTTGTTGGTCCCATTCAACAAGGGAAGGGTAAACAAGGTCAAGGGTAGATTCCATAGGGGTTATGGTTAGGAACGTGGTATTCATGAATAGGTTCATGGAGGCAAGATCCTCATATTGGCTACAATGGGAATCTATATCGCTGTTTAGATAGTTAGAGCTATCCTCACGTTCAGAGCAAGTAGTGTCTTCATCATTGGGGTGTGCCCCATAAGGGTGAATTCCAATGCCATATATTTCTATTTTAAAATGTAGGAGAGGTACTGATTCTCATTGTCCTTGCTCATTTCTTCCACATCCTAGGCCCTTGCAGCCCGTGGAGTACATCATTTTACTAGATTTCATGTATTCAAAGGTTTGATAACAGGTTGGCTGAGTATCCTCTAAGACACAATCTGTAGGTGGGTCCATCAATTTTTCTTTAGCCAACAAGCCTCCAGGTAAGAATGACCCAATAGTGCATTCATTTCTAGGTCTTCTAAAGTGATAGTTGGGTCGACCTCTAGCCTTGGGAGATAATGAGAGGTCTAAAACCAAGATGGCTTATTACACATTATATTCTCCACATCCGTATTCTATAACCTTCATCTCTCATGAATCAAAAGGAGAGGTTAATGTAGATGCACCATGGGTGTAAGAACTGAGAGAATTTGAATCTATCTGAGATTCCATGGCTTTAGATTGGAGAGGGACAAATATATCGATAGAGGGACATGCTTATGTGCCCTTAAGTGAAAAATTATTGAGAGCTCTATAGTGAGAAAAGGGCTCTAAATCTCCTTGTAATGGCATGTCTCTCATTCTTCATTTAATGCACTAATGGAATGTCGATGGCATGACCTGCATGGTATGAATCCATGGTCGGCCTAGAAGCATTTTATATGGAAGTTCCAAGTCCAGGAAATGAAACATTGTATGATGGAAAGTGGGACCCACCTCCATGGACAACGTGATTGTTCCCGTTGACTCCCTTTTGCATTGTCGTAAGTAGTGATAGTGATGATATTTGACTCAAGATCTGCCTCAGTATGTCCTAGCTGCTTAACCAACTTTAGCGTGCATATGTTCAACCCTGATCCATTGTCCACAAGCACTCATTTGATCTTCTTGTAGGTAACAACTACCTCGATATAAAAGGAAGATTATGTGTTGGATTTTTAGTAGGTATCTCCCTATGATTGAAGGTAATGTGTTCATTTGGTATGATGTTTTCTACTATGGCTTGAAGATGTGTAGGATCTACCTCTAATGGCACCCGACCCCCATAAGAGTTTGGTATAGAATTTCTGTGTACATTTGATATCTTAAAAGATCTAAGATTGAAATATCAGCAAATAGTTTCTCAAGTTCTCTAAGAGGTTGT
The DNA here is from genome assembly GCA_018340775.1 of Taxus wallichiana var. yunnanensis. Lineage (NCBI taxonomy): Eukaryota > Viridiplantae > Streptophyta > Pinopsida > Cupressales > Taxaceae > Taxus > Taxus wallichiana. The sequence goes on from CM031239.1 coordinate 935,276,441, forward strand.
ATTTACCATTTTTGGGGTTGATGGAGAATGTTCGGAATCACGAGGTGGGCACGCCTTGTTACCATAGCAAAATCCTTCCCCTTGATTCAGATGGTTTTGACATGGTCTGTAGGAGAGAGAATACATCCAATAAGTGAATCATAATGATTTTTGTCTTTTTGATGTATAAGTAATTCACTACTTTATGACCTTGGGATGACTCTCCCAAACCTAACTTTGACTTTTCCGATTTATCATGTTTGGGGAATGGCTCTTTATATATCCCCATCTTTTCATTGGGTGTTTGATTTTTCTCTATGCTTTCCACCTCTATCTCCCCATTTTTATGAGGTCTTGGATATAGTGACAAAGTCACAGACATTTGTTTGTCTTATGTCCCTTGACACGATGCATTTCGCAATAGTCATGCTCCTTGTACCATGATGGTTTTGGAGCATTGTCATCAAATGGTTGTGTCGTAGGATATGTCACCATGTGATCCGCATCCAATTGTTTTAATATAACCGACAAAGGTTCATTGAGGGGGGTGAACATTCTCCACTTGGGTGGTGGTTGAATGGGTCCTTTGGTCAGTTTAAAAGGTTGACCAGTTTGAACCACTTGTACACATTTTGAATTAGTGATCCCTGTCTCCTAACACGTTTTATTTTTATTAAATACCTTCAGATTCTCCGTGGGTTTAACATTTTGATTATCTCTAGATAGGGACCTAAGAGTTCCTTTGGAAATGAGAGATTTCTCTATTTTAACCCCTTTTTCAATGACCTCCTCAAAATTATGAACACAATGCATTTGGAGGTGGAAGTCTATTTATGTCGGATTTAGGTTGGGCACAAAAATACATACCATCTATTTTTCGGGAAAGTGCAAGGAAGCAACTAGCTATCCCTCACCACCATTGTAAGAAGCTAGTGAGAGTATTATTACGGTGTTGTTTGGCACCACATAAATCTGCCATGGTTACATCACTCTCTATATTGTATGAGAAGTGACGTACAAACCTTTTTGCCAATTCTGGCCAAGTGAAAATTGATCCCCGAGGTAAATGTGTAAACCACTCCAAGGCTTGACCTCCTAGACTCTTAGGAAATAGTCATATGAGATAATTATCACTATAGGACACCTTTTGACATGCTATATAGAAATATTTGACATGATCCCGTGGATCTCCTTCCCTTTATATTTGTCAAATTTTGGCATGTCGAATTTCTTAGGAAAAGGTTGAAGGGTCATAGTCTTGTCAAAAGGAGAGGGACATAATTCTTCGTATTGATACTTTCTAATGCTCCCCATATTGCTCTCTTGAAGGCTTGTGAGTTTTGCTTTCAAATACTGTACCTCTTGTGCAAGTAATTGTTCTTTAGTGGGAGAAGCGGGGATATACACTCAATTATACTCCGTATCATCTTCTCCTTCATTTCCTCTATGGATTTCACTCATTTTGAACTTAGGCCTTGATTTTTGAACATTTTTTCTTGCTTCCTTTTGTACATGAGAGGTTAGTAAAGATAATTGTCAACTTAGGTTACCAAACTGTTATTGGATGGTGGTTTCTTCTTCTAAAGGTTCCTCCTCTTCCTCGTATTGTGGAGGTTCTTCAACATTCTCATATCCTAACCTATTTTTACGTGGAACTTTGATAAAGGGTATTTTATGTCCCACTACTTTATCATTTTCTGTGTTGGAGGTAGAAGCATGTCCATGCATCAAAATATGCTCCATGTTGATAAAGGGTCACTATTCCTTATTAGCATTGTTCGCAGGTGGGATTATCTCATTTTCAGTGGGCATTTTGGCACCGAATTCCACGACCTACGCTATCACTCTATCCTTATTTCTAACAAGAAACTCATCTAATAAATTATAGTCAAATTCAAACTTTACATGTGGGGATACCAATTCATCACCACTATGATTGACCATATCTTATATCTCTTTTTCTGCAGAAAACATAGGTCCTAGATCATGTCCAATGAAAAAGTTTGACCCTTGTCTCTTTGACGCTTCCTAAGCTTACACTTGTTGTTCCTTGTATGTTTGTTTCTTGATTCCTAATTGTGTTTTGGGAGCCATGATTTTGTAGTATCTTCACTAGGGTAAGTTATAAATGTGCTCAAAAAAGTTTATTCACACCTAAGTGAAATTGAAGATGAATGCCAAGAATATGAATGAATAACAATGTGAGAATACCAATGTGATAGAGTGATAAACAAATAGTGACACAAATATTTGGTATCTAAGCCCATCAAATGAATGAAGTAATTCCTAGACTATGTTTCAACAAAGCAGTTTGGTATCACAAGATAATTAACAAGATGTTCTCACTTATGCCAAGTTCAAAAGAATGAACAAGACATAAGTAACTACAAGAAGTTAATGTGACCTCCTAACAAGGTATACTAGAAAGCGAGATCAAATTTGTTTAAGACCTATATCCCAAAAAGCGCTAGTTACAATTTGTGAGTGAGACAATAATGTCACCAAGATATGTTAACCAAACTTTGTGAGAAAGTAAGGTATTGATATCAAGATGATATTGATATAACAAACAAAAGTGGTAACACGTAGCACTCTTCAAAATCGAGGTAAAAATAAAGTCAACTAAAATCTAAGACTATAACTAAGAATTGTTAAAATGTGTTTAGCGTAACCTTACAAGATAGATATTTAGGTCAAGTTCACAAAAACAAGGCATAAATACCAAAATTGTAGTGATATGATACAAACAAGGTAACTTTTCCAAGGAATTTCAAGATGAAGAACCACACTTAACTACAATGACAGATCCTAAAATGGGTATCAAGATCACAAAGGCCACAAATGATATGAATATGCCTCCACACACTTTAGACGTTTAACTTACCCAACCACAAACATGGATGGGCGTAAACGAACAAAAAAGTGTTGGAAACAATCGATTGGTAACACAAAGTTAATCACCTTTCTTTTGATCAACAAAGTTTCAAAAGAATGTGAAGGAAGTAGATAAAAATGGTGATGAAAATGCTAGCTTCACTTTGACAAAGTTTCACCTCACCCTAAGGCAAGTAAAGAAAGTAAGTGAAAGTGACGCATCATATGTTCCATGATGAAAATATGGCTCACAACTCAACACTTGTTTTAGAATGGTCAAAGTGGGCTCCTATCCAAAGAATATCTTCCTAGGTGGTTCTCTCATCCTAGGTGTTACACAGTTTTCTTAAGCAAGTGTGATTTACCAAAACAATCCGGACCATATTGGGATTACCTCGGCTTTACTTTACCCCCTTCAAGAATAGTAGGCAACTAGTGCATCTATGTGTACTATCACTAGGGTTGTCATATGGACAACTGGTAACACTATCTCACAAAAGCATCATTAGTCAAGTTGGTATTTTGGAGTACTTCCCATTTTTTCCACAAGGTTCCCTTTCATGGAACTACTTTGGGGTTTGGAACCACTCCCATTGTTGTAGCTTAAGGTGTTATGCCAAAGGGGTTATGTTCCAGTTGAGTGGATAAGGACATACCCTTTTCGAAACTTGCAATACGTGTTTTGAATATGTTGTTATTTTTATCTTGTTTAATTAGGTGTGGTTTGGTTGATCACATTTTTGAAACCTATATGAAAACTATGGATTAGTAGTTTTTGATTTCGTTTCGATTCATTATTTCTTTGACAAGAGTGATGTTTGGTCCTGTACGACGAGTTTAGTAGTTTTCCATCAAAATAATAAACATCATTTTTATTCTCAAGATTGTCCAAGGATGCAAAAAAGAAGAGCATACGTGATGTTTCCAAAATCCAAGAAGATATCAAATGGAAAAATACTTTAATTCAAACACACGGGTTAACCCATTTCAATTCAAATATTCCTAAAATTTCAAAGCATCAAAAATACTTTATAATCATTTTTGTTCCCAAGATCACCCCAGGGACGTGAAAGAAGAGCATACATGATCTTATTCTTATAAGAAAGAATGCAATGTTTATCTAATCAAGTAAAAGCATGAAAAAACACCCTGCAAAAATGAGTATTTAATTAGATAAAACTGTAAAATTTCAGCACCCTAACACATTAATGTCAAGAAAAGAAAAAGACACATGTGCCCCTATTTTGGATTTTGTACGGGGTTAGGGTGGATGCGCTATTTTTACGGCTCATAGTGTACCTATGCCACTCGAGAGGCGTGTGCACCACCAAGAAAGACGTATGCACCACCTTAGATAAAAATAGGATTAGATTCATACAAAGCAATTGCAATACCAAAAAAACATGTGTGCCACTGCTAATTAAAACAATATCAAAATTAGACGATAGAAACTCTTGCACACTAGAAAAGCATGCATGCATGGGTTAGGGTGTATGCATTGGTTGATAGGCTTTATTGTTGCAGTGAAGGTACAGTATGAAATGATGTATGCACTTGGGTTGATGTACTGCACTCTGTTTAGGGTACATGTGGTGGGGTTAGTGTGCTTGCGCCAAGGTCAATAGATAGAGATTCAATCTCAGTGCACTTGTGCAACCCGGTGCACCTACGCCACCATAAATGTACCTACACTCGTGTTAGTGTGCCTATGCCACTCCTGCAACCAAAACACGGAAAAAAACATAAAAATCTCACAATACTTCAAATTTTAGCAAGTTAGTTTAAAAATGGTAACAACCCATTAAAATGATGGCTATGAACAAGAACCTACACATATAATATTAGCAAAAATTCCAAGAAAATGGACATTAATTACTACATGTGCATATCAAAAGTTAGCCAAAAATAATAGAATTTAAACTAAAATGCCAAGGGACTAGGTCCCACCTGTGCATGCCAAATGTGTGCATAGTTTGTTCAACTAAGTTAATGAAAATAAAAACTAACACCTAGTAGTCTTAATTAACAAAGTTAAAGCAAAGTCTAAAGCACCATCAAGATAAGAGCTAAACAAGGTTAGACAATAACATTATTTGCATTTAAAACTTCAAAGCATAAATCAAACTAAGCATGCAAATTTGTCAAGAACCTCTACTCTTTTGACTAACAACAAAATTAAATGGACCTATGTGGGCTCCATGGCTATCAAATTAGTTGGTTTTGATATCCAAGAACCTAGGAATGAGAGCTTATCAATGTTGGGCTACAAGACCCTTTTGACACCTCCCATATGACCCAAGCACTTTGGCTAGAAAAAGAGGCTTAACTCTTCAAGTGATGAATTCTCAATAATAACAAAGGAAATATTTCAATCTATTTGCTATGTGCTATGCTTTTGTCTTCTCAAGGAATTTAGGTGTAGGTGTAAAGGTGGGAGGAGGGCCCTTTATATATCCTAATGGACAAAGGAAACATTACATCCATTTGCATGTGGGATAAAAGAGATGTTGAGTTAGTTGTGGATAAGGGGGTTTAGATAGGGTTGAGTTAACTTTAGGAGGGTTTAATTTTTCCATTAGTGACCCATGTGGATAAAGGGGCCTATAAATTAATCAAGATGATTTAATTAATAGATGTGCAAGCTTATAGAAGCTTTTAGAGGAATATTAGCTTGACTTAGACTATAAAGATGATCAAATCAATCAAATATTGATTTATTGGTTAAATGAAAGGGAAGATAATTAATTAGTAATAATTAACTAGTCTAGATAAAAATGGGGGTTTATTAACGAAAGGTCATTAATTAGGGTATTTATTGGATATGCGACTTAATTAATTAGCATAGTGTAGTTAATTAAAGATGATAGAGCGAAGACGAGTGCCTTTGATGATATGTCGCCAATTTGCAAGAAGGGAGATAATTAGTGCAATTTTAGTATTTAAATTTCTCGGGCATAATTATGGGTGTCTACACTTCTAAAGAATGCATATATTTTTTAACAGTTCAAGTTACTAAAGACACTTAAAACCTTCTTGCTTCTATATATTTTGGCATTGGAATTTGTTCATTTATGGATATAGAGCACAAAATGCTTAATTCAGGTAGGATTCATGGTTATTTGAAATATTTTGTGGGAAATTAAGAAATATGAAGTTGATTTCACTAGATCTTTGAGATCCTTCATCGCTAGCTCTATTTTGTTTGATTCTAGCTCATCTTATTCTTTTATTAAACCATCATTAGTAGAGAGATCAAGGATCTTTGAAGTTACAAAGGGCCTTAGTTGGGATGTTGAGATGGCTTCTAGAGCCAAGATCTTAGTAGACTCCTTAGTCAAGGAGTGCGTAGTGGACCTAGGACCCTTTACCACTACCTTGGATCTTCATATCCTTCCTTTGGGTTCTTATGGAGTGATCTTAGGCATGGATTGGTTATCTACACAAAAATCCATATTTGATTGTTACGGTAAGGTTATTTATTGTGTAGATATTTTGGGAGTTGATTCACTAATAGTTGGAGTTAAGAGACCCATCTCTATTGACATTATTTCGATATGTTGCTTAAACGTTGCATGCGGCATGGATCACAACCTGTATGCTATTACAATTAGTGATAGGTCATAGGATGGGGTTAGTGGAACTTAACTTTATGATGATCTTATTTTGTGGGATTTTAGAGATGTGTTTCTTGGCAAGATACCAGGGTTACCTTCCCCACGTGAGATATACTTTCACATTGATTTTTTTCTAGGAGCGGAGCCTTTCTCACACACTCCATATAGAATGACCACCTTTGCACTATGTTAGGTCAAGTTACACCTTGAGGGACTTATATAGAAAGCCCTAATCCATTGTATTATATCTCCTTGTGGTGCGCAGTGATCTTTCTAAAGAAAAAGGATGGATCTCTAAATTTTTGTGTGGACTCCATGAAGGTAAAAAAGTAACGATCAAGAATTTTTACCCCTTCCTTGCATAAATGATTTTTTTAATGAGATGAAGGGGACCACAATAGATTCCAAATAGATATTAAGTATGGTTACCATCAGCTAAGTATTGTAGATGAATATGTCCATAAGATAGCTTTCAGTAGATATATGACCACTACAAGTTCAAAGTCATGCCATTCAGACTGATGAATTCCCTACAAAGTGTTCATGTGTTGGATGAATAGTGTGTCTAGAAATTTTCTAGAATACTTTGTACTCATGTTTCTTGATGATATTTTGATCTACTCATGTATGCATGAGGAGCACGAGGATCACCTTCGTCGGGTTTTACAGTGTCTTCCTCAATAACAAATATACGAGAACCTAGAGAAGTGTGTATTTTTCTAGTTAGATTATCTATATATGGGCCACATTATTTTTGGGGAAGGTATTGCAGTCAATCCTTCCATAATTAGATCTATTATGGATTGGCCAGCACCTACCAATGTGACCAAGGTGCATAGTTTCATGCGATTGGTAGGTTACTAGAGGGCGTTTGCTTAGGATTTCTCGCGTGTTAAGCATCCCATCACTTCCCTTCATTTGGTCAAATATATGTTATCATGCCTTTAGGACATTAAAGGAATTCCTTATGGTAGCACCCCTTCTTGCAGTGCCAAATCCACAAGGATATTTCTTCACATGCACATATGCTTTTTGTTAGGATTAGGAGGTGTATTGATGTAGGAGGGTCATGTAGTAGACTTGTTATCCAAAATTCACCCCTCAAGGTAATTTTGATAACATGCATCAGATTTTTCAGTCCCGAGCAAGTAGATTGATTCAAGGCAAAAAATCATGTTTCTGGGGTCCCCTCGGCTTCTTTCTAACTCTCCTGTCCAAGAAGAAAACCCAGCAAGTTTTAAACATGTGAAAAAATGTAAAAGCCGAGCTTGGTGCCGAAATACAGAGAAAATCGGCTAAGTTCTAGACCAGGCGGTCCTTGGGACAGTTGGGACGTCGGGCGTGAATCGGGTGGAAAGCTGCCTGTGGTTCGCAAAGCATCTAGGGACGATTGGGACATCGGGACGCGCGGGGCGTGAAAAGCTGAACCGGCCGAAAAAATGAAGAAAATGTCTAAGTCTCCGTTTCGTGCAGTTTGGGACATTTGGGATAAAAGTACGTGCGGGACGCGGATCGGCCGGTTTGGCGCAAGTCAGTCCATTTCGGGCGGTTCGGAGATATTTGTCCCAGTCGGTCCGGGACAGTTGGGACAAAATTACGTGGAGGACGCGAACCAGACGATTCGGCTAAAACATGAGACTTTCATTCGTGACAGTTGGGCCAAAAGGACGCATGGGGCGCGAAAAGCTAAAAAAGCCGAGAGCTAATGAAATCTCACCACGTGTCTTCACCGCAAGGAGGGACAAGGAAGCCTGAATTGGCGAAGCAAGATTTTTTCATTTGGGACAGCCGGGCCAATGGTACATGAGGGATGCGAAAAGCCGAAAGATCCGCCAATGAATCAAATCTCGCCACGTGTCTTCACCTCGTCGGCCCGACGGGAAAATTTTGAAAATTTTTCCAAAAGGAAAAAAAAAGGAAAATGGTCAGGAAGGGCCCACATCCAATGAAATCATGCCATGTGGCACTTGAGTGGTGGAGTGTAGGGGAGAAATGGGAAAATTTTCCCAAAGTGAAAAATACCAAAAGGACAAAGTGCGCCCCTCAGGCCCGAGCCAATAAAATAGCGACACGTGTCCAAGTGGCAAGAAATTAAGGAAGGGCCTGACAGAGAATTTTCAGAGGATGAACCCGCGAATGAATCAGAGCCTAACACATGTCATCCAAGTGGCAGAGCGCGGGAAAAAATTCAAAATCCGTTTTGGCCTGTTTTTGCCCTAAATCTTCAGATCGCCATAACTTTCGATCCAGAGCTCAGATTTTCGTGTTCTTTATATCAATGGAAAGCTGGAAAAATTCTCTACTGGATTCCTAGGTAAATCTTGCATTTTGGTTCATTTTGGAGAGATAAAATCAAGAAACGTCTCTGGCACGTGATAATGGCTTAATCGATGTTTCAACAACCAGCTTTAACGCAAATACAATTCGTCACTTTTGCTAGGGTTCTCACCCACCGCCATAATGAAATAAATTAAAGGCAACCTAGAGGTGGTTGGGGTAGATTCAGATTTCCTATATCTTCCCTCTCTTATTCTTCCTATAAATTGAGAGGAGGGGCTTCTTTCTAAAGTGGTAGTTCATCTTTTCAGCTCTGTCGCTCCCTTCTTTTCTTCTCCGGGGTTAAAAATGGAGTTTGAACCTCCTCCTACTCTGTAATGGCATTTTTGCCTTTTACCATTAAAATGATGTTCTGTGCAAACTTCTGAAGCAACAAAAACATGTTTCGTGATGCATCTGTCCATCCTTGCTCGTTTTTCACTTGTTTTCTTCTTGCCTCTCTTCATTGCAGGTATTTGTGCACATTTGAATGTTCATTGCGGGGTTGGATTTGTGTTCATGTAGTTTTGGGACATTTTCCATGTGAAATTTATCCTTGGGCCTGTGATGCATCTGTCCACCCTTCCCATTGCTCACCTCTCCTTGTTCCATGGCAGTTTTGATAGATGTTCAACATTTTCCTTCTCTGGTGTATCACCATTTTAGTGTAGGCTCTGTTTTTCCCCTTTTCTCTCTCTCTCTGTCTCCTTGGCATGGTTAGATTAGGATTAGATTATCTTTCCTACACTGGAATAGCTTGTGGCAGGTAGTTTAGGAAGAGGAACCAGCCTTCTCTGGAGATTCCTTTCTCATTTCACGAGTCCCACACTTGGAGAAGGGATTCCATGTTGTGCAATCACATTGGATGCTAGTACGATCAAACTAGAAATCTGATCAACATCCAGGGGTGTTGTGATTTTGTACCAACAAGACTTTGAGTATCAAAAAATCAAGGATTATGAGCTCAATAATCTAACTCATGACCTTGATCTTACAGCAGTAGTTCATGTTTTGGTTTGATGGAGGCATTTCCTTTTAGAAAGGATATTCATTCTTAGGACATATCACTTGAGTCCTCATCACCACTTCATGGAGCCAAATCTAAATGCTCATCAGCGATGTTGGATGGAGTTGCTTTGTGACTACAAATTGGAGTTAGATCATGTTAAGGGGAAGGAGAATGTTGTTATGGATGCCTTGAGTCATTGGAGATATTTGGTTATCACTAAAGTAGTTAGTATAGACTTAAGGACCATGATTTTGTAACATCTTGTACATGACACCTTCAACCTTTGAGTTATAGTAGAGATCAAGTCTTAGAGACCCCTCGAGGAGAAGTTTGATGGATTTTCATTAGAGGAAAATGGTCTTCTTCGGCACATAGGTCAGATCTATATACCCTAAGATGGAGGATTGAGGTAGGATATCCTTTTGAGGAACATCATGCACTGTATTTAGCTCATCCAGGGGTGAAGAAGATGAATGCCACTTTGACATATTTATACCATTGGAGATGGATATGGAGTGACATACCCTATTTTTTATCTCATTTTGTAGAGTGTTAGAAGGTTAAGGTTGAGCATCAACATCTAGTTGTCCTTCTACATCCTTATGCCATACTCGACTTGAAATGGGACACCATTTCCATGGATTTCATTATTGGGCTACGTATGTCGAGATACTTCCATGATGTTGTCATGGTCACTATGGATGGATTGATGAAAGTGGCTAATTTTTATCCAGTAAAGACCACATATACAACTAGTGAAGTGTCATGAGTATATTTGGATGACATTGTTATATTATATGGGATTTCACGTAAGATCATTTTTTATCATGTTCCCTTGTATAGCTCTCACTTTTGGACCACCATACAACATACTCTTAGGAAAAATATAAAATTCAGTACAACATATCACCCTAAGGTAGATGGATAGATAGAGCGGGTGAATTAGATCTATGAGGACATGATTTAGATTTAAATCATGGACCATCAGTTGAGATGGGAGGAGTACTTGTACTTGTTGGATTTTTCCTACACCAACAATTTTCATGGTTTGATTAGTATGTATCCATTTTAGGAACTATATGGAAAGTCTTTTGCAGACACCACCGAGTTTGGATAGGTTAGAGGATAGGATATCTCTTAGGCCAACTTTATTACAGGATGTGGAGTAGCATTTTTCATTATTTGATAGAGATTATAGGAAGCTAAGGATAGACAAAAGAAGTATCTAAATCGGTGGAGCATAGATTGCAGTTTTGAGGTGGCCACGAAGGTGTTTCTTTGTGTCAGGCCTCATAAGAGTCCAATCTTTTATGGAAAATACTCTAAGCTTTCCTCTATGTTTGTGGGTCCTTCTACAATCTTGGAACAAATTAGTCTTTTTGCCTACCATCTAGTATTAAGACCTAGCTTGTCTCGTATCCACAAGGTATTTCATGTTTCTATGCTTAGGAGGTACATTCTAAATCCTTCTCATGTATTAGATTGGACCACATTACATATGTAGGATCAAGAGAAAATAATGGTGGATCCCATGTGTGGGTTTGATACGATGAGACATCAGCTACATGGAAGGATGCCACACATTTAAGATCACAATTACCACACTTGTTCCAATGACTTCTAAGAGGAATTCGAGTCTAAGTTGAGGGGGTGTACCACTCCTTGTTGAAATTGATATTACTATGATTCTTCTTACTTTGGATTGGAGCCATAAACATTGTTATCATATTTGATCTTTAGACATTGATAGATGGACATTACTATATTTGATTAGCTTATTTGATAGATAGTATGAATGTTTTAGACTTATGACATGATGTGATTTACATGATAAATTATATGCATGGATTAACATATCAGCATTTGATGATCTAAAGTTACTACTATACTAACACATTAGATTTGATATATAGATTTTGCTAGATGATTTAGTTGGTTTTGTGATCTTATTGCTAATTGATGAATTGATAAAATTGAAATATTTGGAATTGTGAACAATTGGTGAATTACTTGATTTTAGTGATGGTTTAGTTATGATATTTGATTATGTGAATTGATATGTATATATGTGTGTTTTATTATCTTGATTTTGTTAATATGGCCACGAGGCCAAGAAAGGTATTGTTTTGATTGTTGCAAGAAATTGTAACAGAACAAACAAAAAGGGGATATGAGACCAACAATGAAGGAATTTGGGGAATTCGCAATAGGTCACCTTAGCAACTTGCATAATTTTTTATTGTTGTTGTTGTTGTTAGATTGTTAGGAGGTCCCCATTAGGGGGTGGCCTCAAATTTGACCTTGGGTAAATATATTGTTTTCCTTTTTTGTGAGTATTTGTATTATTTTAGTATTGTGAGTCACCTTTATTAGTGTTAGTTAAAATGTTCCATTTAAGTTGATTAAACTTGATTAATTAGTGTAAATTGGGATTTGACCAAAGGGGGTTAATTAATGTGAGTAGGTGGTTCTTTGTTTGTGTTTGATTTGAAAGTATTTTATTTCTTTTGAGTGTTGTGTACTCAACCTTTCATGTCAAATTCGGATTTGGGCTTAATGGCCATTTTGGAGGCTTGTGGGACAAGTTAATCTTATCCCACACCTCTTAATTTCACCTCCCAACTACCCCTATGGGTTAAGGGGTCAAAAAAAGACCCCATTATGTGTTTTTAAGACAAAAGTTGCTATTTATTGCACTTTCTTACATATGTTTTTAATTTTGTCCTTTAGAGGTGTGGGTTTGAGTTTGAGTGTGTAAGAGGGTTTTCATTCCCTCAACCACAAATTTATTGTGCTTTTGGGATTGGGTTTGAACTTATGATGTGTATTTTAGGAGAAATGATGTGGCATCATACATGGAGCCACATCACCTCTCCCTCATCTCTTTTTTATTTATTCAAGTTTGTTTGATGATTTGGGGTTTACTTGATTTAATTGGCCTCCTGAATTTTGGGAGAAGCTTTCTTTTGGAGTGCTTATTGGAGTTCTAAGTTATATTTTGATTTCTTTGGATTTGGAAAGGTTCAAGCTTACTTTTTGTTTAGACACTCTTCTAATGAAAAGGTAGGGTCTTCACCCATGTTTTCTTATTGTTATTTTGTTGTGTAAATGAATGTGAATGGATGATTGTTGCATGTTTGTGATTTTGGGAAATAGAATGGCCTTTAGGTTGTGTAGGAGAAAATGGAAATGGGGATATTTTGGAGGGAGGAATAAGAGTATTATTGGGTATTTTAGGAGGGAGTTGGGTTGGGGTGTCCCACCTTGTTGATAAGTGAAATTTGTGCTTATCTTGTTTATTTTATTGAGGGAGACATAAGAGTTGAGGGAGGCATAAGAGTTGTTTTTCTTGGAGGGAGGCATAAGAGTTTTGTGGGTATGTGATTGAGTTCTTGGAGGCTTTAAGTATGCCATCAAAACCCTTGGGAGGCATAAGTAGATCCCCATGTTCCTTTCTCTTTCTTGGCTTGAGTATGGAGCCTTTTTGCTTGGGAACTTGCATGTTTGTTGTGATTTTGGTATTGTGTTTACTGTGGTGAAAGTATTGATTGAATTTGGTTAGGGAATCCATGTAATGTTGTTAATGGTTGTCTTATACCCATCATTTCTTAATTGTTGGGGTTCGCGGGGTAATGAGGAAGAAGTTTTCTCTTCATCATTAGATTATTTTGTGATTGTGTCGTGGATTTGGGGAATATGGTAGAGCTCAAGAATAGATTTGGTGTATGTAGCACCTTGCAGAAAATGAGAAGAGATCCCTATATGTAAATGAATCTTGCCATGTTGTCTCCACTCAAGTGGACACTTTTAACTTGTATTTTAAAGATTGTCAACCTCTTGTAAATGTGTTGAGAAATGGTTGATTTATATTAACTTTTTAAAATGTATGCATATTGGAAAGTAAAAAAAAGAAAATTGTACTTTTACTATGAGAACCCTTTCATCTTATATACTTTTTAGCAAGAGTGTTTTCAATGCAAAAGTTTTATTTTAAATGGGTTAGTTCTTGTAAAAATAAAACTATAAAATATTGCATTATTTGGTTGAAGCTTGACTTTTAAATGGTTTTTAAAATGAATTTTAAGATCTCTAAATCCATGCCTATATTCAACTTAAATTTTTCCTCAAAAGCCTAATATGCTTCGTTTTACAAGATTGTTGTTCTTATTCACTTGTTGTTTTAAATGGTTGTCATTTATTTATTGTGAAAGAAAGGAAATAGTTCTTGTTTCTATTGAAAAGAAGGCATATTAAAAAAATTAAAATTATAGTTACATTACTTAGTATGTTGAAGAAACAAAATAATTATTAGAATTCTTAGAATGAGGAAAAATCTTCTCCTTACAAGTTATAATAGGTTGAATGAGAATTTTTATTAGTTTTCTTAGTGTTACTTTATATGGATATGTAGAAAAATTATAATGCTTTGCTTGTTTTACACTCTGCCATACAACTATATTAATCAATTAAGATAAGAAAACACACACACACACACACACACACACACACACACACACACACACACACACACACACATATTAAAAAAGGGGAGTTAAATAATTATTATTGTGTTTATAATAATGAAATTACAATTAATAGTAATATTGATACATATAGACAAATTAATATTATTAATATTAAACGAACTTATTATAAAAAAATGTATTGTTTTTGTGTTTTGAAAGGCCATTCATTGCTGTTTTTTTTTTTTGGTCATTAGTTTGGGGGATGGGGTAGGAGGTTGCCAACAATATCCCCCAGCCCATATTAATATGGGGTTGGGGTGCGGGTCGGTGACCTAGCACCCCCAACCCTCCCCCTCCCCACTATACAAAAACCTTACCAAATAAAAACCTTAGCTCGGTTAATAAAAATTGTGGCAGTGTAGTATTTAAATGTGGTCGCATCATTTTTATCTCAACCTTAATAAAATAATGGTATGTAAATTTAACCCATGGCGAGAATAATATAATAAATAAATAAATTTACATATATTTACATATATATAATCCTCAAATAGTTGTGAATATATACCATTTACACTAGATCTAAAATGCGGAAAAAATGCCCATACTCAAATAGGAAAAATACAAATTAAATTGCTCAATAAAAATAAAAATGCATGAAAACCCTAAGAGGGTTAAAAATGGAATGAGTAATAAAAATGTGTATGCATCCTTGAGCTTGAATATACATTCCTTGACCTCCATTATTCTTATCCTCCCAAATTTGCAAAATTAAAATAAGAAAACAACATAAAATAATGAATAATAGCACTTCATAAGGATGTTTAGGGTTAGGTTGAATACCTAATATCCAAGGGCTCTAAATGAATCCATCTAATGGTTGTGAATTAACTTTGACAAAAGTTAGGTTAGGGTTTTTGTAGGAATGTGTTTTTAATTTAATTGTATGTGGAACTTGTTAATGAAGCGACTAAAGGGATGTTATGAGGTAAATTTAAAATGTGACCTGATTTTTGAGTTTGGTGAATTTTATAAATCCCTTGACCATTTCATTTAATTTAATAAAATTTACCTAATGATAACTAGACAATGTTTATTATAGGAGTTAAAATATATTTGAACTAAATTATATGGTTAGGGTAAATGAGACCTTAACCTTAGGATATTAAGTCAATAAATGACATTAGAAATATAATACTAAAATAAATAAATAATGTAATAAGGGTATTTTAGCCAATGGCTTGTAAGGGTTAATTAACAAAATTTAACAAAAACCCTAAAAGAGGATTTAAGCCCAAAATGTTAATAATAATAATTAATTTTCAATTAAAACAAATGAATTATTAAATGAGAAATAAATTAAATCTAGTTAAAGGTTATCCCGTTGTAACCCATTTAAACGATTTTTTTTTTTTTAATAATTTTTCCTACATATTTTGTGGCTTTTGTGTAGAACAAGAATGTGTGCATTACAATAATCCACCCATATCCATTTAATGTTGACTCTACAAAAAGCAGACCTATTTCCTTGTAACCTATCCCTCTTTGTTATATCAATGATCAAATAACCTACCACATCGGTCCCCATATGCACCCCATCAAATTTCAATTCCTATGTATCCCTCACCTTCGATGGCCAACGTATAGTTTGCACGAGAATTTTAATTTATTTTCATCACTTGAACCGGTTCTATTGGTTCACCTTATCGATATCCACCTCCTCCATTGTCCCAACACCCACACCAGTTCCTTGTCTTCTCTATTATTTGAATCCATAGCATTTGGATTTGCAACACTTACATTAACCTCCTCGACTTGAACACTAGACACATCTAATTTCTCCCTCTTCCAAATTTCCTTGCATGGTGACATGTTCCATACCAAGTTCCTCATCCCATAAAACATTCTTTTAATCATTTCCGACTCTTTGAAAATTGATGTAGAAAAGCCTTGAACTCTCCACTTCTATATTTTGTTCCCAAATTCCCTCCTTGGTGTTCAAAAATATTCTCTTGGGTGTTTTAGTTCCCCAGGGGACACGAATATAAAGCCATGCAAAAACTAATCTTCATCATTCCCTTGTAAGGGGTCAAAAAAATCAAAAATCTCATAGATCTAGAAATCCCTAAAAAAATAGACTCCCAAAACTTAAACGGAAGAGTTGGGAGCTAGATCAAAACAAGGAAGGACTTAAAAATAAGATTAGGTGGCACACACACCTTTGGTTCCCAACGATGGAGACTCGAATAGCATTTCCATATAACCATGGAACTTCCTAGACCACTTTTTCTCTCACGTATTCATCATGTAATAGAATAAAAATCATTATCCTACTATATCTTTGATGTCTACCTTGTAAACCCATTTCCTTTTACACAAATATCAAACAAAATAAATGTTCTATCAAATACTAGCAAAACTACCAACAGGGGTAAATTTTAATATTTCCTTGGCTTTGTCGATGATGAGATCAAAGTATTTAAAGTTGTGGATCATCATCTTTCTATGAAGGAGAGAGCTTAACAATATCACGAGTTAGCCTCATTGAATAGTTTAGCTACCCAAGTTTACATCGTCTATTCTCTGGCATGGATTTAACACTTTTAACGGTAAACACTTTTATTATACTAGAGCTATGAAATAGAGTGGTGGAGGAGCAGTTTTCTAAGTGGTAGATGGTTGTGGGCTTAAGTCCTTAATGTTCAAAGAGACATTTGCATTGAGAGGACCCTTCGATGTTCCCTTTGGTTTATATGGAGAATTTATACCCTTACCTCAAGGTGTCCTCACAGACACTTTTTGAAAGCATATAATTAACTCAATGGGAATGCAACTTGGGTTGATGATCAAAAACTACTTGTAACTCATCAATATCCCAAAACCTTGAATTCGATATAAAACAATTTATTCTGAAAATATTTAATTATTTCATCACTAAATTTTAGTTTTGGATATTTATTTTCATGTGATTAGACTCTTGAAACCCACTATTAGAATGAAATAGAAAAAATTATACTATATTTGAAAATATATTCTGCACCATTTTCGTATGTTTATTTATATATTATTATCATAAGTTACATTAGATCCTCCATTAAAAAAATATGTTGGATAATAATTCTACTTGAATTGTATGACGTACTTATGATAGTTTTATTTAGTGATAAATGAAAATGGTTAATAAGTACAAAAGTTTCTTTACCATCCCCCTACTATTATAATTTATCATGGTGTTTACAAACAAATATTATGTAAGTGGATATCCTTGAATTTAGGAAAACATGAGAATGAAGGATCTTATATTTCCTTTGCATAAGTAAATGGATTTTGAAATACACATATATTATACCTAATTATCATACATTAATTTTATATGAAAATAAAACAAATTAACATTAACAAATCACATTGATGAATTTTTTTATTTATTTCATTAAACTATTTTTATTTATTTATAGGTAAATAAATATATGTTATATGAAAAAATAATAAATGAGAGGTTAAACGTTCTGATGGCGATGAATGGGTGCTCTAACTTTGTAGTGATGATAGAGAGTCTACTCAATATTTTCTTAAGGTGTGGTAGAAAGATCTCGAGAGGCCGGGGGTAATGGTTTCACTCGGTTATGCTACAACGACCCTAGAAATGGTCACTTCTCTTTCTTCTTGGTTGATTGAGTCTATGGGCAAGGTGATGAAATGCCGTGGGAGATTCATGATTCTTCTTTGTAAATGACACCCTTATTTAGTCAAACATGGTTGGTCTAGTGGAGTTTTGTTCTACAACACGGGGTGGTTTGGCGGGTGATACGGCCTTTGGGGATGGTGGCTAGGCATGGGGAATAAACACGTTCCTTCCCATGGGCTAATGAGATAGTTGAATGACATAGCCACAAAGGATTTAACCCCTTCTTGGGTTTATTTCAAGGAATCTACGAAGGGGAAAGGTAATAGGAATAAAATAATTGTGGATCCGTAATGTTATAAGTTTGTGGCTTATGAAAAATCTACCCCACCGAGTTTATTTTGGTCAGAGCTAGTGAAATAAAAATATTTCTTCTAGAAACATGGATTGATATGTAGATTCAACAACATATGTCTAGGTTTCTCCTCTCTTCATGCTTGGATGTCCAATCACTAGGTCCAAATCATTGAAGGTAGGTTGTATATCTATCCTAGTGCTCGTGGTTTTTCCTTGATTATATTTGTTGAAACATCGGACAAGAATTTTATTTTTGGAAAAGTCTCAGATATTTAATCCCATTTTCTATTAATGAAACTTTGGTTCTCTTTGTTTAACCTAGTATCTGATACTTTCCAAGTTAAGCCAATTTAGATTCATCTTCCTTATTTTCCCCTCCAATTTTGGATGGAGAGTTTCTTAACCTCTATAGGTAACACTTTAGGGAAATGTTTGGCTATTGACCCAAAAATGAATATTTTTATCACACTATGTATTCTAGAATCTTGGTTGATATGGATACTTATGTATATTTTCTTGCCACTATTGAACTCAAAGTTGAGGATAGAACTTGGATAAAAATCAAGATAATGAAGGGTTTCCCTTTAGGTATAGAAATTACTATTATCTTGTCCATTTATCTTTATATTTTCATATTGAAAACTAAATAATGTTAAAAGAATAATCTCATGGTGGAAGAACTCTAATCCTAACCACCTAGTTACGAATGACCCGTAAGATTGTCTTTCTAAATCTGAATCAAAGAAATTGGTCCATCTTGAGGTTGATAAGGAGGAAGCACATCTTCCTCAAATGGATCCATTGCAATGATATCGTAAGAATAAAATGGATTTAATGGTTTTGAAAAGGTAACATGTTCCCTTCCTCTTGCTTCATCAAGGATCAAAAATTTCAAGGATCAAATTGAAGTTATGAGTCCAATCCATATTAATGAAAATTAAAGTATGAATATGAAAATGATTGGAAGGTTTTGATTAGGAAAAAGAAAGGTAATATCTCTCTGCTTAAGATGTACTTAAGATCAAGTGCGAAGGGGTCCGAAAGAGTAGATAGCTATTTTATTTTGTTTTGTGTTGTTAGTTTAGTTTTTGTTTGTTTTATTTCTTTGTGCCATTGGGAGATTCCAGCACATTTATTTATCATTGTCATATATTTTTCTCCACTTATTGTACAAGGTAGCATACCCTTAACCCTACTTTACCTATTGAACTAGAATAAAAAAATAATATGTAATTTTAAAAAAATTGAAACTACTAAGTTGATTTTTTTGGAAAAATAACCTTCTATGTTCTGAATGGAATTACCTTAATTTTCTAGTATAAGACTTAATACTAAATAAAAATATTATATTATTATTATTGATGAAAAATATATTATATTAAAGGGAACATAATACAAAAATTTCCAACACAAAAATCGGGTGGTATGAGAGGATGCTCCAAATCATGAGCACACAAGGCCATGCCTTGGAATATAATAAAACAACAAGAAAATGAAAGGAATAAATAATTCAAGCTACTGCAACGAGAAATACAACAAAGGGGAAGCCAATATACCAAGACACCTAAGCATTATAGTGATATTATCCTCATATATAACATTAACTAGCTTGAAAAATAAGTTAGGGCAAAACAAAATATTTATAAATGTTTTTGTTTCCCTTCCTTTCAAGGCTTGCAAACTCTTTCCACTCTTGGGTAAGTTTCTTTTCCAAAGATTGAGAAAAATTTAGGAATGATTGTATCATAGAGATGGTGCAAGATTTTTTCAAGAGATTAGTTGAGGATATTAATA
Source organism: Taxus wallichiana var. yunnanensis (assembly GCA_018340775.1). Lineage (NCBI taxonomy): Eukaryota > Viridiplantae > Streptophyta > Pinopsida > Cupressales > Taxaceae > Taxus > Taxus wallichiana. The sequence continues at coordinate 935,296,475 of CM031239.1, forward strand.
AACTGAATAAATTTTATCCTCGAAAGTTTGAATAATTTATTAGGAAATTAAATATATATTTCGAGACAAATTGATGGCATATCTTTGTAAACACTAGATTTCGACACCCATTGGTGACCTACTCATCTAACTCATATTCATATTTTAAATAAATATACCTAATTCCCATCGCTCCCTAAACCATATTCTATCACTGTAATATCCATTTACTCTAGTAAATACTCACTTAACCCACCCTAAACCTCACAAACCCATTTTATACTTGTAAGGCCAAACACTCATAACCTTCCAACCTCCCTACAACACTATTACCCATCTATTTTAGTCCCCAACCCGAAAATCACCCATTTGGAGGTGGTTGAAGCCACTATCATATGATTTTTCCCCATTTTTCCCGGATCACCAAAAACTCCCAAAATAACCAATGATTATCTATAAGCTTAGTAAATTCCTTTGATTAGGATCAGTGCAAACCCTATCAATACTATGTCATTCTAGACATTGAAATGACATCATTTACGACATCTTAGCACCCTATGAAGCCACACAAAACCCTTAGAGAGATCACACCATCGTAAGTTCTCTTTAGAACATTCATGATTGGAATTTCCCATCAAAATGAAGGTATTATTTTCTATTTACTTCCCCTTTTACCTAAATATGATTTTTGACAACAATTTGATTATTCAATCACACATTCACAATAAAAAATTATATTTTATTCAAATCATGTATTTACATAGTAATCACAAGTTATTCTCTTGAATCGATCTGAACATCCGAATAGCATGCGGTTCTTGATTGAGTCTTTCGATCAGATATTCCCTATTTTCATTCCATTTTACAATTTTTTCAACTCTTCTATTTTTTCAAGTGTCCTCAATTTTTAGATGGTCATTTAAGGTAAAGCACATCTAATTACTAGAATTTATGATCTCCCAATCATGAAATTATAACTAGTCAAGGTTAGATTCTTAAGAAAGACACTAGAGTCTATTAAAGTTTGACATGTGAGTCTATAGCTATATAGAGAGAAGTTGCATGTAGATGTTGTGAATGATTGAGTGAATAGAAAAAAATAATGTTGAGTTTAATTCCATTACGTGAAATTTGTTAAAAGGATATATCTTCTAAGTATGATCAGCCTCTAAACTACATAGTAAACATAAACACATGATTGTACATGTATTTTTACAATTGTGTATCTTATACTCAATGAAATAGAATAACGTAAAAAAACCTTGATAAATGTTCAACATCAATGAGAATATAAACTTCCAAGATCAAATGCGGAAATAATAACTCAATTGATAATCATACAGAAGAGAACATTGGATACATATATTTATTTAATATAAGACACTTAAGGCATGTAAGTATTCTATTATCTTATTTATGATTCTTTCCTCTTAGGGTATTGATCAGGGGATCATTTTTGAAAGTTTCCTAAACATCCTAAATGGTGTGAGTGCAGAAGATCATCTTGAGAGCTTTCAAGCATTTGTAAGAACGCTTGACAAAGCAGGACATTGGGAGCTCTAGATATGTCTGCGGTCAAAGTTTAGTCGATGGAAAAGTCAACTCACGGTCAGCTGGTCAATATTGGACCAATGGTGCTGCGACACGTGGCAAAAGGAAAAAGGGAGTTGTTTGTTGGTTTTGCTCACTAGTCTTTGTGAGCGTAAAAATGGTGCACGGAACAAGAGGCTCAACTTTTATTACGAAGGGAGCCGGCCGCCATGTGGACTATGGTATTATTGCCGGCGTGGTGGGTCCACAAGCCACCACGTGGCCTTGCCACCACTCATAAAAATCACTCGATTTGCCTATTGGCAGATTACAAGTGGACTACATGATGATCAAGTTAATTATTTTGATACCCATGGTATGGGTCAAATTTTTATTTACTTGGTAAGTCCACTATACATTATTCCCAAATGCCACGCATTTATATATTAATGTTCAAACATTAGTATAAACCACATAATACCCACTTAGCCACCATACATTATGCTAAACCCCTTTGTAAAGCGGTTGTAGTGGAATCTTCCACGTGGAGGAGAGAAGGTGGTGAAGCGGTTGTTGGGGGCTTAAAGCCATGCGTGGATTTTCCACGTGAAGGATGGAGTGGGTAAGGGTTATTAAAACCTTACCCAAATGAAATGGCACCAAATGTGGGATATAAACCACTAGCCCTAAGCACCTAAAATGGGAATTAATCCCCTCATTCAAACAAAAGCCGCTTCAAAGGGATATTATCCCATTTAAAAATGCATATGCCAATATGGGTATTTGATCCCATTTTTCATGCACGGCTAAGGTTTAAAAATAGCCTTAGGATTATATGTAATCCCATCAACTATGCTATGGGCTATGGTATTTTTAGCCTAAGGATTATATGGAATGCATTTTTTAAGGGCCCTATTTTTTGTATAAATAGGGAACCCATTCCATTGCAACACACATAACTGAAGCTTATTATTTTTTAAGCTTTTTTGTCGGATGTGTCAACAAGTATTGTCTATTGGCCTATTATTTTAGGCAATAGTAGATGAAATATTTGTGATTGGGAGTAAATTATAAACTACCCAATAGGCCCATTGAGCCACACCAATTACTTGTAAATCCTGGATTGTTGACCAGAGTGCTAGCGTCGCATTGATAGCGTCGAGAAGGCCAATCGAAGCCAAAGGAGATTGTGCATCAGGAAGGTGAAGAAAAATTCGACTAATCATCGGAAGTTTTTGAAGAACTAGTGTACTGATAGGCAAGTAAAATTCCATTAGGTTTTCTTGTGAAAGTACTATTGTAACTTACAAGTTTTGACTAATGGAACGATTCGATCACAAACTCGGAGACTTAGGTAATTGCGAACTCCGTAATCAATCTATGTGTAATTGTCATTATTGTCTTACATTTTATTTTAAATTGATTAGTTAAAAGGAGTAAATTATTGGCAAATAATTAAAACCTACAAGGGTCTGAGATCGGTAAAAATAATCTAATTATTTTTGGATCGGAGTATAATAACACACACACACACACACACACACATATGCATTAGTACAAGAATGAAGTAAGATTAGGAAATGCTAAAAAACATATTAAACCATAACATTGAGTTACATTTCACCTCCTTGTAGATTTCATGGTAATACTCTTGGAGTACAGTGTTCCTTAACAAATTGTGAAGCCATGAAGTGCAATTTTGTGTCATATATAGCAACAAGTAGCAACCACTTGGCTGCAAAATTATTTCCATCTGCTAGGAGCAAAAAATATGTTATAAGTTTGGATGTGCTTTGGAAAAAAGTAATTGTACCACTAATCTTTGTCGATGGTACATGATAATAAGAAACGAGGATGCTAATATACCATAAGTGGAATGAACAAACTATTATCCATAGATATGTTCGGATGACTATTGATGATACATATTTGACTTGGTGGTGAAAAATATGTTAGAAAGGACATTTAAAATTGTTTACTTTGGTAGATTACAACTTAGTCTAGTTAACCATATAAAGTATAGTTTTTCATTTTTAGTAATATCTCAATAACTTGGTATTACTATTTTTGGATTCTTAAATGATATGTTTGTGATATATTTTTGAGATAAATACTCTGTTATATATGTTATTCCTTAAATAAATAGTTGTAATGCCCAGAAATTTCTACTCTTAAATATAAATAGAACTAATAATTTCATAGTGAGAATTAAAATAATTTTTATTTATTTTTTAAATGGTTTAAAAGGTTAGACATTATCCACGATTAATAAATTTCTTGGTTAAAGTCTTTCTACACAAGCTTGTGAAAGTTGGAATTAAATTAATAATTAAATATTATTAATTTACTTCCTTACATATATTTAAAGTTTAAAATAGTATGTTTACTAAGATCCATAATTTTATTTAATTATCATACACCAAGATTACTTTATTTATTAAAACAAAAGTTTAATTATTTTTCTAGCCACTAAGTGGCCCCATTCACCCCATTACCCATACACTTTTTAATTAAGTTTAATCCCCACAAAAATAGCTCCCACTTAAGTGATGGAGGGTTTAATTTGGGCCATTAGATTGAATTTATCCTAGCCCTTAGATTTGGGTTGCCCTAAATATCCTTATGGGTTTATTTTTATTTCTATTATCCGAAAATCCTCTTCATTTGTTCATTCTTGTTTTGTAGGTTTAGAAGAGGAGGAGGAGAAGCCATGAAAGGAAGAAATGCAACCATGGAAAATTTCCTTGGTTCTTGTTGTAATGGAGAAATCTTCCTCCATTATTATTTTCGTAGTTTAGTTTAGGCAATGGGTTTGCTATTGTAAGGTTCCTTATTTTCTTATTGTAGAGATTCCACTTTGTGGATCTGGTTTTTTTATTATTTAATATATATACATTCTTTGAGTTCAACAATTGGGGAAAACCCATTTCATTAAATCTATGATATTTTACACATTTGGATGTCCATAAGATGATTTATAAGCTTAAACAATTAAATTTTATCAATTACTAGTTGCTGGAAGCTTCATCTTGAAGTTTTAAAGCTTAGATTTTATTTAAATTCAATTTGGATTTTTCACAGTCATGATTTTTATTTTTCCATCAAAAGTGAAAAAACCACCGTCTATGCAACTGGAAGTCCTCGACCACTTTGCCCTTCTGGGGTTAGTTCATCAACCACCACACTATTTTGGGAAGCGGTTCTAAAACTATCGTTATGTAAAGGACGGTGGTTCTACATCTCGGAAACAAAACCTTAAATTAAAGCATTTCTCAAACAATTTTCTACTTGGGTTGGTTTTTAAGGAAATATTAACTTTAATTAAGGTGTCTATAATTCATTAGTTGATATATTTACATCATATCTTGGTTTCATAACTCAAAATTTCTAAATTCATGACTTTTCCATTCAAAAACAACATTCAACAATATGAAATGAAGGTTTTCTTTTATTGAACATACTTTAGAATTTATTTTTTCAAACATACAATACAAATATGATAATTACAAGTTGCAATAACATTATTTAATAAAACAAGAAATTTTAATCCTTTTTTTCAATAAAATTAGTCCTTTCCAACAAGGTATACAACAAAAGTTATTTCTACATTCAACTAAATCACTACAACTTGGAATAAATGAAATATACAAGACTTTATTTCAAACATACAAAATTTACAATCTTCCACTCTAAGTGGGAATAATAATAAATTTTACAACATGGAGGATTATTCCAACAATATCAAAACACAAGTATTTTTTCTAAATCATCTCCTAACTTCATATCTTTCAACTTGCATCCTTCAACTCTTCAAAATTTTAATCACCATAAAAATAAAGGGGTATAGGTTATTCTTTCCACTCAACCTATACTCCAATAAGAGGAGAAGTCATCCCCTTATTGACTCCTAAGCCCCAACCAAAGAACAATATGGGGTATTATGCAATATTTGAAAACTTTTACAAGAGGCTTCCACAACAAGCATTCTATAATAACACAATCAAATAACACATTCAAACAATCCATTAAGAAAAAAATTTCCCAAACAACAAAAAAAAGACTTGACTATAAAAGCTAACAAGGAGAAATGGAATATGGGCACCACCTCCTTTTTTCTCCCAAGTGAATTAGGAGTTCCACCCAAAAGCCTCCATGTGCACAACTCAAAACATAAATCAATCCTTATTTCTACACTTGCAAAATACAAAATATATCCATGTTATCATTTTCACTCCCCATAGGTGGAACTCAAACTCACACTCCCTCAAAAATTCATGCCTCACATCTCCTTTTTCCCTCCCTAATGGTCCCATAAATCCATCTCCCACACACAACTTAAGGCAAACTACCCATTTATAAACAACATAACCACAACACTCATACAATATACAACAAACACCATTTCTACATCAAATACATTAATACAAAGATGAAAAAGAGGAGATCCTACCTCTCCATCAAGCTTCTAATTCCTTTTCTTAACAATTCTTTGAATCCTTCACCCAAGCGCAATCCAGGATGGAACTCAAAAAGGAAAAAAACTCTAAGTATGAAAACCAAGACCAAATTTCAAAAGTGCAAGAGAAGAAAATACGTCAAGTATCCCAAAATACATCAAAATAATCTAATAAATAGAAAAGGGATGTGAGGATGATGACGTGGTTCCATGTAGGATGCCACTTCATCATCCCTCCATTCCAACACACAAGTCAAACAACAAGCCTAAAGAAATTAAATGCACAGGTAAGACTTATGACATGTCCACATGACACTCCAACTTACACACCATGATTATCAAGGACATACTTAAATGTTGTAAGTAACAAGTGCAATTATTTTTATTTTTTACACTCCAAAATTCATTAAAATAGTCAAAATATGTCCGACAATTTATAAGTAGTGTTGGTAGGAGAGTTTGAGATGTGAGAGGCAAGGCTAACTTGTCCCACAAGTCTCAAAAAGTGGCCAACAAGGACAAAATATAATTTGGGAAGGATGGTGGAGTACACACCACTAAAATTTATTTAAATCAATTTACATCATGTAAAAAACAAGGACTATCTACCCAATTTATTGCCCACATGTCATATATTCCCTCTTTATTCAAATTTAAGCTGAACTAGTTAATTAAAAACATTAGCAAGTGTTAAAAGCGTGACAATATTTCCCAAATAATTAAACACATGCACAAAAAATTAAAAAAAACAAAATTAAAGGAAAGGAACACATTACACCCATGGACACATAAATGAGGTTACCCCAGGGAACCGCCTAACAAAACATGCAACCCACAAAACATAACATTATAAACAAATTTTCATATTTTTTCCATGTTTCACAACATCTGATATCCTTCCGTGGTTGGTCCCCTATCCCCTTTCGATGTATGTGATAAAATTTCCCTATAACGAAAACAAAATACCTCTCTCGCCTTTCAACCGCATCAACAACATCGAGAATAATATACATATGAAAAGTAATAATTTTCATAAGAAATTAGTAGTTCTATCATCTATCATCATACAATATAATTTGATTTTAACATTCATAACATCATAATTCTACACAAACTATCCAACATAGGATATCCATCCGAGAATATGACATATTGTTAGTGTAAAATCAAAATACTTGAAATCAACATATATATTTGTCCATCATCGTCGTCTAGTGCATCATAATTAAAATGTAAAGCACCACATGTGAATAGTCCAAATAATTGTGTAGTCTATCATCTACTTGATTAAGATATAATAATACAAAAAATTAAGTATCAATCCAACAAGTAATATCATTATAATGAAAATAGTTTCAAAGATGATGGGCACTACAAATGGAGTTTGTAATTAAAAACATTTTTTTAAATGAAATAGCTTCTATATTATGAAAATATTAGATAATGGAAGTGATTTGCTAGAAAAATTCCTTGTTCTACATATTCAAAAAAAAATTCTGGAGCCTTCTCGTCATGAGTGGATGTCTAGCCGTTGGCACCCCATGATGGAAGGTAAATTAGATATTTACTTTATTACACATGGGTTTTTTATAAATGTTTTTTTTACGAAACTTCATATATATATTTGATTTTTGGAAGGGTTAAGGATTTTCAATCCCATTTTCTACTTATGAAACCATGATTTCCACTGTTTAATCCAATGTCCGATACTTTCCATGTTAAGTTGGTTAGGATTCACCTTCCTTATTTACCCCTCCATTTTTAGATGAAGAGATGCTTAACCTCTACAGGAAACACCTTAGGAAAATGTCTAGTTATTGATCAAAAGAATCAATATTATGAGCATACAACATATGTCAGAATATTTTTTGATCTAGATATATCTAAATGTTTTCCAGTACCACTATTCAACTTAAAGTTGAGGATAGAACTTAGATACAAAATATGGAATATGAAGGGTTTCCCTTTAGGTGTAGAACATGTTTTTCTCTTGGCAATTTAGCTTCATATTTTCATAAATAAATAAAACATGTTAAAATAATAAGCTCATGGTGGAAGAATTCAAACCATAGTCACACTGGTTATAAATGACCCAACAGATTATGATTATGATTTTGAACCTCGGATATCGGTTGATATAGAGTCGAGAAAAGGAGGAATTGTCTCTTCCTACTCGGATGGAACATATGTAACAAGATAGTAAGAAGGATGTGGATTTGATAGTTTTGGAAAAGTGAACATGTTCCCTTCCTCTTGTTTCATGTAATGCCCATTAAAACAACCCACTTGAGATCCAAGAACAACCTAGGATTAGTTAGGAAAAATTATGGAATAAATTTTCATTTGTTTAAAAGAGCCTACAACCATGTTACAAGACAACATCTATCACTAACGAGTTCGAGAACAATTCTAATTTACCATATTATAATTTTATTTTATTAAAAATTATTAGAGGTCACAAGGTCAAAAATTTAGGCTTAGAAGTTTTCAATTAGGTTCGAGAGGAAATTCCTCACCATACACACTCTCTAATGAGATCTAATGTTTCAACTTGATTTTTATCACCCTTAATGCATTCAATTTTTTCCTAAATTACTTGCATTGAATAGGAAATTTCCTCACCTTTCTAGTGATATAAATAATTCCTCCTAACTCCTCATATTTTTCAAGTTATGGGCTGACGGGACTTGGAGTGAAAATTTTCCCCAAGAATAGGCCTGCGGACCCAGTGGTGAAAATTTTCCCAAAGGGCGGGTTTGCAGGCCATGGGGGGACCTTGAGAAAAATTTTCACGCAAGGGGAAAAATCACATTTGTGCCCATGCTCCCATGCGTCTCGTAGATCCATAAGACATGTGTGGCGCTCCCAAGGCGGTGCGGGGAAAAGCATGGAAAGGCGGGGTGGCGGGAGACATTTACAAATTCTCCCACGTGGGGTGAAAAGTATATTTTGTGCCCATGTGGGCTAAGAGGGAACATAGACCCGCGCCTCTACCAAAGACCTCGTGATGCCACATGGTAGCCCTTGATTGGTTATGTGCCGGCGAGACAACGGGAAAACTTGGAAATTTTTCCAAAAATTTTTAAAGCCGCAAAAGATAAAAAAGGGAATCCTTCCTCTACCAATGGATCATGATGTCATGTGGCATTACGATTAGTTGTGGGCGGTGGGGAAAATTTGGAAAAATTTCCAAAAATTTTCTGAAAGCGCTAAGTTCAAAAGAGGATACGCCCCTCTGCATTGTCACCTCATGGTGCCACGTGGTAGCCTCTAATTGGCTGCGGAAAAATGGGGTGGTGGAGAAAATTTTGAAAATTTTCCAAAAATTTTCCTAAGCCCCAAGGGAAAATTTTGGGCCGCGGGCCCACCAAGGAAATTTTTCCCAAAATTTTAATGCCAAGTGAAGAAAACTTTAGAAGGCCATAAATTTTGATAGAGAGATCGGTTTGGGGAAAATGAGGACTTTATGGAAATATCTCGATGTCCTCTTTACAAAAAGATCATTAATTTTTAGTTTTGATAAAGTTTAAGGGGTCAATTTTAAGAAAACGGCTGCAGGATTTTATAGTGTGAACTGATAAATTTTAACTTGTTAGATCTGTTCAATTTGATCTTCCTCCTCTCTCAACATGTCAAATAGACATGGAGGATTTTTCCTAAATGGATTTAAGATAGAATTCAAGGTTCAATTTGTCTAATTGATTTGCAATTTGAACATTTACATTTTCTTGACAATAGAATGACTATAAACGGTTTGAGCCCAATTTTGCTAAGTCTTGACATATTTCCTTTAAGTGTTTTTGTCTATTTGAACTTGTTTAGGGCCTACTAATTCAATTCAATCATTTAATTTGTTATTTTATTGTTGCAGGTTTGAATTGTGCATTTTTGGTTTAATTAATTGCAGTTTGAAATTACAAATAATAGGGATCAAATTTTGATGGATCTATTTGCCATTTCTTCTTCCAAGTATTTAGAATACATTCCAATTCCAATCTAACACATTTTAGTTGATTCAAAACAAACCATTCAAGACCAAAATGCAATACTGATTTCCAATTTTTCACATTTCAAAGAGACAAAATACTACACTTTTCTCACACACATTTCTTCCTTTCAAATAGAGATTTCAATACATTGATATGATCAGATTCAATTTAACAATGCAATTTGGGAAAAGCATTTCATTCATTTATTGATTTCCAAAGGAAATTTTACAACTTATTTCTTTTATTCCTTCCAAAATCATTTATTGAACATAGGGCAAAATATTACATTTTCTTTTCACGTGTTCCACTTTACCATTTTTCAAACAGAGATTTCATAGAGTATGCAAAACACAGACTTCCAATGGAATAACATCATATGGACAAGACAAACCATTTCCATTAATTCAAATGAACTCTTACAACTTCCTTTCCATTTGATTACAAAATGCAGTATACCAAACACGTATCATTCTTTCACATTCTTCCTAAACAGAATACAAAGTATAACTCTTTTACATTTCTAATTTCCACTTGCAGTCAGTACAACATATTTCCATTACAAACATTTACAAGGTCATCCACTTCAAGTGGGATGAGATTTCATTTCTGAGGACTATCAAGCTGTCTTTTCTCGGCTCCATAATGAGAAACATGCACTCTTCTCTTTCTTCCAATTTTGATCACAACAAAGGCAGGGGAAAGGCAATGCTCTCCACCCAACCAAGACATCCAATGAAAGGATAATCCATTCTTCTTCATTGGCCCTCGAGCCCCTACCAAAATGTAATAAGAAATGTATTTCAGCTGATCGCAACAACGAAGCTTCCACATCACAAAGCAATCTTTCAACAAGCACATTTCAAATTAATAACACAATCCAAAACAAAATACCGGTTTGTAACCACATGAAATACATCACACAAAACTCAAGTATTCACCATGGAAGCCAAAGGAGCAAGAACTATGGGGATGCTTCTTATGCCTCCCAAACAGGGAAATGGGTATCACCACTTGAGTTATAAACCACCAAAATATAGTATATCAAACTCTTGACATTTCTTATGCCTCCTCAAGTATCCCTTATTCCTCATATTTCCTTATGCCTCCCCAACCTCTTATGGCATCGTATAATGAGTAAATAAATGCAAGCTCTTTCTTTTAAGGTGGAACATAAAACCCAACTCCCTCCACTCTTATACCTCCCTAAAAACACTTGTGCCTCCCACTAAATAAACCCCATAGTCTTCTCCTACACCATTCCTAGGCCATCTACCCACAACACACAATAATAACAATCATACCAAAGCATTTACATATTAATAAAAGGGAAAAGAAGAGTATTTCCAAGAGCAAAGATCTTACCTCTCCATGATGGAGTTTGTTCCAAGTTCAAAGCAGCAAGCTCCTTCCATTACAAGTAGTCCAAAAATTAGCCCAACACAAGCATGCAACAATCTTTCAAAAACTTTTCCAACCAAGAGCTCCCAAAACAAAGCAAGGAAATTCTCAAGCAACCCAAAACAAGACACGAAATTCAAAATTTATAGAAGAGGGAAGAGAAGAGGATGAGGTGGATCCATGTAGGATGCCACAACACACATCCTCAAACCCAAAAACAAAGTCAACTTGATTCTCTAATGCATAATAAATACGTGGGTGAATAATATGACGGTTTATTTATATGCTCAAGTCCAACACACACCCCAAAGGACTGAAATTAAATCATGTAATAAAAGTGTAATTAAAACATACAATTTGTCTTCCCAAAATGCATAATAAAAGTCTAAAATTAACCCTCCAACCATAGGAAAGGTTGGTATGTAAATTTAAGAAATATGGAACAAGTTTAACTTGTCCCACAAGCCTCTAAAACTAGCCTCTAAGGAAAAATTTAAATTTCTAAGAAAGTGGAGTGTTTCACACTCAAAAGTTAACTTACACATCACTTACACATCTCTTACAACACTTTAATTCAAGGCCAACAACTCTGTTAATTACTTCCTTATGACATATTTTAATTAATTAACTTTTAACAATATGATTACTCACATTAATTTACCACAATTAATAAATAATGAAAAGGGTAAACACATCACTTAATAAACACATACAAACATCAATAAAAATGAACCCAATAAATAAATACACAAAACCCTTAGTCACATTTAAAGGTGATCCCCCCATGGGAATCCCTAACAACAATCAAACACACACACACACACACACACGAACAATATGAGTTGCCATGGTGACCTTGTTGAATTCACCTAGAATTCTAATGTGGTTGGTCTTCGATCCCCCGATATTTGTTGTAATATGTTAAACCTGTAAAATACAAATACCTCCTTCACCTTGTGGCATCGCAGAACATCCAAATGAATATAATATACTTCTAAAGTCATAAAAACATATGTGAATCAAAATGTTAGGAAATTAGTATTCATAGTGTGAACATATGGTTTGAATATTAGTATTATTTAATATTTAAATAATATGTGAGTGTGCACAATTAGTTGTCATGCACAACTCATAGAGATAGGAATGTGTGAGAATATCTTGGGATTGGGAGTAAGACTAGGGAATAAAGGAGAGATATGGGGATAAAATGATAAGACTTGACTCCATGATTTTAGGAGCAAGCAATTGTATAAAATGCCCTCTCATATTCAATAGAAATTGCTCCATTCTACTTTCATTTTGTCTATATTTTCTATACTTTCCATTTCATGAGTTAATTTGATTTATTTTTGTTGAATTTATTTATGCAAATCTAGAGATTTAGCATCATCTGGTATCAGAGCAGGTTAGGAATATTTATGAGAGTGATTGTAGGATAAAACCGCAGCCTCAAGGATGCAGATCTGAGAGTTTTAAAGCTTCCATCGCCATTTTCTGGATTCTGATCTTCCAAAAACAACTGGTAATTTGTGTTTTTCTCAAAAACCTAGATTTGTAATTTTCTAAAATTTATTGGGTTTGTTTATTTGTATTATGGGAAAATTCTCAAAAAAATTACATAAACCCATTTCGTATTTTAAGAGAAATCGTGGAAACAATTCTGACATTTCTAATTATTCTGTAAAAAAATAGTCAATAATTTCCAGCAATTAAACTCTGATAAGCTTTATTATTTTGGTTAAATATAAAGTTGATTTTTATTGTAAGGGTGCATTTTCGACTATGTTCGACACCCATCATGGAAATACCTCTAGATAAATTTAATGGATTAAATTTTCACACATGGAAGGTGAAAATACAAATGCAACTGATGAACAAAAATCTATGGGGAATTGTAAATGGAAAAGAAACTGAACCAACTGATGCAACAAAATTACTGGAGTGGCAAACCAGGGATGATAAAGCAAAATCCATTATTGGGCTTGCTTTATCTGACATTGAGTTACATTATGTAGACTTAGAAAAAAAGTCTAAAGACATATGGGATTTGCTTAGTCAGACATTTGGTGCAAAAGCTGTGAATGCTAAATTTACACTTAAGTTGCAGTTATTCAAGTTGAAAATGAATGAGGGTGTAACTATGTCAAGTCATATTAATGATCTTAGATCTCTTCTAAGACAACTAAGAAAAAAAAGTAAGCGCTCATGTAGATGATGAAGATGCTAGTAAATAAAAGCTATTTATTTAAATAGCTTACCTCTAAAATACTTGGTAATGTAGCCTTTTTAATCATGTTTGTCAAATGCCTTCTCATTCACTAGAAGGTATGATTTACAAAACTACGCATTACACGGTTGTAAGCTTTGAAAAAGAATTAAAAATGATATTGAGGAAGAAACTACCCTTTATACAAAGAAAAAGTATCCTAGTTCTTCAAGAAACAAAAAGAATTAGAATGTTTTTATTGCAAGAAAAAGGGACACAAGTCTTCTTTCTGTATTGTTCGTGCCAAAGATATTTTATCCGGTAAGCTAAAGATGGATGAGGCCTATGCAGTTGATGAAGAAAGCACTGAAGAAGAAGATGAACCTAAACAAAAGGAGGATGAAGATGACTACTTATACTGAGTAGTGACTCATGGAGGCTGGAGGCAAAGGAGGATGGAGGAAAAATAAGCATCTCTTGTTAGTCACCAACAAAGAGATTGCTTCATTATATTGGTGATCATTTATTTTTCTATTTTTGTGTGTTTTCTTTCAGCATGTGTGAGAGTAAATAAGAACAAATGGATAATTCATGTTCATAGTTAGGAACATATTTTCCTATATTTTGTTCTCTTTTGTAAAATGTGGATGGGGAAACATGTACGTTGCTATGAAAGTGGTTGGTGGTCCACTATAAAACCAATTTGAGATTTTGTGAATTTCTTATAAAATCACATACAGAGTGGTTAATGGTTCTATTCGAAAACATGTTGGAGTTGATGGTACTCTTTAAAAACCATCGTATTGTAGAACATGAGTAGGTACTAGACATAACTCACCCATGTTCACACTAAGGGGGTGAATGTTAGGAAATTAGTGTTCATAGTGTGAACATATGGTTTGAATATTAGTATTATTTAATATTTAAATATGTGAGTGTGCAAAATTAGTTGTCATGCACAACTCATAGAAATAGGAATGTGTGAGAATATCTTGGGATTGTGAGTAAGACTAGGGAAGAAAGGAGAGATATAGGGATAAAATGATAAGACACAACTCCATGATTTTAGGAGCAAGCAATTGTATAAAATGTCCTCTCATATTCAATAGAAATTGTTCCATTCTACTTTCATTTTGTCTATATTTTTGTACTTTCCACTTCATGAGTTAATTTGATTTATTTTTGTTGAATTTATTTATCATCAATTTTAATTTATTTTTCATTTTCTAGGTCTACTCAAAATATCTAATTATCACAAGTCCGAACAACATTTATAATATAACCATGTCAAACTAGTATATCAACATCAATATATAAAAATGTCTCTAATAATCATCATGCATCATATATGAATAAGAGTCAGTGATAATCCATGCTCTAACATCTAATTATCATACTAAATGAAAACTATAACAATGTCCATTGTATAGTCAACACATCACGATCAATATCAAAAGTGTTGAAGGGAACTAGGCACTACACTTCATCACGGATACAAAATTTAAAGGAGCTGATTGAAATTATGATTCCAATCCATAATAATGAAAATGAAAATCCAAATAGTGAAAAGGATTGGACAATTGTGAGTAGGAAAAAGAAAGGGACTATCTTTCCCCTTAAGATGCACTTAAGATCCAATGACAAGGGGTCACAAAGATGAGATAGCTGTTGGTTTTGTTGTGTTATTAGTTTTGTTTTTTGTTTGTTTGTTTCTTTGTGTAGTGGTACAGATGACCTCTTTTACTTCTCAGTGACAAATCCTTTTCCCCACCATTTCTATGGAGTAGGGTCCCCTTAAGCCTCCTTTACCTATATATATATATATATATATATATATATATATATATATATATATAAAGAAAATAAAAAAACTAACACTATGGAAGCATGCCTCAAATCCAAAGCCGCCCATAGTAAACAAAAAATTAAGAAATTAAGAAATCAATTTTTACATCCAAGTTTCATCTACTAAATTTTAGCCACCGAAAAATAGGCTGGCTTTTGGTAATTTAAACCCAAAACTGACAACGATAATATTGCTTGGTTGTACGTTTGTAAGGGCGGGCCATTTAGTTTCTAGGCAAGGAATCTCGTTCGATAATGTTTCGGTTGTATTTCATTTTAATTTTCTGAATGTTTTATCCCATGTACTGAGCACAATCATTACAGTTTGCATGCAAATTGCAACAGCTAGGGGAACGCCGGATAATGAGAGGGACGAATTATTGTGAGGCGTAGGATCGGCAAGACATGAAAATGATGAAGAGTAACCATTGTAAGTTTTTGTCTCTATTATAAAATTGAAATTAGCGAAAGCTATGGACGATGGTCATGTGAAAATAAACGTACACTGCAGCGAAGTGATAACAAGACCCAGGTCATCATATGTGTTAAGCGATACATTAATCCTCTGTCATGGCGAGAAGCACTCTTTAATTTCAGAAATCTCTGAGTTAGTACAGGGTTTTTTTAAAATGCATAATGATGAAGTGTTTTTGCTGGTCTGCGTACATAAGAACAGGAAAATAAAGCCGCTGAATCGTAGCGAGAATCGAAATAACCAAGATTAAATTATCAGGAAGAAAGAGAAGAATCCAAGATTGCGTCAGTAAGTAGTATGATTGTGAAAGAGACAATGAGGGCCACGGAAAATGATGATCAACGACTAACGATGGGGGGACCTCTTAACTTAATTTATATATCCAAAAAATGATTTTATATGTTTGGCCTTGCACATGATATTATCATCTCCCAGCACCACGGCTAAAAATAGTTAGGAGAATTACGTGGATGTTCATGATGAGCTGCTATAACAGTGTTTGAACCCGGGTCTCACATGAGACGGAAAAGGACCATAATTACTCTGCAGAAGAGATGATGAATGTAAACCATCGTCAGAGAAACGATTACTCCTTGTCCTCTGACTTTGAACCCACCTAAATTTTCCTATAAATCTAAGTCAAAAAGGGTCCATATTATCATAATACGTAAATCCGATGCTTTAAAAAATCCAGATTATATTACCATCTAAAACACGAATAATTTGATTGTTTCTTTTATTATTAGTTGCTCAACAAATCGTGTAAAGATTGTTAATTCTTGGTATACAAGTATAAATTGTGAATACAAGGTACATAATAGTCGTGAGACATTTTTCCACATATACATTTGGCTATTATCTTAAAAATTAATGGCTTGATTCATTTTTCCAGTCTATATCAATCTTTTTATCATTTATATTCCCATAATCAATAAGAAAGAAGCTTTACAAAGTTGTGAATAAAATATGTAAAAGTTATTCTCTCAGGTTCATAATTGTCATGCATCACTTTATCATTGCACTTTTGTTTATTACTTTTTCCCCCAAAAAAATCCTAATTTCTTTTTGGGAAATTATTAGACATAAAAAAACATTATTCAAATATGTAATGAAGTTCAACTTATACAATGCAGATATGAAATGATGAAACTACTACCTATATAATTGACAAGTACAAACTAAACCCAAAGCTAAAAATATATAATAAAAGATTATATATATGCAGGAAAAATTATCTCAACCTTCTTAACCAATTTATATCTTATTAATAGAATAGTGAATTACAGTTTTTACATCAAAATTTTGTGTATAAATTTTATTTCTTATTATTAATTTGTTAAGTTATAAATCAAGTATAGAAATTCTTAAGACTTAATGAAATATGGATCGTTTCTTCTTGAACTTCATCAAACCTGTTATTTTTATCTTTGTAACTCTTGTAATATTTCTTTCCAATATAGTATGAAATCAAAGAAATAACTTATTATACTAACACAAATGCTAGGCATGGCATTGATATACATTTCTAAGGGATTAAATATTGGAAGGGTCTTCCTAACTTAAACCATTTATTCATACTTTGTGACTTTTTAATTCGGTAGTTGGTATGTTTTGAAATCAAGATAAATTCATTATAAATAACCTTGCAATGATAAACATTTTTTTAATCAAATACAATAAATTTAAACATAGATAATTTAAAGTAAAATTCCTAGGTTCCATTTCAAAAAGTTTGGAATGTAACAACCTTCTTAATTTTAATGTTTTCCTTTAGCTCCAATTGAATAATAATATCCTTTATTCGGATTAAATAAAAAGGATGGGCTTTGAAGACCCTTTTACGAATTCTTTATGTTAATTATTTAAGGAAAATTTTTAATACGTTTCCCTTCATTTTTACTTTATGTACAATATTTGAATTTTGTTTTTCAATAACATGAAGATATCATGGGACTCGGTTCGTTAATCTACAAGTCTTCATTTCGTATGGTATGAAGGAACATGTGATTAGGTAGAAAACATATAGAAAATGCATCCAACCATGATAATATAGAATAGTTGGAAGGAAATATATAACATAATTTTCATGAAGGATATCTATTTTGAAGAATATATTAAATATAAAAATTCCTTATAAAGTTGATTTTAAATTTAAGGTACCCCATTAAGACTAGATGTTTGATAATAAATTATACTCAAAGCATATTTGGTATTTTTCCTTGAAAATATATCAATCTATTTTTATAACTTGGTGAAAATTTTAATAGGTAAAGAAGGTTTAAGGGGATACTACCATGTAAAAAGATTGGAGAAAAAGATGTTACAATGAAATCCAAATGAGGCAACCTCTACCACCGGCACAAGAAACAAACAAAAACAACACCACAATCAAATCAACAACACATTCAAACCAACATTAGATGAAGATAAAAAAATAGAACTCTTTCGTGAGACCGCTTCATGTCGGATCTTAAGTGCATCTTCAAGGGAGTATTATTCCCTTTTTATTCCAACCTACAACCATGAAATTCTTTTCAATATTTGGATTAACATTTTCACTATTATGGATTGGAATCATAAATTCTATATTCTCCTTGGAATTTTGGCTCAATTATTAATCAAGGGGAAGGGAACATGTTCCCTTTTCTAAATCCATAAAAACCATAGAACTTTGAGGATCTTTTTCAATGATTCTTTCTGGCTCGGAGGAAGCCCTTCTTCCTTTTTAGCATCTAGATCCACATACGAATCACTGTCTAAAATTTTCTCAACAACCACCTGGATATAATTAGAGTTACTCGACCTAGAGCTTAATATTTTAACATGTTTTCTATCCATATGAAATTCAGGCGCTAGATGACCGAGAGAAAAACATGTTCAACTCCTAAAGTAAAAATATTTTTAGTCTAAATTTTGTTTCCAAATCCTTTCTTCAACATTGAGTTCAATGGTGGCTAGAAAATTTTCATATGTATCCATATCCACAAATATTTAGGCATACGTAGTGTGCTCATAGTCTTCAGTATTTAAGTAATGGCCATACATTTTCCTAAAGTGTTACCAATAGAGGTTAATCAACGCTCCATCTAAAATTTGAGGGGTAGAGTAGGAAAACAAACCCAAATTGGCTTGAGTTTGAAAGTTTCGAAAACTGGGTTAAACAATGGAAACTACATTTTCATAATTAGAAAATGGGATTTGAAATCCCAATCTCTATCAAAAATAAAATTCTTATCTAAGGTTCATAAAAAAAAACAATAAAAAATTCTCTTGAAGAAGGGTAAATATCCAACCACCTTCTATGATAAGTTTCCAGTTGTTTGAAATCCAGTCATGAACAATGGGAGACTCGGACAAAAATGATTGAATCTACATATCGGGCAATTCTTCATGAAAAATATTTAGATTCCACAACCTCTTCTCTAAAACTAATGGATGCATTTGATTTAGGATAAGCCATAGGATCTATATTCTATAGGAAATTCCCTATTTTTGTAATCTTTTGCCCGCACAACAATAGGAGAAATGCTCTGGAGGCCACAACCTCTCTCTAATACAATCCCTTCATCAAATAGCCAACATCAACACCTAGAAGGGGGAATAATCTCCATACACAAATGACTAAGGCATTTGGGTTTAGGATAAAAATAATAGATCCAAACCCTGTCATCCCACCAACCGGTCTCGAAGATTCAATAGCTTCGTTCTTTAGGATAGGATCCACTATCAAATGCTAACATATCCTATAACTCTTCATGGGGTGAATCCTTTCCCCTTACTAGAGTTACAAGGAAGACAACCATTAGAGATCCTGTTGCGACACCCTTTTCCAAATCTTCCATGGCACTTGTCGGCTAAAAGTGTTTTCCTACAAGAAAGGTCTCTCTTCCCAAATGCATCGTCTCTCTCGAACCCAGTGTCAGAAGAGGATCCATCACCCTATTTAGGGTTTGGGAATTATATATCAACCATCATATATTTGATCACTATTTTTCAATCTTTAGACACTTTTTTCAGGAACAAAAGGTTATTTAATGCATATAGGATTGTATTGACTAAATAAGACAATTAATCAATTATCATTTAATCCAAAATCAATTTACATATCACTCACTTAAATATTGTTGAGAAGAGATATAATATAAACATGATGATCCAAATGATTAATAATTAATTAAATAGATTAAAACATCATGTAAATTACACTATTTGTAAACACTAATCTATATGGACACGAGATAAATGGTCCTATAGATAAAGCTGCTAAATTTTTGAACTAGTGTCTTGTTGAATAGAAATATTGTAATGTCTTTAATCATAATTACATAGGAGGGATTAAATAATTTACTATTATAATATTTGAACATGGCATAAATTTTTAATTTTTCTTATCAATCTATTTAAAGGAACAACTCTTATTTTTAAAAATTGATTCACGTTGGTTACTATGCTAAAACGTAGGGTGGTCTTATTAATTTTTAAACCCAAATGCTCAAAAATTCCATAATGATCATTGACCGTTCACTTCAATTTGTGTAAGAATGCCTTTTAAAGAAAAAAGTCTTATCTTTAACTTATATTTGAATCTTTAGGAAGTTGATTGACACACATACACAAAAAAACACCATATAATTTAAAAATTAATATGTTGTTAGTGTTACCTATAATATTTACTTTTACTCCAAGTCAATAAGATGCCAAAAACATGAATGCTCTGATATTTTCACTACAAAAATTCAAATTTTCTCAGTTTGTTATATATTTGTTTGTAGATCCATTCCTCATTGTTTTCCCATTTGGTGACATGGCTTGAAGAAAAAATATAATTAACTAGTTTTAAAAATAAATTAAGGCGGAGAAACAAAATGGAAGGAAGACATGTTGACATGCTTTATGAAAGATAGTTGGAAATATGGTTCTCAATGAAAATAAAATATAGTGGAATGGTGAGGGGAGTAGATCCCAGATCAGATATAATAATATGAGGTGTTACTTTATAATAACCTTTATAGTACAAGTGAACCCCACCACTACGGCCTTTGTGCATATTAGAAAAAATAGATGGTAGAATTTGGAGTTTTTGAATTTCTAGGTTTACTTAATCATTTTCTAAAGATTGTATCTTTTTATGAATTTCTAAGATTCCGTGTCATTCCAAGGGTAAGGGTGAGAGGACAATTTGATTCTTTTATATTAGCTAATATCTTACTCATATTTTATCTTTTGAGCACTTTGTTTGGAATGTGTCGTCTATATTGTTAACAAATGGTTATAACAATAATTTTATCATTAATTTACAAATTTTTAATGGTGTCAAATGATTTAAAAAAAAAAACCTAGTTAATTATTTCGTTACTATATCTTTTCCTTTAAAATTTTTATATGTGAGAGACATTTACCCATTTATTTAAATGACTTTTTTATTTCTTTGTAATTTTTTTAGTATTGGTAAAAGGATTTCAAGGGGACTGTACCCCATGGAATGAATAAGGGATCATAAGCCGGGTAGAGCAATACAACCAAAGTAGTTTTTTGATAGGTGGGGACCATACCCAACCAAAAATTCCTAGAAGAAAGAAAATACAATGAAGCATAAAGGTAGGGGACAAGATGCCAACAAGAAACAAAAAACAAACAACAACAACAACCAGACAATTGTTAGACAATAGAAGAACAACAACGGAACTGATATCTAGCTAAAAATTTTATAGGAAAGGAACAACAATCCGAAGTAAAGGAACCACATAGTCTACGTGGTGGGAATGGATTTTGTTTACAGATGTTTCTTGTTGTTACAAACAATAATCCACACATCATGAATTTTTTTAAAGGAAAAACAACCTTCAAAATATGCAATCGGATAAAAATTACTACTTAAATGAGGGGAAGGAGGAGGATCATTCTCCTTAGCCACTACATGCAATTTTTGTTTAGTGTTACTAGTTCTATGAGTTTCATCCCCAGGAAACTCCTTATTTTCTTGATCTATAATTTCTCTCAAAGGGGTTTCAGGGATCGATTCTACCAAATCCTCCTCCTCAGAGATAGTATTAGGGATACCCTTAGTTTCAAAAACTAGATGTTCTGGGAGGTGGTTTCTCCATGAATTAGCCATCTCATTATTGTATTTTACCATCTCGCAATCAACAACAGAATTCACCAAAGACAAACATCGTCGCATCTAAAAGGTAGGACCTCATAGTCTAAGAAAGGAGTCGAAGCACGATTTTGCACTTTAAGCTCAATGTGGGTTGGAAGATCCTTTGAGGTATCAATCTTAACTAAGATTCTTGCATAGGTTGTGTGTGTGAAATAAGAGGTTTGGGAGTCAATATTAATGATTCTACTCAAGGTATTACCTATGGCTATCACAAAGCTAGTATCCCAGAATTGTAGGGGTAAGTGAGGTAACCTAATCTGGATTGGTTTACATGAAAAATATTTAGTGATAGGGATGAATGATGGGAAACATGATTTTAGGATAAGGTACTTTTTCTGATAGACCCAAAGTTGTTTAACAATCATTTCTTTATCAGCTACAAAGGTAAAAATAACTAAAAAAATCCCCTTAGCACAGGGGTAGAGATCTAACCTGCTAGCTAGAAGGGGGTCCAAGAGTGCTTTGAGATCAAGTCATAGAGGATAGCAATGTTATGCTAGAGGCCAGCAAATTTCTTTGTAATTTTCAAATATAAAGTGATAGTTCTTTTTTTTTCTTATCATTGATGGTGGACATCTTCTAACCTAAATAGTAGTTTTGTGTAAGTAACCTAATTACTACGTACTTGAAAAGCTAATTTTAATAGGTATGAATTATTCTAATTAAATTTTTGTATTGTAAAATTTTATTAAAAAAATATTGAAGACATGTTATGATTAATACCTTGATTTATTTTAAATAAGTAAGGTAAATAGTTTATACCATTTACCATTTTTAAATTTTTTTATATTTAAACTTTATTTTTGTTCTTATCGGTGTTAGTTATTATATGTTGCTAATTATAATCATAGATTTTAAGAAAACATATAAAAAAATAAATTTGAAAAGAGATATCATATTAAGTATTGGATGAGGGAATTTCTTAGTGTTTTGTGCACCATTTCATTACTTTCATTTTCTCAATCTGTTATTTATTGATGTAAGATTTTATTTATTTAATTAACTATGTATTTAATGCATTGAGTCAGTCATTCATCCAACTCTTAAGTAGGTCCTTGGCCAACCCACAATGTTAGTGTCCCCCTCCTGGAAAGTACAACATTTTATGCACATACTACCGATGAAGATTTAAAATAATTAGTACTGAAAAACCTACGTAACTTTGTACTTAACATTTTTCATGAGGTAATCGCTTGTTACTTGATACACCCTCACTTAAATTTTTTTCTTAATCATCCTAATTATGAAAAAGCTTCTTAGTTGTTTGAAACAATTAATTTTGTTTGATATTTTTTTGTAAGTTCCCTCTTAAGGCATGCTAAAATAGCGGTTTCATACCAATTGGAAAAATCACTATGTTTAGTTATAAGTGGTTCAATATATGGAAAAGTTGTTTACTATTTTATGATTTTTAATCTTCAGCACTACATATAAATTTTTAATCATGTTATGTTTTTCATTTACAACACCATAGTTGTTTTATTTAATTGAACTAAGGAATTTCATGTTTCGAAGAGGAAAAAGTCAAAATATGAATGTATTTGTTGAATATCCTAGGATTATCATCACCCTCACGGGTCTTTTATTAAATCTTTAAACCGAGAGAGAAATTTTCATGCCATGAGAAAACCTAACTTTATGCCAGTTTTCCAAAAATGAGGATTCATGTGCAAATTGACTTAGCCATGAAGTCAAACTAAGCCATAGATATTTAGGTTTGTAATACAAATTCTTTTATAATGATTTTGTTATAAAAACCTTATGAGTATGATTTTTCAATTACTTTATTTTAAAAATATGATTCAAAAGTGTTTCTTTATGTCGAATCATCGCTATTTACATTAGAAAATCTTAACATAGATAGAAAAACCACCATCTCATCTTATGATGGGCGCCTCATTACCTCAAACAACAAATACATACATTCCTAGTGTTATCCTATTAAAGACCAATTTTTTTTTCTAATCGACAACTATCTCTTGAAATAAATGACACTATCACAAAAAATAAGAAAATTTTCCCACTAAAAAAATATTGGAATGCCCATTTATAAAAACACATAAACCATAATCATAAATTTTCTTTCATATCCTATGGCCCCAACCTCAAACCCATAATAACCCCACTCTAAGATAACTCTTGTTGAAGAATAGGTTAATTTTTTAAATCCTAGCTGCAAAATAATTCTTCGCCAATCTTTTCATTCATCCCCCTATGTACAAAATAATCATGTTCAAGTACAACAATTCCCCTTGAAATTTTCACCTATCTATTATCTAGGTCACTAGCTATAACACAAATTTTGTAAGAAGATTTATACACTCTAAGACCTAGATTAAGGATAAAACATGTCACTTTATAGTATCACATAATTGTTCAGTCATGGAATTAATGATGCCATAATATATTGATACACATATATATGGTTGGGGACACTTGTATGTATTTTTGAAAAAGGAGAATCTTATGTAAGTAACCATTTCAATTCACCAGATTTATTGTTTACTCTACTACTCACACTATTTGGGTGTTTTCCATTTTAAGGATGTCGGCCATGACCCTTGGTAGAAAACTACATCACTATTATATCACAATATTTTTATTAGAATTTAATTTCTCAATGCTCTAATCCAGCTCATCAGGTTATGTAAACACGCTCGATTTAAAATTTTGTTAATGAACTCACCAAACTTTATAGATTCAATGATACCATAAAGTGAGCTCATATAAGGATATGGATTACCAATTATCTATTTGGTCATTTTAACATGGTTGAATTTAGTGAAAACAAGGAAGGTCATCTCCCAATATAATGCCATGTTGGTAAACGAGAAGCTTTGGTTTTATTCAAATAAAAGAGTTGGCCTTTATAACCCCAACAACCATAGAAAATATACATCATCCCCACAATGGTTCACTTTTTCTAATTTCAGAATGATAAAGAAAAAGTTATGAAGATAATAGATTCAAAATGATTAGTTGAACATTAAATTTCCCTTTGGTTTTACCATTCCATGAGCCACATCTGTAGTTCCCACTCCTCTTTGAAACTATTTTCATTTTGATGAGAGTAATTTTGGATTTATAATTAGACATTTTGATTATTATATATTGATATGTAGATCATAAACTATGTAGATATTTGGTCTATTGGCATGTTGTGATTCACATTTTGATTATTATGGACTATATGGCATTGGTAGGAAGTTTGATATATGTTGATTTGTATTATTTGGATTTTATACTGACACATTATACTCTGGATGTTCTGAGTAGAATTATGATCTCATGGATGTTAGAATCAAATTATTTGATATGTTGATAGATGATAGAATTACTTAACTTTGGATGATGATTATTGATTTCTATGTATATATTATTTCTCGATGTTGTTGATGTAGCTATGAGGCTAGAGAGGTATTATGTTTATGTTGTAGGGATATTTTATCACATACATTGAAAGGGGATAGGGGACCAACCACGGAAGGATGTCGGTGTTTTGCAACATGGAAAAATTTGACAACTGTGTCTAATGTTTATGTGGTGTTATTGCATGCCTAGTTAGGAGGTTTCCCATTGGGGGTGACCTCACATGTGTGGCCATGGGGTGAAATGTTTTCCTTCTTTTAATTTTGTGTGTGTTTTATTTTTGTTATGTGTATTTAATTCTTGGGAAATTTTAGTCATGTTATCCAAAATTCACCCCTCGAGGTAATTTTGATAACATACATCAAATTCTTTAGTCCTGAGCAAGTAGAATTGATTCAAGGCCCAAAATCATGTTTTGGGGTCCCCTTGGCTTCTCTCTAACTCCCCATTCAAGGGAAAAATCCAACAAGTTAGAAAAAAATGGAAAATCCAAAAAATTGAAGTCGCAGGCTTGTTTTAATGCATTGTGGGTTTGGAGGCTGCGGATCGTACCAAGGTTCATTATACTAGGTTTGGAGCTGAACTATAAAGGAATCAGCTAATTCATATTTTTGTTTCCCAAACCACACAAGTTGAATAGGGACACGCAAGGCAGGCATTGCTGAAATCACCGAAGGTAAAGAAAATCAGAAAAAGTGAAAATTTTTGTCCCGGGAGATCCGCGCAGGACGGTTGAAACATGTACACGCGGGATGTGAAAAGCTAATTTTCCTACAAGTCAGTGCATTGTGGGTGGCATAGAGAAATGTGTTTGGGATGGTCGAGACAAAAGTACACGTGGGACGTGCAAAGGTGAAAAAGCCGCAAAAGGAACCATACGTTGCGGTGAATGTGGAAATCAATGGCCCTCACGGCCTAATTAACAGTAGATGCATGGGACTAGCAAGGTTGAATCGGGTGATGCAGATATTTTTTTTGGGAAAGCCGAGACACGTGGACCCAATTTTGCTGAAATAGCCACAATGAAGAGAAAAGTCAAGGTTTGACCCCGAACTTCAAACGGCCATAAGTTTTGAATCCGAGCTCCGATTTTCATAAAATTGGACTTTTACGAACGAAAGCACGACGTCCTCTCGCATAACAAGAATTAGATTTACTAGTTTTGATGATGGAATGTATATTAAAATAAAATAAAAATATATAGATCTTGTAAATTAAATGCTTATTCCCATCAAATGATAAGCAAATTCTTGGCAAACTCAAAATAGCTTCTCGCACTCGAGATGGCCATAAATTTTGCATTTATCAACAAAATCACACAAAATTGATACTTGTTGGAATTGTGGGTCCGAGATCGATGAAAAAAATCAAGAAATTTTGGATTTGATAAGAAATCAATTAAAAAATTTCATAAAATGTGTCCATGTTCATGACAATGTTTTATTTGGTAGTTGGGAGTGTAATTAAGAGGCATGGTCATCATTATTTCTCTGTTGTAACACTTATGACAGTATGGGGAGCCTTTTGCAAGTAACATAAAATCATTTCACTCTATTTAATACCTCCTACAAGTGGTTGAAGGACATATTTTAGGATTTCCATTTTCCCCTTCTCTCTCTCTTCTCTTTTTCTATAAATTGGAGTGTTAGGCTCATTGAGAGAGAGGTAGTTTTGTTGTAGAAAATCTCTATCAAAATTTCTTTGTGAAGAAAATTTTCTATAGGCCCTTGTAGTGGACTCCTTGCATGGTGATCCAGGCCCTTATCTTGTAATAGATTGAATTGTGCATATCATGAAGCAATAAAATACAAGTTTGTGGATGCATCTTCCCCTACTGTGTTTGTTTGCACTCTTCTTTCCCTTTCAACCTTCATTACAAAAATATTGTGTCTATTTGTATGCTCTTGCAACTATTCATTATTATTATGCATGAAATATTGTTGCGAATGTATTTTGTGTGGAGAATCTGTTATCACCCCTTCTAGTATGCATTTTACTTCTATTTTCACAAATTGGAAGACTAATATCACAACAATTCTTTTCTAGTGTATCACTACTTTCGTGTAGGCTTTCATTTTTATGAATTCTCCCTCCTTGGTCCCTTGGAAAGTTAGATTAGAACAGTTATTTTTCCCTACATTAGACTAGATTGTGGCAGGTAGTTTAGGAGCAAAACCAAATTTCTCTAGACTTCTATCTCAAGTAGCAAGTCCCACAACTTAGAGATGGTACCCATTTTATCCAATCACAATGTGAGCTCAAGTATATGCACTTTTGTAAACATAAGGGTGTGGTGATTCGGTGATAACAAGTCACTTTATTAGTAATTATTAATATGTCTTAATTAGCTAATCCAAATTAATTTATTAACTCAAATAAGGATGTGACCATTAGATAATTATGAGGTTAGAAGGTCCTTGAAATATTGTCGATGTAAGTTGGATTTTTTTTGGATTTTGTGTTGTGTAATCTTCCCCAACTTTGAAATTCGGATTTTGACTTGGGGGGATTTTTTCGAGGCTTCTGGGACAACATAAGCCTATCCTATGCCTCTTAAATTCACCCAACAACCATACCTATGGTATGGGGATTTAATTTTACGCTTATTTATGCATTTTTATGTGTAAAAAGTGAAAATAATTGCACTTTCCTACTTACCACAATTAATTTTTCCTTAGTAGGCATGGTGTGGAAGTTGGTGTGTCATGTAGGCATGTTATATGTGTTACATGTTTATTTATTGTCTTGGTCATGGAGTTTGAATGATGTGTTGAAATGGAGGAATGATGAAGCGGCATGCTTCATGGAGCGAATTCATCATCCTAACATCCAATTTGTATTTATTGATTGAATTCAATGGATTTTGGGTTACTTGTTTATTTTTCTTCTTTTGAACTTTTGGAATTGGGAGCTTATTGGAGTTTCTTTTGGATTGTGTTTGGCTTGAAGGTGTCAAAAATATTGTTGGAGTGAAGAATATTGGAAGCTTGATAGAGAGGTAGGCTCTCTACTTGTCATTATTTTATTTATGCATTTGGTTGTAAAGATGTGTGCTTGTTGAAAATTGTATGAGTGTTGTGAATGTGTTTTTGTGTGGATGGGTAGTTCGAATTATGAAGGGAGTGAAAGATGGAAGTATGGGCTCATTGAGGAGGGAAAAGGGAGTTGTGAGGCATGCATTTGGGAAGGAGCGTGATTACGAGTTTTACCTATGGGGAGTGAAAAGGAAACCATGGACATATTTTTGTGTACCTACCAAGGGAGAGATAAGGATGTTTAATTATTTGTATTATGTACATGGAGGATTTGGGTGAAACTCCTACTTCACTTATGAGGTAAGAGGAGGTGGTTCCTATATTCCTTTCTCCTTTTGGCTTGATGTCAAGTCTATGTGTTTTTGACAAGTTATAAACATTGTTTATTTTGTCCATTTAAATGTGTTGTATGTTTATGGATTGTATGTTTTTGTTGAAGCCATTTCTTGTAAAAAGTTGTCAAATGTTGCTCAAGATCCCTCATTGTTATTTGGTTGGGGCCCGAGAGGCCAATAAGGGGATGGCTTCTCCTCCTAATGCATTAAAGGTTGGGTAGAAAGCATCACCTATTCCCACTTTCTCTTTTTTTGATCCAAGTTTTCAAGAGTTGATGGATGCAATATGAAGCTACAAAATTGGGACAAGACCTTGAAAAGAAGACTTGTGTTTGATGTTCTTGAAGAATCTCTATTTAAGTAATTTGATCATTTTATTATTCTCATTTAGAGTGGAATATTGTAACTTTTTTATGCTTGAAAGAAAGTTTATAATATTTCATTTATTCCAAGTTGTAGTGATTGAGTGAATGAAGAAGGCTTGTATATTTCATTTATTCAAAGTTGTAATGTTATAGTGAAAGGAGAAAAATTAAGTTGTATAGTTTCTTGAAATGAAACTCTCCTAAATTTGTATGTACTCAAAGTTACAATATAGATACATATGTATATTTGGAAAAGAAAGGACTAGTTTTATTGAAAGAAATGGATTAGAAGTTCTTGTATTGCAAAAATAATGTTATTGTAACTTGTAGTTATCATATTTGTATTTATGGTTGAAAGGAGAAATTTCAAAGTATGTTCAATAAAAGAAAATTTACATTTCATGTTGTTGAAGGTTGTATGATTGAATGGAAAAAACTATGCATTTGTAATTTTGAGTTATCAAACTAGATATACTATCAATCTAGCAACCAATGAATGAAAGACACCTTAGTTAAAATTATGATTGCATAAAAAAACCAACATTTGTAGAATTTTTGGAAAAATTATATATTTGAAGGTTCTATTTTTTTAGGGAACATAACTTCCACCCTCTGCAGAACAAAGATTTAATAACCATCCCCAACACGAGCGAAGGTTTAATAACTACCCCAGTACGGTGATGGCCACACAACCTGCTTTGGCCTTTGTAGGCAGTGGTTTTGTCACTTTTGATGGAAAAATAAAATTTCGACTGTGAAAACCTAGTTTGAAATTTAAGTGAAATCTAAGCTTAAGACCATTAAAAGGAAACTTCAAACACTAGAAATGAATTGAATTTAAGTGTTTAAGCTCTCCAATCTCTTTATGGCACCCATATGTGTAAAATTCATAGATTTATTGAAATGGGGTTTCTTTCTTAATTGTTGAACTCAAAAAGGATGTTTACATCAAAATAATAAAATAGATCCATGGTGGGATCTCTATATTAAACAAAGGAGTAATATTACAATAGTAAAATATTTACAACTTAAACCAAGAGAAATTTTTCCATGGATGCACTTCTTTCTCTCATGGCTCCTCCTCCTTCTCCTCTTCTAAAACCTATAAACAAGAAAAGAGAAAATGAGGTTGTTTGGGGAAAATAGAAATAAAAAGAGAACCATAAGGAAATTTAGGGCAACCTAAATCTAAGGGCTAGGATAGATTCAATCAATAGCCAAAATTTAACCCTATCTCACTTAAGTGGATGGTATTTTATGGGAATGTATCTTAAATAAAGAAAGAGAGAGAGAGAGAGAGAAAATGGGTAATGGGGATAATGGGGCCACTTAGTAGCGAAGAAAAATAATTAAACCTTTGAGTTAGAAAATAATTTTATCTTGGTACATGATAAATAATTAAACTAATGGAGATTACAAGATGGTTTAAACAATAAATATAACTTAGGAAGTAAATTAATAATATTTAATTATTAATTTACTTCCATTTTTCACAAGCTTGTGTAGAAAGACTTCAACAAAGAAATTTATTAATTATGGAAATGTCTAATCTTCCAAACCGTTTTTGAATTAAAAGTAAATAAAAATTATTACCGTAAACTTGACTATTAATTTATTAGTTCTATTTATTTTGAGAGTAGAATTTTTTTGGGCATTACACTTGGTATCGAGAACCTTGGGTTCAATGCTTGGACCCTATTGGTGCTCAATCTAATTTCACCATGTTTGTTCAAAATGTTTCAGTGCACATGGTTTGAATGTTTTCTTTGTCTCCCTGTATTGATGTGTGAAATATTTTTCCTTCATTTTATTCCGATGGTCAGTCCTTTCCTTTGGTCTAGGACCACGTTGAGTCTAGATATTGTTATTTGTTTCTCTGTCCATGAGAAAGAATTTGTAATTTGGGCATGAATTCGAGGTTTCCCCTTCCTTCTATTTTTCCATAGTCATGTTTTCCCTATCAAGTTTTGTCCCAATATCCATGGAAACATGATTATTTCTTATTGGATGCTGCCCAACGGGTTTTGAGTGAAACTTGTCACTTTTGTCGCATTTGTAAAAAATATGAAATTGGCCCCATGGCGCTAATAGTATCTAATTGGTTGTTTAAAAATATGAAGTGGTAGGGAAAGGTCCTACTTTGACCTGAAGAAGCCACGTGGGTAGTTTTTTCAAGTTACAAGAAGAGAGAAGGGTCACCGGAGCCTTTTGTAAAAATTTTCTATTTTGTACGAGGGAGCAAAGTTATGAAATAATCCGCAACTCCTTTGGGACCACATCAAAAGTTAGAAGTGGAAAGATGGGTTTCTTGGGAATTTTGAGACTCTCAGGCCCACTTTAACTCAAAGCTTGTCCATGTGGAGGGCCTATGTTCATTTGATATTTTTCCTCTCGGTTTGACCTTTAGAGTTGCCGAGGAGACACATGGAGGCTTCCACTAGCTCCTCTCTATTCTTAGACTTCTCAAGTAACTTTATAAGGCACAGAGAAACATGGTGAGCCACGCTTGTTTTCGGTCTCAACTTTTGGGATCTATATCAAAAATATTCCGAAGAAACACGTGGATGCTTCACTGACTCCTCTTAGCACTTGGCTGATTTAGACATCCGATTGCACGAATGGAGGCATCCATGTGAGGCACTCATTTCTTAAGGTGTATTCTTGAGGGTGAAAAGGATTGCTTGTCAGATCTAGCCATATGGAGCCACCTGAAAATGATTAAAAAGGGGATTTCTCACATGATAGAATGAAAGAATGATTAAGAATACTATCAAAAATTATGATATGGCATCCTAGTCATAGTAGAGGGTCTAAGAAACATGATTAGTTCATGATTCATCCACCTGGCAGCTTTGGGTGTAAATTTGTTAAACATCACTTTCTAAGACAAATTTGTAACAAGCAAAGGATTCCTCGAATATTCTTATTTTTGGGGGAAAATTTGGGATGAGTGAGTGAGTAAATTGTATAAATGCAATGAGAATACTCTTGCAAATTGTCGGAGGTTTAATTTTTATGAGAAAATTTGAGAAATCCCATCTTCTTGAGAGACCATCTGAGAAACCTCTTAATTTCTTGTGTTTTAGAATTTAATCACATCAAGATGGTTACAAGTGTAAATCCATTCACAAGCTCTAATATTTTTAAAGAAAATTTCCCCTCTTGATGAATCTGATAAATCTTGAATTAATCTATGTTGATCTCGGGTAAAATTTTGTCTTCTTTTATTTCAAAATGTCTTTCTAATAATTGTTCTTGTTCCTGTTGCAATATTATATTAAAATATCTCTGAATCACACAAGATCTCATCCATGTGTTAGTATTTTGGAATTTACACTTTCATTATGAGAAGAGCTTTCATCTGGTAATGAAATAAATAATTTAAAATCATTTTACTTTAACTATGTTGATAAAGATTGTTTGTAATCCTATGTGTATCTTAGGTGTGATGAACCGAGGAGTCGTTACTATTTAATTGAGTCTTTAGGTCGAGCCTTCGTGTTGAATTATTAAATATTGTGTGAAACCATGTAGATCTGGGCCTCCATTGACACACACCTTTTGGTTGAAGGAATATTTTGGCTATTCTGAAACATTTTGTCTATTTTTTCCAATTGTTGTAAAGGTTCTCAAAGATTTGGTGAAATCAACTTCATCTTGTTTAATTCCCCACCAAAAATTTCAAATAACCATGAATCCTACCTGAAGTACCCCTTTTTTTGCTGTGTATCCACAAATGAACAAATTCTACTACCAAAATATATAGAAGCAAGCAGGTTTTAAGTGTCTTTAGTAACCTGAACCTTGTTCAAAAAATATCTCCATTCTTTAGAGGTGACAACTCATGAGAGTTAAATTGTTGTGTATTGATCATATTTTCTCAAGGTTCTCCTGAAAATTTTACAAAGAAGCATCTCTTCATGTATTTCACCAACAGAGGTTGAAAATGGGTCCTCTCACCCAGGTTGAAAGGAACGACCTAAAGTAGTGAGGATAGATAAAATCCTTAATGAAGATGCTATCCATTTCTCCAACACCTAAGTGACAAACAACCAGCTGAATCCCTTCCCATGCTACAAAGTGACTTATACCATGATCTGTCCATCTCTGAGTATATTTTTAAATATGTGATGTTGTTTGGCTTCAGGGAGAATCAATTTGGATACCAACACTATAATGGCTCTGTTGTCGAGGATATTCAAAGGAATTCTTATATTTCACCTGGGAATGTTTCTTACATGCTCTAAGTGAAAATAAGTTGTTTAGAATGTCATCTTGTTTTGAGATTTGTAAGAATTTTGTGAAGTTATAAGTTCTGTGTGCAATATTTCCAGTTTCTAGTAGTTATTGCACTAAATTTATATCATCAGTGGTGAATACTGGTAAAGGAAAGTTAGATCTACTAAGCTTTGTAGGAATTAAGTGTTGAGAGATATTTGGCAAGTCATTTATAGTGCATTTGCACAACTAAGGTGAAAATCCTTAGTGGTGACTCGTATTGGTTTAAATTTTGATAAATACGAGTGCCTTAACCTATTTTTAAGTGAATATGTCACTAATATTTGCGAATATAGAAGGAAGAATATATTTCTTCACTAAGGACCCTACTAGAAAGTTGTTTCTCGGGAAAGAAAATTTCAAAAAGTAAAAGAGTCTTGAAAATAGTTGGAAATCAAGAATCAAGATAAGAGTTATCCATTGTGGAAAGTGATACACGTGTGGTTGAGGATTACCATTCTTCTTCAAGTGATTACAGATCGGGTAATTTTTATATATAATTTAATTCTCTAATTGGAGAGGGGCCTTCATTTGTGTCTAATAAGTGAGCTTCTCATTTTATCCCTGTATTTTCCAATCTTGATAGGGACTTCCATGAAATAGAGTCTTTAGAGGACATTCATTTTGAACATTATACTCTTGTGTTCCAAAGACACATTTTCCCTCATCATTTTTTTCTCTCTGTAAGATCACCCCCTCAAAATAATATGGTCCAATCCCCACCCAAACCTCTATTTGTTATCAATACTTTTGGTCCTATAGAATTTAGAGGTTTGGCTAGATATCCAAATTTAAAACCTTTTTCAATATGATCAAAGACTTCAAGATTTAATGTGAGGATGTGTATATAAATTTTTTTATTCATACTATTAAGGAGGATACACGTGACTGGTATAAGTATTTTATAGACAACTTAATAGACTCATTGACAAAAATGAAAAATACTTTTAGATTACAATATGGGGATAAGACGGACCCCATGTTTCTTTATGTCCGAATTTGAGAATATTAAGAAGAATCCTAATGAATGTGTTTGTGACCTCAATACTAGGTTCAATAATACCTTGAATAGGCTACTGTAATCCCGAGGACAAGTGATGTATCTTGTTTAATACAATATTCGATGCTTTTGACTAAAAAGCTGCCTATTATTTAAGGGACAACCACCAGAAATTTGAGGCAAGCCTTCACCATGGCTTTGCAGATTAAAAACAATATCAAAGTAGTTGGTATGCCTTCTAAGAGGGAAGGTATCAAGCTGATCAATCCATATAAGCCTCAGTCAAGTAAGTTTGTGGATCTAGAAGAGGTTGTAAAAACATTGGCTAGAGTTGTTAAGGAAATATCCTATAAACTAGCCAGAGTAGATAAGGGGATTGGGAAAGGTTCCAAAGGTTAGCACAAGCCAAAAGGTCAAGAAATATTTGCAAATAATCCCATCGGTGATAATAGATTATATGATAGGGGTAAAGGTCCCATGGGATCAAGAAATAGACAACCCCAACCTCAAGAAAACATATTGGTGCTTGATCCTTTAGCTACCAAAGTTACTACTGTGGAAGAGGTCCATGATATGGAGTGGTTTGATAGATATTTCTTGCCCCATTCCGCATGTGGTGAAGACAAATAACTTGAGGAAGCTGATGATCATAAGACAGATGATGATGCATGCATGATGGATTTCTCTGTAAGTTCATAGCAAGGAGCAACCTCAACTGAACTAATGAGTGACAGAACTGTTGCTTATTTTTCGGGATTGCATTCACCGGTATTACCTCTTCCTTCCACTCATACTTTTGAAATTGATAATGTACAAGATTTTTAGTTGCCTAATAATGATTTTGAGTACTTAAGGGCATTAATGATTAAAAACATGATGGGGGATTTCTTTAGAAGAGGATAGACAGTTGTTAATGAATGCAGTAGTTGCCCAAGAAAAATAATATAATACAAGAAGAAAAGTTGTCAAAGGGGTAGGGCCTCAGGCCAAACCAAAAATTCCAATGCTTACCAATATCCCTAAGGAAATTCTTAAAAATATGCATCTAGAAAAGGCCTTGTTTCCCTAAATAAAACTTGTGTTCCTCCCCATGCTCAGACTAAGAAGACTCCCATATTATCAGATGAAGCTATGAATCTCCCTTCTAACACTACCCTACCCAATTATGTTCCTTGTGACATAGCCCAAATCTTGAGTCAGATCAAGGTCATTGTTCCTATTGTTGAATTACTTAGAATCCCTAAGCATAGGAAAAGAGCATTTGAATATTTGGGATTTAAAGAAGAAAAGGTTACCCAGGCTAAAAATGTGAACAATGTAGAGGTTCCTCCTACCATTGCAGAATTAGAAAAACCACAAGCATTAGAGGAACTTGGGGAAACACCTGAGGTTTATTTGGGAACTTCTTTGGTTGAGTCTCATCTGAATGTGGATCCATTTTTCACTACTCTGATTATTAAAGATAGATTGTTACATAACTACATGTTTGACTCAGGAGCTTCATGTAATGTAATGCCTCTTGAGGTCATGAACGAGTTGAATATCAAAGTAACAACAAATTATGGGAAATATAATACCATGGATTTAAGAGAGGTGTCAGTAATTGGATGTGTCAAAGGCTTAGTAGTGTAATTAGCACTTATCCGGGTAAGTAATTAACTTTGAATGTAGTAATTGTGGATTGTCCTCCTAAGTGGGGAATGTTGTTATCTAGAAAAAGGGTAGCTAGTGTGGGTGGAAGTGTGCAAATGGACATGTCTTATGCAACCATACCAATTGAGGTCATCCTTGTGAAGTTATATGGTGAAAGGAAAATGTTATATCTCATTGAGGACTGGATAATGCTTCTTATGAATATTATTGCACAAAGACAGTGATGTTGATAACTCTATGACCTATGTTGTTTTTAAGGAGTATGAAATTAATCAATGCATATATCCTAAGTAGGTTGATTTTCTTGGAACTTTGATGTTTGATGTAGCCTCGAGAGATGTTGAAAAACTTAACCTAGGCACAAAGGATAAACCTACAAAAATATGGTTAGATAGAAACTTGGATGGAAAAAGAAAAAAACATATGACCAGTTGTTAAAGATGTATTAGAATTGCTTAGGATGGTCATATCTAGAATTGAAAACACTTGAAAATTTTCCTTGATTATTTTATTTGAATCGGGATGCACATATTTTTATAGTGTATAGTCTTTTGGTTTCGTTCTACTTTTGTTTTTTTCTATTTTGGTTTATCTGGTCCCTAGTAACAAGTTTTTATACATTTCTTGGTTCTTATTGGGGGATTTGTTTATTGTCTTTTTGCTCTGCAAGCTTTTTTTTGAATTTGTTTCCCAATTTATTTTTTTGCACATGGTATGGTCTATTGTTCTTGAGGCACTTGAAGGGAGTTCCCATCCCTGAGTTGAAGCTGATGTTGGTGCTCAATATAATTTCGCCATGTTTGTTCAAAAAATCTTAGTCCTTCATTTGGTTGCCATTGTCACTCATTTCCTTTGGTCGAGGATCACATTGAGTCAAAATATTGTTTTCCATTTATTTGTCCATGAGAAAGAATTTGTAATTTGGGAGTGAATTTGGGGTTTCCCCTTCCTTCTATTTTTCCATAGTCATGTTTTACCTATCATTTTTTCCCAACATCCATGAAAATATGATCCTTTTTTATTGGATGCGGCCCGATGGGTCTTCTTAGTGAAACTTGTCACTTTTGTCACATTTGTAAAAAATACCAAATTGGCCCTGCAGCCCCGATAATATCTAATTGGTTATTCAAAAATACGAAGCGAAGGGAAAAATTCTTACTTTGACCCTAAAGAAGGACACGTGGTAGTTTTTCAAGTTCAAGCAAAGACGTGGGTCATGGAGACTTTCATAATTTTTTACCTTTTTATATGAGGGAGAAAAGTTATGAAATAATCCAGAACTCATGGGGCCCACGTCAAATGTTAGAAGTAGAGAGGTGGTTCACAAGGGAATTTTGAGACTCTCAAGCCCACTTCAACTCAAAGCTTTTCCATGTGGAAGGCCTACGCTCATTTGAAACTTTTCCTCTCGATTTGAACTTTGGAATTGCACCAAGGAGACACGTGGAGGATTCCACTGGATCCTCTCTATACTTAGACTTCTAAACCAAATCTCTAAGGCCTTAGACACATGGTGAGCCCACACTTGTTTGGGGTCTCTAGTTTTGGGCTCCATATCAAAGATGCACTTAAGAAGCACGTGGAGGATTCCACTAACTCCTCTTTGCACTTGGACGAATCAGAACCGTAGCGTACGAATGTAGGAATCCATGTGAGGGAACTCATTTCTTTAGGTGTATTCTCGTTGGTGAAAAGGATTTCTTGTCAGATCCATCGATATGGAGCCACCTGAAAATGATTAAAAAGGGGGATTTCTCGCATGACAGAATGATTAAGAATACTATCAAAAATTATGATATGACATCCCAATGATAGTAGAGGGTCTAAGAAATGTGACCAGTTCATGATTCCTCCACCTAGCGACTTTGGGTGTAAATTTGTTAAACATCACTTTCGAGAAAAATTGTAACAAGCAAAGAATTCCTTGAATATTCTTATTTTTGGGGGTAAAATTATGGATGAGTGAGTGAGTGAATTGTATAAATGGAATGCGAATAATCTTACAAATTGTCAGGGGTTTAATTTTTGTAAGAAAATTTGAGAAATCCCATGTTCCCTAGAAAAAATCGAGAAACCGGTTAATTTCTGTATTTTAGATTTAAATCATGTCAAGATGGTTTCAAGTGTACTGACCATTCATAGGGTCTAAGACATTCAAGAAAATTTCTCCTACTTATAAATCTCAAATTAATCTATGTTGATCTTGGGAAAAAATGTGTCTACCTTTATTTGAATGTCTTTCAAATAGTTTTTCTTGTTCCTGTTGCAATCTTGTATTAAAATCTCTCTCGAATCACACAAGATCTCATCTATGTGTTAGTATTTTGGTATTTGTAATTTCATTATGATAAGAGATTTCATCGGTAATGAAATAAATAATTTAAAATCATTTTACTTCCACTATGTTGATAAATATTTTTGTAAGCCTATCGAGTGTATCTTAGGTGTGATTAACGGGGGTTGTTAATGCTTAATTGAGTCTTTAGCTTGATCCTTCTTGTTGAATTCTTAAATATTATTTGAAACCATGCAAATATGGGCCTCCATTAACACACACCTTCTAGTTGAAGGAATAGTTTGGCTATTATGAAGCATTATGTCTCGTTATTTTTCCATTTGTTGTAAAGGTTCTCAAAGATATAGTGAAATCAACTTCATCTTCCTTAATTCACCACAAAAATTTCAATTAACCATGAATCCTACCTTAAGTACCATTGTTTTTGTTGTGTATCTACAAACTAACAAATTTTACTACCAAAATATATAGAAGAAAGCATGTTTTAAGTGTCTCTAGTAACCTAAACCTTGTTCGAAAATATCTCCATTCTTTAGAAGTGACAACTCATGAGAGTTAAAGCTGTGTTGAATTGGTTGAAAGGAATGACCTAAAGTAGTGAGGATAGATCAAATCCTTAATGAAGGTGTTATCTATTTCTCCAATGCCAAAGTGGAAAAGAGCTAGTGAATCCCTTCCCTAGCTATAAAATGACTTATACCATGATTTTTCTATCTCTTAGTATCTTGTTAAATTTTTGATGCTACTCCGATTCCAATGGAGAATCAATTTAGATACCAATAGACCAACACACACTTGGAAATATGAAACACAACAAGAAAACCTAGTGCAAATCTAAACCTAGAACATAAAACATTTTATGTTGTTTTAAAATTTAGAAAACTTAGAAAACTGAAAAAAATCCTAAATGATGATAAACTATTTGCCATCTTGGTCTATACGGGATGTGTGGACTAGACGAGGGGTCCTTACATGTGAGCCTAGATCTACCACCCCTAGATAAGGAAGTAACGACTATATTGCCTCATATACTTAGACACTACAAGATTGTAATGTTGTTTTAGGTGGAGGATCTTTAGGAGGGTGATCTAGCAGATAGGATAGAGATCCATTAGTGCGGGATCATGCACCGTCACATCATAGTACTGAGGATAGGGAATATTAATCCCAAAAAAAGTTTCTATGACATGAGTCACCACCTAGAGAGCATAGAGATAGAGCTTTGGGACACAAAGATAGATCTAGGAGCCCTAGGCCGGAGGATGTTCATATAGAGAGACCTAAGGGTTGGAAGTTGACAATAAGATATAACATTAGAGAGACATTGACGTTACACCCATGTCATTTTACTAGAGACATGAAAGTATTTCAGGATGAGGCATGGTTGGTTAACTTCAATAGATACTTCAATGTATGTCCTTATATTGGCAAGACAAAATATTTTGTTGCTATCCACCTTCTGAGAAATGGAGATGGAGTTTGGTGGAGGAATGAGTAGCATAAGCTCCATGTAGAGTTTGAAACAGTTACATGGTATCTCTTTCACGAGTGCTTCAGGAGTAGATACATACTATGGAGATTCATCTAGTAATGGATCGATGAGATTTATGATATGTGATAGGATTTTGTGATGGTAGTAGAGAATGAGGATAGGTTTTTTTATCTTATCTAGTATGTGGACTACATGTAAGAGGAGCGGAGTTAGGGTTCACGAGTTCATCAAGGGCTTGAAATTAGACTTGGGTGGGGAATTGTGCATTCATTGCCCAAAGACTCTATAAGAGGTCATGGAGAAGGCCTATATTTGAATCACATACAACAGTTGTAGAATAGTAGGTCGAGTGGATCATTGCTGCTCTTACTCTTGGTGGACACACTTCAACACAGTCTTCCTTTAGGACCCCTTCTCCTTAGTAGAAACAATAGACTTGACCACCATTTTGACCTCCACAACGTGATGATGCTTAGAGATGGCATAGGGTGGACCTCTAGCTAGGGGGAAATAGTATTCAAGCTCCACCATAAGCACAATCGGTAGGAGTATGTCCACTGCAACAGCTATAGAAATCTATGGCAAGATGAGCGAGTTCTACATCACATATTTCGGGCCACATGGAGGATTATTTTCTAGGTAAAGAGGACCCGATAGTTGCTATTGATAGATGCATAGTACAAGGTCATCATTGAAGATAGTTTCATCAAAACACCGATAATAAAGGTAAGGCACATGTTTCTTAGCCTATGATTGGGGCCATGGCCAGGAGCCACATGATCTATGCTTTGTGTAATTGAGAACTACCATGAAGAGCACCGGGGCATGGCAATTGAGACTATAGGTAGCATTGGTGGTATTTATACCCTTATCTTATTTGATTCAAGATCATCAAATTATTTTATTTATCCATATTTAGTAGAACGATGCAAGATGGTAGAAGTTAGGAAAGACCTTAGTTGGGATGTTGAGATGGATTTTACAGCAAAGCTCTTAGTGGAATCCTTTGTTAAGAAGTGTGTAGTAGACCTAGGACCCTTCACCACGACTTTGGATCTTTGTATCCTTCCCTTGGGTTCATATGGAATTATCTTGGGCATGGATTGGTTTTTACATAGAGAGATAAAGTTCATTGTTATATCAAGGTTATATCTTGTGCGAGTGATTTGGGAGTAGAGTAAATAATTTTTAATGTTATCAAACTCATCTTTATCCATACCATATCCGGTATGCAAGTAATTCGGTGTAAGCGATGGGGTTGTCGATTATTCACCTTTATTATTGTTAGTGACCGATTAGAGGAAGAGACTCATTTATCATCACTTGATGACCACCCAATTTTGTAGGAGTTTTTAGATGTTTTACCTAGTGAGTTTCCACAGATACCTCACCCATATGAGATATAGTTTTGTATTGATTTGGTTTTAGCAGTAGAGATTATCTCATGCACACCATATAAGATGAACACACTTGAATTATGCAAGCTCGCATTATAGTTGGAATTCCTTCTTGAAAAGGCCTATTTCATCCTATTGTATCTCCTTTAGGTGCACCAGTAATCTTTGTGAAGAAAAAGGATAGATCTATATGTTTTTTTGTGGACTACGATCAATTGAACAAATTAACAATCAAGAATCCTTGTCCCCTTCCTCGGATAGATGACTTATTTTATTAGATGAAGCGGCCATGTTATTTTCTAAGATAGAACTTAAGTCAAGCTAAGATCATCGAGGATTACATAGGTGTATATCCATAAGACAACTTTCCGCATGAGATATGGGCACTATGAGTTCATGGGGGTATCATTTAATCTCTTGAATGCCCCTATAGTATTCATGAGTTTGATGAATTGGGTGTTTACAATAATTATTTGGATCACTTTATGCTCATATTTCTCGATGACATTATGATATACTCATGTACACATGATGAGCATGAGGAGAACCTTCGTCAGGTTCTACAATGTCTTTGTGAGTAGTAGCTATATGAGAACCTATAGAAGTGTGTCTTTTTCTAGTCGAGGTTCGGGACTTGGGTCACATCATTTCTAGTTATTGTATCATAGCCCACCTTCCAAGAATAGAGCTATTATCGATTTTCCGTGTCAACTAATATGACCGAGGTATGAAATTTCATGGGGTTAGAAGGTTAATATAGGATATTTTTCATGACTTCTCTCAGTTGTGCACCCCATCACTTCCCTTCAATGAAAGGGAAGATTTTTTTAGTCCGATGGATGTGAGTAGGCCTTGATTACACTAAAGAAATGGTTTATGAAAACATCAATTCTTATAGTGCCGGACCCTCAAAGAGATTTTTGTGTGTACAAATGCTTCCTTGGTGGGTTTTGGAGTTTTTTTGATGTCGGAGGGTTGTTTGGTTGCCATTGAGTCTTGTAAAATCAAGTATTATGAGATCAATTATTGCAATCATGACCTTGAGCTAGCGGCGATGAGTACATGATTTTGTCCATTATTGTCATTTGCTTCTTGGCGGGAGGTTCATTACGATGACATGTTAACACCAATCCGCACTATGATAATTATTCACCTGGGAACTCCTCATGCTATGATTATTAACTAATGCACAACTCTTAGTTTGGTGGATGTAACTGGAAACACAACAACAAACATAACACAAGAATACCATAGACTATGATAAGAAGGAATAATGATAAATCTAAAATATCAAAGTGTAAATTATAATATCAACATGAAATTGTTACAACCTCACCCATGAGGTTCTTCAAGTGTTATTAACTTCACTTGCCTTCAAACAATAACTATGGGAGAAACTTCACAATTATACCTCTTAATGGCTTCTTTAACACGCCATCAAAATGATGGCATCCTTTACACACTTACTCATACAATATTTCTCACTACTTCTCTCTATGCTAAATGAGGGGGTGGCCTCTTTATTTATAGGAATTCAGGCTTATCCACCTTATCTCTAAGATAGGATATGAAATCTCTTCCAGCCAATCATATTCCATGCCTAAACTCTTACCTTTACATGTAGGCTTATCTTCTAAGATAAGATAAACCTTATCATCTCACATGGGTTCCACCTTTTTAGAATTTTCCACAAATAAAATATACAAAATATTTATGACATCACTCTTTGTCCTTATTACAAATATAATATTTATAATTCCTAATCATGTAGACCCTACTTCTCTACTTATCCCAACTTTGACATTTTAACATTACCGGACCACTTACGACAAATATTTACTTTTTACAACATTCCTATTGTACTTTGACTATTATCGTACTCTACATTATTGGCGGCACCATACTGATGGCGCCATTATCTTCTATTGGACGCCACTACTAATTATACTTAACAACATCCTATTCCTAATACATACATTAATAAAATAGAAATTACGGAGGAAAATTTTAATGTCGACATTTTCCCCCTTCCTAACTTCTACTACATCCCTCGGAGTAGACTCTTATGGAAATTCTCAGAAGACGATGCTTGGAAAATTTTTAACTTGTCATGGTTGACCCATTTTGTAATGGGAGTACCATCCAATTCCTCCAGTCAATATGTACCATTTTCATACATAGTTGTTATTTTGTAGGGCCCCATCCACTTTGGAAGAAATTTTCTATGTCTTCTTTTTTTGTATCTGGAATCATATACTAGAACCAAGTCATTCACATGAAATGGAGACCAATGGATCTTTTGATCAAAGTATTCCTTCTACTTCATTTTCTTCTTATAGCTTGTATCCTTTGCTATTTCCCTCATTTCCTCTAGCAAATGAAGATGTACCAACCTTTCTTTTATTGAATCACTTTCATCCATCCTTTCATTTTTCATAACTCTCATAGTGGGAATATCAAACTCAATAGGAAGAACTGGATCAATGCCATAAGCCAACTGAAATGGGGAGTATCCTGTTGCTGACTTTGATGTTGCCCTATATGCCCACAATGTTGCATGAATCCTTTTATCCCACTTATGTACCTGCAAGGATGCATCTTTTGCTAGAAT
This sequence comes from Taxus wallichiana var. yunnanensis, assembly GCA_018340775.1. NCBI lineage: Eukaryota > Viridiplantae > Streptophyta > Pinopsida > Cupressales > Taxaceae > Taxus > Taxus wallichiana. Next base: position 935,340,344 of record CM031239.1, read on the forward strand.
TTGACACAACACAAAATTTCTTCATTCCACCTGTCCATTTTTGCTTGGCTTGTATGTTGTTGTCTTCCGTGCTTAATAGAAAAATTATTCACTAGGGCTTCTACCACCTCATTAATGAAGTAGCTTCCTTGATCGGTTACAATTTCTAATGGGAAACCAAATCTGGTGACAATGCGTTCATATATGAACCTTGCCACTTCATCCATGGAAGTTGTTTTCAATGGCCTAGCTTCAACCCACTTGGTTAAATAATCTGTGGCAACTACAATATACTTATTTTAGCGTGGGGTAGTTGGAAGTGGACCTACAATGTCTATTCCCACTTTTCAAAGGGACCAAGTGGAAGAATAGGGCATAATGGAGCTGATGAAGTCTTACGGTTACCATGTGTTTGACAAATATCACATGTATTACAATAATTATAACAATCTCTAAAAAGAGTGGGCGGTTGATACCTGCATCCAAGATCCTTCTTACTATAAGTTTTCTAGAGAAGTGTCCTCCACATACACCATTGTGGAATTCTTCTATCATCTCCTTCCTTGATCACATCCAATCGCCCTCTTGTATCTGTCCATCGTGTCCTAATTGAAATAATACTCCATGCGTAATAGAATATGGATGACTGGCTTGAGTAATCTTTCTCTTAGTCTTTGCATTGGCACCATCAGAAACTTGAATTCATTTAGATAATTCCAAATATCTATGTATTCATTAGGTATTGTGTCAAGAGAAAACAATGTTGCATCTAGTAAATCATCATTATCACAAGGCAAACCTAAACCATCATAGGCTCGAGAGAGTGCCTCGCATTGATATGCTTCTTTCCGGCCTATCTATAATATCAAATTCAAATTCTTGTACCAAAATTATCCATCTTGTTATCCTCCCCGATAGGTTAGGCTTATTGACAATATATTTTAGAGCTCGATGATCTGTTATAACTATAAATTTCTACCCTAGCAAGTAATTTCTAAACTTCTTTACAAAAAAATGATAGCTAGAGCCTTTTTGTCGGGTATAGTATAATTTACCTCAAAGATCGCTCATTTGTCTACTCCCAAAGTAAATTGGATGATCATTCTCATTTTCATCCTTTTGGCTCAGAGTACTTCCTAGTGCCGCATTTGAGGCATCAAGATACACAATGAATGGCTTGCTCCAATCTAGATTCTTTAAAACAAGTGAAGACAATAAGGATTCCTTCATTTGTTCAAAAGCTTCATGCGCCTTATTTCTTGGTTGATAAGTAACATCCTTCTTCAAGAAATGGGTTAGTGGTTGTGCAATCTTTGAGAAATTCTTGATGAACCTTCTATAGTAACCCACATGGCCTAAAAATGATCGCAACTTACTTCTATTCATAGGAAATGGTAACTCTTTGATTTTTGAAACTTTATCACGATCGCACTACCAATACCATCCCTGGATACAAAATGCCCTAAGAAAATTCCTTTAGAACATCCAAAGACACACTTTGTAGGGTTTAGTGAGGCTTTGCTTCATCTAACCTTTGAAATGATGTCTACATCTGGTGTAGGTGGTCCAAATTTGGTGTAGGTGGTCCATCTTGCTCCCATAGATGCAAAAATCATCCAAAAATAATCTGATGAAGTTCCCAATGTAGGGTTCAAACACCCTATTCATCAAGCACTGGAACGTTGCTAGAGCATTACACAACCCAAAAGGCATAACTCTATAAGAAAATGTTCCCCAAGGAGTGGTGAATGTGGTCTTCGGCTGATGTTTCTTTGCTATATGAACTTGGTTGTATCCGTTATATCCATCAGCAAAACTATAACACTCCTAGCTAGCTACTTCGTCCAGAATTTGATCTAAGAATGGAAGAGGGTAATGATCCTTCTTTTTTTCCTTATTGAGCTTCCTATAATCAACACAAATGCATAACTTCCCATTTTTTTATTGAGATCACAATGGGAGAAACCCATTCTGAATTCTCCACAGCAAATATAAATCCTGCATCAAGCAACTTATCTATTTCTTCTTTTACAATCTTGGAAAAATTAGGATTCATTCTATATGGCATTTGCTTTATGGGCTTAGTACCATCTACCACTCAATAAAATGTTCTACCCAACTTACTTGACGGAGTTCCTTGTAATCAAAAGTGAATATGTGTATGTACCTTCGAAAGAGCTGGAGGTAGGATTCCTTCTCACTCTCCATCACAACATCACCAATCTTTATTTATTGGAGACGATCATCAATTTCTTCTTTAGATAATTTTATGGGATCATGATTCGGTGTGACTGGAAGGATATCCATGACCAAAACATCAACCTCCCTTTCTTCATCTTCAAAGTGTCCACTTCACTAGTACTGAGTAATCGAGGATGTCCAATCATCAGATTCATCACTTGAATCCACAAGTTCTACCTTATGATGCCGAGGGATCATGTTTATCTTCACCCTCTCTACCACGTCCAAGTGTCATGAAACCTTCATTCCAGTAGTTTCTTGCATGAAATCTCCTTAGCCATGGTCTTCCCAACAACATTGGGTACGCAATAGTACCATTTTTCATCACCTGAAAGTCTACCACAAATACAACACCCATAAAAGATATTGCCACATTTGAAACTACACCTTCTAGTTTAGTTTTTCCTTTATTTAATGACCTTAACATAAGTGTTGAGGGGAGATCAATTTTTAAACCCAACATATTCTTCACAGGACTCGGTCATTACATTAATCGCAAGCATCTCCATCAAGTAAGACATCATGAATTCAAATACCATTACATAATACCTCAGCATGTGGAGTGTAGGGATCCGCCTCGCCTCCAAAACAGGGACATCAACCTCCTTCCTTCATTGAGAATTGAGTCCACTTTGCATCTCGCGCCTCTTCTCGAAGACATAGCCAAGAGTTGACCATATGTAATATTTTCCGGATTTTTGGACAGATCGTCTAAGATGGAGTATGGTCCTTGTCCCCGTGAAATTAGAAAATCTTCCACACCCAACTTTCTTCTCCTATGTTTCTTACTAGTTTCTCCTTTCATCTTCTTAGGATCATTTCCATCTTGGTTATCTTTTTCTTTATTTATTTTTGTTATAAACACATCTACTTCATTATTTATGCTCTTATCTACTACATCAAAAGAATTCACAGGTGCTTTCCCTTTATCATTATCTTGTACCGGATGTAGAATCTCTATCTAGACAATTATACTTATAATGTTTTTATAACAACCATAACATACAACTTCAGAAATATTTCTTTTTGGACCTCTATCTCCTCCCTGAGAACTAAATTATTTTTCTTGAAGAAGATTAATAGTTAACTGACCGATATTTCTGAGCAGATCTTCATACTCAGTAGATGTACTAGGAGAAGGATTTGTGCTCACCGAGAGTGGTTGTGGATTCTGGACCAAAGGTGCTGGTGTAGGTTCTACTTTAGCAACAATTTATTTGGGATCCTCTTCCATGCTTTCTTCTTGCCTTCTTGCAATCTCCTTTGCTTGTTCAATGGTAGCTGGGTAGTCATACTTCACTCATAGTCTGATCTCTGGCTTCATCCCAAGAATGAAGTGCTTATAGAGGAGATTATCCAGGCCATTCATTAACCCATCCGCTAATCCTTCCTTCTAGATCTGGGCATCAAGCTTCCTCCTTAGCTCTAGAACACGAGCATGATAATATCATATCTTCTCCTTCTCTCATTGGGCTAACTTTGTGATATCGATCATGAGATCTACATGTTTTTGTTGTTCACCAAATTCTTCAAGAAAACTTTCAGTTAATAAATCCCATGAGTTTTTCACATTATCACCTAGTGTTTCAAACCACCTAAGGGCTGAACCATCAAAAAGGTAGAAAAAAATTCAGTCCATTGTTCCCTTCTTATAAGGCCATTACAAATACAAGATTGTTTAAACTCTTGAATGAAAGAGGAAGCATCTTCATTAGATTGGGCTGAAAAACAGGAATCTTCCCATTTCCAAAAGTAACCACAGTGAAATACCAACCCACAAGTACAATCAACAAGACTTATGTGCACAAATAATTGGAATCACTATAATAGAAAATAGAAATGACCATGGTAAACTATGGTAAAACTTGACTTACTACGGTAAAAACTGACTTTACTATGGTAAACACTATTCACAGTAAAAAGTGAAGTTATTGCGGTAAAACTGACTTACGTGGTAAATACTATTCACAAAAAGTGTGGTTACTTCGTGGTAAACACTATTCATTGGTAAAAAGTGACTTTACCATGGTAACTACTATGCACAGTAAAAACAAGGTTACCCTCCAAATATTTTCTGACTAAGTGGGAATATTTCTCTAGAAAATCCACCAACGAGGAATGGTCCCGGAAACGGAACTAAAATGTCAACACCAATCCGCACTATGATAATTATTCACCGGGAACTCCTCATGCTATGATTATTAACTAATGCACAACTCTTAGTTTGGTGGATGTAATCTGGAAACACAACAACAAACATAACACAAGAATACCATAGACTATGATAAGAAGGAATAATGATAAATCTGAAATATCAGTGTAAATTATAATATCAACATGAAATTGTTACAATCTCACCCATGAGGTTCTTCAAGTGTTATTAACTTCACTTGCCTTCAAACAATAACTATGGGAGAAACTTCACAATTACACCTCTTAATGGCTTCTTTAACACACCTTCAAAATGATGGCTTCCTTTACACACTTACTCATACAATATTTCTCACTACTTCTCTCTATGCTAAATGAGGGGGGTGGCCTCTTTATTTATAGGAATTCAGGCTTATCCACCTTATCTCTAAAATAGGATAGGAAATATTTTTCATCCAATCATATTCCATGGCTAAACTCTTGCCTTTACATGTAGGCTTATCTTCTAAGATAAGATAAACCTTATCATCTCACATGGGTTCCACCTTTTTTCCACAAATAAAATATAAAAATATTTATGACATCACTCGTTGTCCTTATTACAAATATAATATTTCTAATTCCTAATCATGTAGACCCTACTTCTCTACTTATCCCAACTTTGACATTTTAACATTACCGGACCACTTCCGACAAATATTTACTTTTTACAACATTCATATTGTACTTTTACTATTACCATATTCTATATTATTGGTAGCACCGTCTGCATCGATGGTGCCGTTATCTTCTATTGGATTCCATTACTAATTATACTTAACAACATCCTCTTCCTAATACATACATTAATAAAATAGAAATTACGGAGGAAAATTTTAATGTTGACAGACACACCATTTAAGCTTATGTCACCACTTCAAGCATCCCAATCATAATGCTTGTCAATGGTATTGGATGGAGTTTCCATGAGAGAATGACATGGAGATAGAGCATATGAAGGGTAAGGAGAATTTGGTTACATATGCTTTGAGTTGACGGAGACCTTTGGTTATGGCTAATCTAGTGAGTACAAACTTATCTAACAAAATTTTACGAGAACTTCCTCATGAAAACTTCTACCTTGCAGCTAGATCAGATATTGAGTCTTAGAGACCCCTTGAGGGGAATTTTGATGGATTTGCATTAGATTCAAATGGACTTCTCATACACAGAGGCTAGATCTATGTACATAGGGATGGAGGTTTGAGATAGGATATCTTGGTAGAGGCTCATCATGTACCTTATTCAGCCCATCTAAGGGTGAAGAAGATGCACACCACCTTGAAAAACTTTACCATTGGAGAGTTCTTTAGAGAGATGTAGCTTAGTTTGTTTCACATTGTTTAGAGTGTTAGAGGGTGAAGGTTGAGCATCAACATCCAGCTAGCCTTCTCTACCCACATGATATACCAAAGTGTAAATGGGACACCATTTCCATGGATTTTATAGTAGGGCTACCAATGTTGAGATACCACCATGATGCCATCATGGTCACATTGGATAGATTGGAAAAATTTAATCATTTTTCTGTTACAAAGACAACCTATACAACTAGTGCAGTGGCACAAGTATACTTAAATGATATTATCATACTGCATGGGATTCCATCAAAGATTATTTATGACCACGATACCTTATACACCTCTCATTTCTGGACTACTATGTAGCATGCCCTAGGGACGAGTATCAACTTGAGTAAAAATATCATCTAGATACAAATGGAAAGATGGAATAGGTGAATCAGATTTTAGAGGACATGCTTTAGATGTACATCATGGACCATCAATCAAGGTAGGAGGAGTATCTATACCTAGTGGATTTTTCTTATAATAACATCTTTTAGATATCTATTGGTATGGCTCCATTTCAGGAACTTTATGGTAGGTAGTGTTCTATGCCTTTGAGTTGGGAAATATTTGAGTATGGAGTATCTCTCGGGCCATCTTTGTTATAGGACATGGAGCAATAAGTTGTTTTGGTTAGATAGAATAAATATGGAGATCATAGGAAAGTTCACTATAGCTATGAGGTGGGCATGAAGGTGTTTCTTCGTGTCAGACCTCATAAGATCAATATCCATTATGGAAAAGGTAAAGTTAGCTCCTAGATTCATAGGTTAATTAAAGATCTTGGAACGGATTGGTCCCTTAGCTTATCATATAGCCTTGCCACACATATTGTCTCACGTTTATGATGTATTTAATGTTCTTTTTCTTAGGAGATACATTCTTGATCCCTCTCATGCATTGGATTGGATGGCATTGGAGTTGTAAGAATAAGGGAAGGTGACTATGGATCCTGTGCACATCATGGAGCGTAGGACCTTGAGCATTCGAGGACTTGAGATTGACTAGGTGCAGGTCAAGTGGGATAGGTATGATGAGACTTTAGCCACATTAGAGGATGTTACTTTGTTACGGGCTCAGTTTCAACACTTATTTCAGTGACTCCTAGGAGGAAGTTGAGTCTAAGGGGAGAAGGATGTAGTGCCCACTCCTCTTTAACACTATTTTCATTATGATGATAGTACTTTATAATTGATTCTTAAACATTTTGATTATTATATATTTATCAGTGGATGATAGACTATGAAGATATCTGGACTATTAACATGTTGTGATTTCCATTTTGATTATGATACACTTGCTGAAATTTGTAGAGAGTTTGATTTTCATTAATTGGATTTTATACTAACACCTTATACTTTTGATGTTGCGAGTAGAATTAAGATCTCATGGATGTTAGAATCAAATTATTTGATATTTTTATAGATGATATAAGTACTTAAATTTGGATGACGATTATTGATTTCTGTGTATATATTATTTCTCGATGTTTTTGATGTATTTGTGAAGCCATAGAGGTATTTTGTTTGTGTTTTAGACATATTTTATCACATACATTGAAAGGGGATAGAGGAATAACCATAGAATACTATCAAGTGTTTTGCATCATGGAAAAATTTGAAAGCTATGTTTAATGTTATGTGGTGTTATCGCATGCCTAGTTAGGAGGTTTCCCATGGGGGCTGACCTCACATGTGTGGCCATTGGGTGAAATTTTTCCCTTCTTTTAATTTTGTGTGTGTTTTATTTTATGTTATATGTATTTATTTCTTGGGAAGTTTTAGTCACTTTATTAGTAAATATTAATTTGTTTTAATTAGATAATATAACATAATTTAATAATTAAAATAAGGATGTAAAATTTTTATAATTATAAGGGTAGATGGTCATTTAAATCTTATGGATGTAAGCTGGATTTGTGTTATATTTTGTCTTGTGTACTCTTCCCCAATTTCAAAATTCAAATTTTTCCATTGGAGGCTTGTAGGACAAGATAATCTTATCCCATGCCTCTTAAATTAACCCAGCACATAGCTATGGTATGGGGAGTTAAGTTTAGGCTTATTTATGCATTTTGGAGTGTAAAAAGTTAAATTAATTTCACTTTCTTACATACCACAATTAATTTTTCATTGCTAGGCATGGTGTGAAAGATGGAGTGTCTTGTGGGAATGTCATATGTGTTACATGTTCATTTATTATCTTAGAAATGGTGTTTGAATTATGTGTTGGAATGGAGGAATGATGAAGTGGCATATTACATGGAGCCACATCATCATCCTCACATCCCATTTCTATTTAATGTTTGAATATAATGGATTTTGGGTTACTTTTTTACCTTTCTTCTTTTGTAGTTTTGGAATTAGGAGCTTATTGTAGTTACTTTACAATTTTTGTGGATTGAAGGTTTCAAAAATATTGCTAGAGTTATGACTCTTGGATGTTTGATCTAGAGGTAAGCTCTCTACTTGTCATTCTTTTATTTATGCATTTGTATGTAGAAATTTAAATTTATTAAATATTGTATGAGTGTTGTGAATGTGTTTTTGTGTTGTTTCGTACTTTTCCTTAAGAAGGGAGTGGGAAATGAAAATATGAGACCATTGGGGAGTGAAAAGGAAGTTGTGACGCATTCATTTTAGAGGGATTATGATTGGGAGTTTCTCTCATTTGGAGTAAAAAGGAAGCATGGAAATATTTTTGCATACTTGCAAGGGGGGAGATAATGATGTTTTGTTATTTGTATTGTGCACATGGAGACTTTTTTTGAAACTCCTACTTCACTTGGGAGGAACAAGGAAGTGATTCCCATATTTTTTGCTCCTTTTAGCTTGATGTCAAGCCTGTGTGTTTATGAGAAGTTGTAAATATTGTTGAGTATTTCCATTTGATTATGTAGTATGTTTTTGGATTGGATGTGTTTGTGGAAGCCATTTCTTGTTAAAATTTGTCGAATGTTGCTCAAAAGTTTCCAATAAGGGGATGGTTTCTCCTCTTATTGGATAAAATTTTGGGTGGAGAGCATTACCTATTCCACTTTTATTTGTATTTTGATCAAAGTTTTGAAGATTTGATGGATGCAATTTGAATCTAAAAAATTTGCAAATGACTTTGAAAAGAAGACTTGTGTTTTGACCTTGTTGAAGAATCTCTATGTTGTAATTTGATCATATTATTATTCTAAGTTAGAGTGGAAGATTGGAACTTTTGTATACTTGAAATAAAGTTTGTAATATTTAATTTGTTGCAACTTCTAGTGATTGAGTTAATGAAGAAGGTTTTATATATCTCATTTATTCAAAGTTGATATGTTATTGTGAAAGAATAAATCATAAGTCGTATATTTGTTTTAAATGAAACTCTCCTAAATATGTATGTAATAAAAGTTACAATATAAACACATATGTATATTTTGAAAAGAAAAAACTAGATTTATTTAAAGCAAATGATTAGAAGTTCTTGTAATGCCAAAAGAATGTTATTATAATCGGTAGTTATCATATTTGATCTATTATTGAAAGGATAAATTTCAAAGTATGTTAAGTAAAATAAAATTTACATTTCATGTTTTTGAAGGTAGTATAATTGAATGGAAAAAACTATGCATTTTTAATTTTGAGTTATCAAACTAGATATACTATCAATATAGCAACTAATGAATGGAATAAACCTTAGTTAAAATTTTATAACACAAAAATAACCGACTTAAGTTTAAAATTATTGAAAAATGTATTATTTGAAGGTACTTTTTTTCAGGGAATGGAACCGCCACTTTGTACAAAGCGACGATATCAGAACCACAACTCTATACATAGTGGTTGTATCGTAAATCCGCCCAAAGACAAAACAAGGTGAGCAAAGAACCACCCGCAAGGTAGGGAGGTAGTCACGGGGATCTGGTGACATATGTAGGGCAGCACTTTTGTCACTTTTGATGAAAAATTCAAATTTTTGGAATGTGACAACCCAGGTTTGAAATTTAAGTGAAATATAGGCTTAAGACCATTAAAAGAAAACTTCCAAAGCACCTAGAAATGAATTGAATTTAAGTGTTTAACAACTTCAATCTCTTTATGGCACCCATATATGTAAAATTCATAGATTTATTGAAATGGGGTTTCTTCCCCAATTTTGAACTCAAAAAGGATGTTTAAATCGAAATAACAAAATAAATCCATGGTGGTATCTCTATATTAAAAAAGGGACTAATATTACAATAGATTTTTTTTTACAACTTAAACCAATAGCAATTTTACCATGGATGCACTTTTTTCTCTCATGGCTCCTCCTCATTCTCCTCTTGAAAACTTGTAAACAAGAAAAGAGAAAATGAGGTTGTTTGGGGAAAATAGAAATAAAAAGAGAACCATAAGGAAATTTAGGGCAACCTAAATCTAAGGGCTAGGATAGATTCAATCCAATGGCCCAAATTAAACCCTACCTCACTTAAGTGGAAGGTATTTTGTGGGAATGTATTTTAAATAAATAAAGAGAGACAAAACATGGGTAATGGGGTGAATGGGGCCACTTAGTGGCTAGGAAAAACAATTAAACCTTTGAGTTAGAAAATAATGTAATCTTGGTGCATGATAAATAATTAAAATAATGGAGCTTAATAGATTCTTTAAACTATAAATATAGATTAGGAATTAAATTAACAATATTAAATTATTAATTTCATTTCATTTTTACAAGCTTGTCTAGAAAGACTTTAACCAATTAATTTTTTAATGGAAATATCTAACCTTGCAAACCACTTTTAATTTATGAGTTTTATTTGTTTTGAGAGTATAATTTTTTTGGCATTACACTTGGTATCAAAGCCATGGGCTCAACATTTGGATGTCGGGAACACTTAGAAACAAAAACATAGCAATAAAACCTAGCACAATTCTAAATGCAGAACATAAAAGATTTCATGTTGTTTTAAAATGTAGAAAAATTAGAAAACTGAAACAAAGCCTAAATGATTATAAACTAACTCTCATCTTGGTCTATGCAAGATGACCGAACTAGAGGGTTCCTTACATGTTATCTTAGATCTACCACCCCGGATCGGGAAGTAGAAGATATATTACACGGGGATACTTTAGACACACAAGATGTTAATGACACTTTACGTTGATGATCTTTAGGAGGGATACAGCCGCAGATAGGACAGAGACCCATTAGTGGACGCTCATGCACCGTCACGTCATAGTGTCAAGGATATGGTAGAGAAATCCCATGCAGAGTTGGTTTGACATGAGTCACCACCTAAAGAGCACAAAGATAGAGCTTTGGGACACGAGAGACTAGATCTAGGAGCCCTAGGCTAAGGGATGTTCTTACAGAGAGACCTAAGGGCTAACAATCGACAAATGACGTATCACATCGAGAGATATATTGAAGTTACATGTGCCTCATTTTGTTGGAGACATGGGAGTATTTCAGGAAGATGCATGGTTTGTTAGCTTGAGTGTATGCCTCAAGTTATGTCCTTATAATAGAAACATGAAATTGTGTGTCACTATCCACCTTCTGAGAGATGGAGATGGAGTTCGGTGGAGGACTTAGTAAAAAAATCTCCATGTATATTTTGAAATAGTTACATGGAATCTCTTTAAGGAGCACTTCAGGAGTAGATACATATTCCATAGATTCATCCAGTAGTGGATCGATGATTTTCATGATCTGCGACAAGCTTTCATGATAGTAGTAGCAGTATGAGGGTAGGTTGTTTTATCTACTCTAGTATGTGGACTACATGCATGACAAGTAGTTTAGGGTTCATAGGTTCATTAGGGGACTGAACTTAGACTTGGGTGGGGAAGTGTGCATTCATTAGCCACAAAATCTATAAGAGTTCATAGATAAGGCCTACATTGAGAGGAAAATTGGGGAAGGCTTATTAGGCTCCTAACAAAGTTAGAAACAACATATAACGATTACAAAATAGTAGATCGAGTGGATCAGCTAGTCCTAATGATGGACACACTTGAGGATAATCTTCATTCAAGCCTCCTCCTTCTTAGTAGCAGTAGTAGACATGACCATAATTTTGAACTCCATAGTGCGATGATGCTTAGAGAGGGAGTAGTGTTGGACTTCCACTATGGGCGTAATAGGACTCAGGCTCTTCCCCATGCATAGTCAATGGGAGTACGTCCACCGCAGCACCCATAGAGATATATGGTAAGATCATCAGGTTCTATAGCATAGAATCTCGGGAAACCTGTAGGAGTATATGCTCAGTGGAGAAGACCAAGTAGTTGCTCTAGGTGTAGAGTACATAGTCATAATTAGAGAGAGTGCCCTCAGAAAATTGCTAATCAAGGTAAGGCACATGTTTCTTAGCCTACGGTTGGTGCAACTGCTAGGAGCCACATGATCTATGATGCGATTGAGAACCACCAGGAAGATCACTAGGATACGATGATTGAGACCACATGTAGCATTGGTGGTATTTCTACCCCTATCTTATTTGATTCAGGCTCGTCAAATTATTTCATTTCTCCATATTCGGTGAGAACGATGCATGCAAGTGGTAGTTAGGCAAGGCTTTAGTTGGGATGTTGAGATGGCTTTTAGGGATAAGCTCGAGTGGAATCCTTAGTTTAAAAGTGTGTCATCGACCTATGACCCTTCAAACATGACTTTAGATCTTTTTATCCTTCCCTTGGGTTCATATGGAGTTATCTCCGACATGGATTGGTTGTCGCACACAAAGATAACGTTCATTATTATAAGAAAGTTATATCTTGTGTAGACTCTTTTGGAGTGGAGTCAATTATTGTTTGTGTTATCATACCCGTCTCTATCCATACCATACTCGGTATGTAATCGAGGCAAAGCGGTGTGCACGTTAGGGTTGTCACTTATTCACCATCAATGTTAGTGACCAAATAACGGAAGAGGCTCATATACCATCACTTAATGACCATCTAATTTTTCAAGAGTTTTCTAATGTTCTTCCTTGTGAGTTTCAATTACCTCCCCTATGTGAGATATATTTTCGTATTTATTTGGTTCTCGGGAGAAGAGCTTATCTCACTTGAACCATATAGGATGACCACACTTGAATTATGTGATCTCAAGTTGTAGTTATAAGGTCTTCTTGAGAAATACCTAATCCATCCTTGGGGTTCACTAGTGATATTTTTGAAGAAAAAGATGATCTTTGCATTTATGTGTGGACTACATGCAATAAAACAAAGTAAAAATCAAGAATCATTACCCCTTTATTAGAAAGATGATTTATTTGATCAGATGAAGGGGCCACAATATTTTCTAAGATATATCTTAAGTCAGGCTACCTTAAGTTGAGGATTGCAGAGGAAGATATCCACACGAAAAACTTTTGCATAAAATATGGCCACTATGAGTTCATGGTAGTATCATTTGGTTTGTGGAACGCCCCTACATTATTCATGAGTTTGATGAATGGGGTGTTCATCATGTTTTTGGATCACTTTATGCTCGTGTTTCTTGATGAAATTCTGATATACTCACGTACCTGTGAGGATCATGAGGAGAATATTTATTAGGTTCTATAGTGTCTTCACATCATTTCTATGGATTGTATCGTAGTCGATCCTTCCACGAATAGAGATATTATGGATTGGCCCGTGTCAACTAATGTGACTGAGGCATGCAGTTTCATGGGGTTGGAAGGTTACTATAAAACATTTATTCACGAATTCTCTCAAATTGTGCACTCCATCTCTTCCCTTTAACAGAAAGGGAAGAATATTTTTTTGGTATGATGGATGAGAGTAGGCCTTCAGTACACTAAAGGAATTCCTTATGACAACATCTATTCTTGCAAAGTGCGGACCCTCGAGAGGGATTTCTTTGTGTGTAAAAATGCTTCCTTGGTAGGATTAGTAGGTGTTTTGATGTAGGAGGGTTGTGTGGTTTCCTTTAAGTCTCAAAAACTCAAGGATTATGAGCTCAATTATATGAATCATGACCTTGATCTTTCAGCAATAGTGCATGCTTTAGTGTGTTATAATCATTTCCTTATAGGCAGAAGGTTCATTATCAACACACACCATTTGATCTTACATCACCTCTTCACCCAACCCCAATCTCAATTGTCTTCAATGACATTAGATAGAGTTGCTACAGGATAATGACATGGAGATAAAACATGTTAAGGGGAAGGAGAATTTGAACACGAGACACTTTGAGTTGATGGATACTTTTGGTTATGGCTAGTTTGGTGGGTACAAACTTGTGGAATAAGATTTTGTGACAACTTCCTCATGACAACTTTTAGCTTGCAGGTGGATTAGGGATTGAGTCTCAGAGACACCTTAAAGGGAAGTTTGATGGATTTTCATTAGATTCGAGATGGACTTATCATACATAAAGGCTAGATATATGTACGTAGGGATGGATGTTTGAGAAAGGATATCTTAGTAAAGGCTCATCATGTACCATATTCATCTCATCCACAGTGGTGCAGAAGATGCACACCACCTTGAAAAAACTTTACCATTGGAGAGGTATTCAAAGAGATGTAGGTTAGTTTGTGTCATGTTATTTAGAGTGTTAGTGGGTGAAGGCTGAGGAAAGTGGAATTGGTACACCATTTCCATATATTTAATAGTAGCTCTATCGAAGTCGAGATACCACCAAGATGCCATCATGGTCACATTGGATAGATTGAAAAAATTCACTCTTTTTCTCTTGTGAAGACTACCTATACAACCAGTGCAGTGCAAGAGTGTGAGTATACTTAGATGAGATTTTCGAATGTACGAGATTCTCGTCAGAAGATTATTTATGACCATGATCCCTTATACACCTCTCATTTCTAAACTAAAATGTAGAATGCCCTCGGGACAAATATGAACTTCAATACAAGATATCATTTAGATATTGATGGAAAGATGGAGTGGGTGAATAATATTTTAGAGGACATGCTTCATATGTACATCATGGACCATCAGTCAAGGTGGGAGGAGTATTTTTACTTGGTCAATTTTTTTTATAATAACACCTTTCAAATTTCTATTAGTATGGCTCCATTTCAAGAACATTATATGGGGGAGTGGATGACAACTTTGAGTTGGGAAAAATTTGAGGATAGAGTATCTCTTGGGCCAACTTTGTTACAGGACATGGAGCAGTAAGTTGTTTTGATCAGATAATGAATTCAAGAGGCATAGGATAGATAAAAGAAATATGCATATTAGAGGAGATTTGACCATAGCTATGAGGTTGGCACAAAGGTGTTTCTTCATGTCAGACCTCATAAGATCCCTATCCATAATGGTAAAGGCAATAAGTTATCTCCTATATTCGTAGGTCCATTAAAGAGCTTGGAGTGGATTAGTCCCTTAGCTTATCATATAGCCTTACCAACCATATTATCTCATGTTCATGATGTATTTCATGTTTCTTTTCTTAGGAGAGACATTCTTGATCTCTCTCATGTATGTGATAGGACCACATCAGAGGTGCAAGAGTAAGGGAAGGTGACTATGGATCCCATGTACATCATAGAGCATAGGATCTTGAGTGTTCGAGGCCTTGAGATTGACCAGTGTGAGTCTTGTTGGTGCTCAAAATTGTCTCACCCCATTTGTGCCTATGAAACCCTATTGATTTACGGCCTCTATCATTTTCTCCTTCCCCGTGTTGAGCTTGGTCAGTCTTTATTACTATTTATAGTTAGTTCTTGGGCCGAGGATCATTTATGGGTCCATGCTTTTCTCATTTTTCCTATGTTCCTTTGGAAGAGGTCTCTAATTTGGGTCGCCCATTCTCTGTTCATCAGATACATGGGTTCCCCCATGTGTTCTATTCTCCACGGTAGATATTTGTCTTCCTTATCGTTTCTTCCTTGAGTACTTGAAAAAAAAATGAATGGATGTATCCCTAAAGAACGTATTTAATCCCTGTAACATTTTAAAACTTTTTTTCCTTGAATAAAATTTCATTCCCAGGCTCAAATGGTCATTTTTTTATATTTTACGATTTGACAAGTGTTTCTCCTCACAAATTTGTATACTTGTACCTATAGGGACGTGGCTTAGTGGGGACTTAGAAAAATTCATGGAAATCCTCAACTAAAAATATGTCCATGTGGAAGCACGGTGCTCATTTTGAAGATCTAATTTTGGGTACCATCTTGAAGTTGCACCATGGAGACACCTGGAGGAACTGCGCATGTTTTTGGACCAGCCCTTGAGTTTCATTTTAAAGAAGCACCAGGATGACACATGGACGCCTCCCCTTACCTTAAATTTTACTTATAATTTTCAACGGCCAAAAGGAGACTGCCTCGGAGCATGACACGTGGTGCCTTCCACTTAACTTCAAGTTTTCGAGACAAACTTTTCCAAAATAGGACATGTGGCGAGCCCATGCTCATTCTAGGTATCAAAGTGTTGGTACTGCCTCAAGGTGCGCCATGGTGACATTTGGTAGTTTAAAAAGTCAAAGAGATGGGGAAGTCAGGCATCAGAGGAAACTTGGATTTTTTTTCCCTTAAGCATTTTACTTTCAAAATGGCCTGCAAGCCCGATGAGGTAAAAGGTCAATGTTTTTCCCTAGTTAATGGTGGAGGTATGGGATCTCGGGGGAAATTTGGAAAAATTTCCTTTTGGAGAAAAGGGTCAAAAGTAAAAATGGAAGTGCGGGTCTTCTTGAATCACATTTGGACACATGTCAAGCTCATTTCTTGAGGGCGAGATGTGTTTAAATTTTGGAAAATTTTCACTTTTCCAAAAAGAAAGTAAAATGACAGAATTTGAGCACAGTTCAACTTCAATCATATTTGGGCACGTGTCGATAATTTATCGAGGGCGAGGTATGGAGAAAAATGTAATTTATTTTCATTTTTCCAAAATGGTTGTAAAAAGTCAAAGGAAATCTCGGGGTTTGTTCTAAAGTTTGAATTTTCCACGTGGACGGCCCAAATTCAAAGTAAAAATATCAACAACAAATCTATGAGTCTAAATATGATTTTCCCCCATTTCTCTGAAACACATATGGAAGTGCGAGTCTCCATGATTTCTTGGTCTTTTCTACACTCCAAGTAGAGAAGGAAGTTAATGTAGATATCAAAATTTTGGTGGGAAGATCTGGAGGACATCCTTTGCCATTAAAATGGTTTGAGTTTCATGCCCGATCAGATTTTATGTTTTTCTTCTCCCGAGCACACAAGGGGCTAGATTTGATAGATTAGGGGAGGAAGTTGTTGGAAAATTGAAGGAAGAGTGATCTATCGGAGGAAGGAAGTGAATGCAAGATATTTTTGATGAAATTTTCCACCTCAAGCATCGGAGACTTCTTAAATATTTGATTATGAGAATCACGAAAGAATCATGGAAAAAATGGGTTCATTAAACGTTTTTCTTTTAGGAGGAAGAGGCTCTGTTGTACATTCTATAAATGGCACAAATTTTTCGTGTAAAAAGGTTCGGAGGTTGGAAGTTGGAGGTCAAATTGCTAGAGGTTGAAGAAAATTCCCAAGAGGAAAATTTGAATAAGCTTGTCTTTTGAGAAACCATTCAAGAAACTTGTATATTTCTTTTGTATTAAAATCTGATCATGTCCAGGTGGTTGTAAGTGTACATACATTGAAAAGCTCGAGATTTTTCTAGAAACTTCCCCGCTGATAGATTTAATCAAATTCGAGTTATTTCTGTGTTGTCTTGAGAAAAATGTGTTGGTTTTATTTCTAAATGTATGCAAGTAGTTTTTCTTGTTTCTATCGCAATCTTGTATTCAATTCTTATTAAATCACATAGGCCTCGAGTCCTTGTGATATTTTAGTGGCATATGCAATTCCATTTCTCGAATACCTTTCATTTGGGATTGGAATAAATGATTTAAAATCACTTTTCTGTCATCTGTTGATAGAGATTGTCTTTAAGCCATTGGGTGTACCTTAGGTGTGATTTGACTCAAATAATTATGCTTTGTTTGCTTTTCTAACGTGATAATTCTTCATAGAATCTTAGAGATTGTGTGAAAGAGTGCTAATCTGGGCCTCCATTGAAGCGAGATATTCTAGTTGAAGAAATAGTTTAGCTATCTTATGGCATTCTATTGGTTTGACTTTCCATTTTGTAAGTTTCCTTAAGGATCTCGTGAATTTAGTTTCACCCTACCCCACCTCCCACCGAAAAAAAAATCATTTAACAACAACCAATCCTACCTGTACTACCCCTATTTGTCATGTGTGTATGCCAATGCACAAATCCTCATCACCTAAACATGTAGAAGCAAGCAGGGTCTCCAATGTCTTTAGTAACCTTTTCCTTGTTGTGAAGATATCTCCATGATTTGGAAGTAACAACTTGTGAGAGTCAAATCTGGTGTGTTGATCATATTTTCCCCAATGTATTTTCTATAAAATCTATTCAAAAGAAAGGTACCTATATCTCCTTTCATAGAACAGAGAGGTTACAAAATAGGTTCTCTCACCTTGGTTGAAAGGAGCAACCTAACATAGTTAGGATCATATCATATCGTTCTTAATGTGCTACCTACTCCCTTCAAGGCTTGAGTACCCACAAGTAAGATAGATTGCTTCCCTTGCTATAAAATGACATACATGACTCCCTATCTTCCTCTCGAGTATCCCGTCTAATCCATGATGTTGCTTGGTATCTTAAGGAGGTTAAATTTGGGTACCAACATAAGTGGCACTATTATCACCGACATTGTGGACTGCAATTCATTTTCAAACCCCGGTAAAACACTTCTTGTATGCTCTAAGTGCCAAGTGTAGTTCTTTCAACTTTCACATCCTAGTGTACTAGATTTCATTTGATACATCCGGGTAAAGAAGGGTTAGAGTCTTTCCATTTCTAGTTAAATTTGGTTACTAACATAAGTGGCACCGTTGTCACTAACATTGTGATTGCAATTCATTTTCAAACCCCGGTAAAACACTTCTTGTATGCTCTAAGAGCTAAGTTTAGTTCTTTTAACTTTCACATCCTAGTGTACTAAATTTCATTTGATACATCCGGGTAAAGAAGGGTCGAGTCTTTCCATTTCTAGTTTCTAGCATTGATGACGGACATTTGTGAGATCATATTTAGTGCATTTGCACAACTAAGGTGGTAATCCTTAGTGGTGACTCCCTATTAATCTCATTTTTATTGAGTACCGAGTTGTCTTAAAAATCTGTCAAAGTAAGATTTTTACTAATATTTTCAAAGCTAGAAGGAAGAAGGTCGTTTTTTACTAGGAATCTTGTTAGGACGTTGTTTGAAAGCTAGGAAAATCAAAATCAGAAGGAAGAAAAGCTTGGAGAGCTGTTGGAGGTCAGCAGACAAGAAGAGGGATCTCCATTGATGAAAGTGATCGGCCTATCATTGAAGACTACCATTCAAGTGACTCTGAATCAGGTAGCCTCTTTGTGGAATTGAACTCTCCAAGCTGGAGAGGGGCCTTCATTTTATTTTGAAAGGTTTACTTCACACTCTGCTCCTATATTTTTTGAGGTTGATAGAGATTTCAATGAGACAAGGCCTTTGGGGGTATCCATTTTGAAAATTATACTCCTGTGTTCCAAGTATTGACCCTAGGTTTCTTTTAATGATTTTGAAAACATCAAAAAGGATCCTAACGAGTCAAGACATGATTTCAACACAAGGTTTGATAAGACCTTGAGAAGATTTCCTATTAGAATAAGGCCTTGTGATAAGTCATGTTTGATCAAATATCTTGATGCATTTGATAAAATGGCTACATATTATTTAAGAGACAAAAACCCCAAAAAAATTAGGGAAGCCTTCAAAGATGGCTTTATAGATAGAGAACAATATCAAGAAAATTGGAAAGCCTCCAAAGAGAGAAGGTGTAATGTCTGGTCAACCCAAAAAGCCTCAAACAAGCAAGGCTATTGATTTGGAAGAAGTTGTGAAGACTTTGGCAGGGGATATCAAAGAAATTTCATACAAGATAGCCCAAGCTGAGAAGGGAATTGGACAGAGCTAACAAGGTCAACATAGACAACAAGGGAAAGATAGGTTCACAAACCACCAAATATTTGATGACAGAGGTAAGGGACCTATTCAATTTGGAAATAAGGAGCCCTAGGGAAGAGAAAATAGAATGTTGCCCGATCCTTTGGCTGCCGATTTGTTGTGGTGGTGAAGACATATGTCATTGATTGGTGTGACAAATGTTTCATGCCTCATGCTCCTTGTGAAGAAGATAAGCAAGAAAAGGAAGAAGCTAATAATAATGATTATGATGCCTACATGATGGAAACCCTTGCAAGTTCACTAAGGGAAGTAACATCAATCGAGGTAATAGGTGATAGAACTCGCTACCACCTTTTGGGACTACATTTATAGGGTACCTATTCTTCCTCCCACTCATACTCTAGAAGTAGATAATTTACAATATTTTGAATTTCCCAATAATGACTTTGAATATTTAAGGTATTTAATGATAAAGAAGTATGATGGAGGAATCCCATCCAAGGAAGATAGGAAGTTAATGATGAATGTTGTGGTTGCTCAAGAGAAGGAATATAACACAAGAAGTAAGGTTGTCAAAGGGGCAGGGCCTCATGCCAAGCCTAAAGTTCCCTTACTTTCAAACATTCCTAAGGAGGCTCCTAGGAAAGAGGCATCTACCAAAATCCTTGCATTTCCAAAAAAAATCATACCCCTCCTCATGCCCAAGTTGTCAAAAATCCTGCACCATCTAATGAGTGTGTTAGCTTTCCTTCCAATATTGCCTTGCCAAAGAATGTCCCATATGACATTTCCCAAGTTTTAAGTCAAATAAAAGTCTCTGTTCCAATTGTTGAGTTGCTTAGGATTCCTGAGAACAAAAAGAGAGCATTTGAATACTTGGGGTTGAAAGAAGAGAAGACTGCCCTAGGCAAAAACATAAACATTATGGAGACCCCACCAGTCATTGAAGAACCAGAAGCACCACCAGCATCAGAAGAACTAGATGAACCACCTGAGATCTATTTAGGAGCATCCTTGGTGGACTCTCAGATGAATGTGGATCCATTCTTCACCACTTTGATCATTAAGGATATACTGCTACACAATTGCATGTTTGACTCAAGGGCATCATGCAATGTCATGCCTTTGGAAGTCATGAATGAGATAAACATCAAAGTGATAGCAGAATATGGGAAGTGCACTTCCATGGACTCTAGAGAAGTGCCAGTAGTGTGATGTGTATAGGGTTTGGTGGTGCAGCTTGCATCTTACCTGGTAAAAACTTCAAACTTGATGTTGTCATTATTGACTACCCACCAAGTGGGTCATCCTACTATCGAGAAAATGGGCTGCAATTGTTGGTGGGAGTGTCCAAATGGATATGGCTTATGCTACCATTCCAGTTGAGGGAAACCTTATCCGGTTATGTGGGGAAAAGAAAATGTTGCATCTTATTGAGGATCTCAACAATGCTTCCTATGAGGTATTGTACACAAGTGTTGATGTATAAAACTTTGTGTGATTTGCTGATGGAAAGGAGCACAAGATTAAAGATTGCAAATGCCTTGAATAGGAAGGCTCTCCTTGGACTCTATTATTTGATGGAGTTTGCTCCAAATTTTGGAATGGTGCTAGATTGTTCTACTTTCTCCAGTCGGGAAAAATTTCTTCCTCTTTCAAACTCAACTTTGAATGCACAAAAACATTCTTGAGTATGAGGCATTGTTGTTGGGATTAAGAATTTCTTGGTAATATGGTGTCAAGGACAACAATGTCAAAGGAGACTCAGAATTAATTATGAAATAGGTCGAAAGTTATAAGCCACAAAGAATCAACGAATGAAACAATATAAGTATGTAGTTTGGGACTTCATTGATATGTTTGATTCATTTAACATAGTGCATCATGATAGGAAGTTCAATGACTTGGAAGAAAATCTTGTAGTGTTGGGGTCTTAGTTTGGCAATTGTACAATGTCCCCATATTGTGAATATGAGGTTGAGGTATTGACTAGACCTTCTATCCTTGACAACATTAAGCATTGGTAGGTTTTTGATGATGATGCTCAGATCAAAAGATTCCTAAACTTGATGAAGACACCAGATTGCAGAATATGTGAAGTGTATGGTTCTGGAACAACAAACATAGTGGCAGTTTTCAAGTAATCAAATTCACTATTATTATGATGGTGCTTATCAGATTTATTGCTTTGTATTCATTACATTAATTTGTGATTAATGATATTGCATCCATCTATGTTGTCATAAAAATTACAATTGACTCCTTTCCTACTACTTCCATCAAGAAAATACCGACAAACAAATAGTGACAATAATGTCTAAATGGAGATAGTAGGAAGGAGTCAAAATGAAGAGCATATGCTAAGGCAGTCAAACAACATACAAGGAGGCACATCTCATTCAATGGTTGCTTACTAGAGTTACATGTATTCATTTTAAGTTTATCTCTTATATTAATTCATTTTATTGAGATATTGAGTTGCATACATCATTATACAATCAAAAAAAAAATTGAATGCAGAAAGAGATAGTCAACTCATTATTTCAATTTAATGCTTTATTCATAAGAGATCATAAGTTTTCCCACACAAGCCGTGGGATGTGACTAAGTAATAACATCATATACATGGAAATGAGAATATTGCATGTGCTAAAGAATAAGAGTAGAGGAGTAAAAGTGAACCCATCATTGCCTTTTCTATCTTCTTTCCCGCTCCGCATCATCATCTTCAGCTTCATCTCATTCCATCTTCCACTTTCCATCTCCATCTTCTTTTCACCTGCAAGACAAAGAGCAATACCTGTCAAATTGAGCTCAAGGTACATTTTTATTCCGATACACCTGTTCTAAAGCAAATACATATTCTAAGTTCAATGTATCTAATGGTACTTGAAAGAAAGAAATACAGACACATGACACATGGTAATTCAGGGATACATATAGGCTTGGCAGCAAAAAAGAAGAAGAGTACATAAAGAGAAATGAGGGCAAGAAGAAACAAAAGAGCTAAGGATTGATAGAAAAAAGAAAATTTGAAATAGATTATAAAAGAGACAGATGTGGAGATGACACATGAAAGAATTTGAAAGTAGTTTGTAGAAGAAGAATGAAGAAGAAAATAAAATCACATGGATACAAGAGAGGCCAAAAAGCCTATATATTTCTAACTTATTTATGAGTTTTGCAGGAACAAGTTGTGACATAAGAATGGAAAAATCAGTTTAACTGGTTAAGAAAGAAGCAGCTACTGAATGAAAATAAACATCATTTCCAGATGGTTTATAGGAAGGAAGAAGCATTAGAATAGTCAAGAAAGGAATATTTTACAAATCAGGTTGAAAATCTGAAAAGAGAGAGAAAAATAGGATTTTGGAATTTTTTCCCAGAGTCTCCCTTGTAAAATTGACTTTTGATTTAAAACAGAATTGAAACACATTTTTTTAGCTACTACATGCTTTATAAGCTATCTGAACTTCAAAAGGAACAAAAACAGTCAACAAAAGTACATGTTTCATCATTTTAAGTTGATATCATGATCAAATGAAACATACAGGTATTCTAGAAGTTCATCAAGTTGTAGCTATTCAAAGTTCATTTTATTTCCAAATTCAAGTGTGAATCAAAAGCCAACTACTTCAATTTTTTTTCAAAAGATGCAATAGATCAAGCAAAGCTAGCATGAATAGATTCATTCAAGTGAGCAGACAAGCCAGAGAGACTTTTATATCTTTTCAGAATGGTCAAGTTGCAAAAATCTGGAAAGAGAAGGATTTTTGAAAAATTTTTTGCCAGAGTTTCCCTTGCAAAATGGGGTTTTTAAAAATAGAATTGAGAATTAATGCTAAAATTGAAATACAATTTCTATATTATGACTTCTGAAAAGAAAAGTCATTACAGAAAAGAAAACTTAATGATTTTTTCAAGTTTTCAAGAAAAAGGATCAATTGATTCATTATAGAAAAGAAAACAATATTACAAAAAAATCATTATCAAAAAGATCATCAATGAGATGAAAAAATTGAATGACCAATACCAATTTATAGTATCTATTAACAAAAAATCAAAATGAAAATCAAATTATTTAAGTCAAGTTTACAAACAAAAAAACTACATTCTCTAAAAACTTAATGTGAAAAAAAGAGCTCAAAGAAAGAAATAAGAAAGAGTTTTAAAAAAAGAATGAAAAATGAATCAAAATGCCAAAATATACATCGTAATTTGAATTTTCAATGAAACTTTCATCCAAAAATGAAAAAATCTAAAAGAAAAATCAAAACCATATCAACTTAAATCTAAATAGAAAAGTTTACACTAAATTGATAATATTATGAAAAAAAAAAAATTTCAATCAAAGCCACTATTCATCTTAAAAAAGAAAAAAAAAAACAAAAGAAAATAATTTTTTTTTTTTAGAAAATCGAAGATATTTAAAAATCAAGATTCCTTTAAAGAAGTGAATCTCAATTCAGAGAAAAAAAAAGAAATTAAAGGTTTCTTTCCAAGGAAAACTTAAATAGTTAAGAGAATAGAACACAGAACTTACCATGATCAAATATGAAGTTGAAAAAAAGAAAAATAGCAAATTACTTCCTTACTTAGCTCGAGTTCAAGCTCGTTTGAAGCTCAATATACAAAAAACAAAACCAAAAAAAAAAAGAATTTTCATTCATTCCAAGATCAAAAGAAAGATCAAAGAAAAAAGATTGAAATGAGAAATGAAATGATCACTATCACAAGAAAAAATAGGTAATGAAAAAAAGCCAAGCTACATGAAAAATGAAATAGAAATGAAATACCTTCAAGTTTCAAAAAAATGTAAAGAAGCAAAATCATATGGCATCAAAGGAATCCAAGGCCAAAAATGAAAATGCAGGCTCAAAAGACCACCAAAACCACCATATTTTCTAAAAAATGGAGAAAATTTTTTTTTCTAGAGCTTCACCCATGGATCGATCAAAAAAAACCAAATGAAATGCAAATGTAAGAGCTCGAATGATTTAACTTCCCCATGAGACCAAGGGTTCAAAACCTAACATGTGAGTTAAAAGATCAAAATCGGTGAATCAATGATCACATCACGAAGATCGAGACAAGATGATGGGTCAAGCACAGAGATCAAAACAAACATAACCATAGTTGCCACAAATGACAAAAATAAATGCTGGGTTTCAAAACCCTAACCAGTTGGTAAAGAATCGATGGCATCAACACAAATAGAAGGACGAAGATCAAGGGCCCTTAGTGCTCCAAAATCCAAGTTAAACCAAGCAGGGGTTAGTTACCACCAACAAGTTCGGAAGGGTGAGTCACCGTGGGAAGGGGCCAACCCACATGGCCCATATATTAATCATTGCAAGTGATTTTTTAAAAAATCAAACCATAGTCCGAGCTAATAATACATGCTTCCAAAATAATCAAAGACCCATAATATATGCCATGATCACCGAAAAGGTGAAGTTTATAATATGCCAAGGTCAAAGGTGGCGGACCTTATATGGTCATTCAAATAAACAATGGTGGGCTAATCAAAGGTGGTCCCCCTTTTAAAACATGAATTCACCTAAGTCCACAAGGTGGCATATCAAACCAAACAAATCAAAGGTGGTCCCCACAAGGGGTTTTGAGGTAAAATTTGCAAAGTGTCACTCATGTGACCATTCAAAAAAGAGAAAAATCAGAGCATGTGCACATTGGAGGTGGTCCCCACTCACATTTTTTTGCAAATATTGCTAAGGATTGCATATTTTTGATCACATACAGAGAATGATATTTTTGCATGCCTTCACAACAGGACATAATAGAGAAGATGATGAATTTGCATGCTCAAAGGAGGAAGACTTGCCTAGCAAAAAATTGTATTTTTAGCAAATTATTCACCCTTTCTTTCTTTAAAATAGAACAGTCAACTTTAGTTTGACTGTATTGTATCTAAGGTTGTTAATGCCTATTTTTATTACATGCTTTAGTTTGTATTATTTTATTCCTTTATTTATTATTAAATAAAGGATAAAATTAGGATGCATGGGCGAGTACAGCCTTTAGGCTATTTTTAGGAAGGGGGTGAACTTTTTGCTATATATTGTGTGCTTTTGCAAAGCACAAGGGGGGACTTTTCAGAGAACTTCCTCAGAGAACTTTTTGATATATGAGTACTGAAGCCATTTCTGCCAGTTTTTCCCTCTGAGTGTGAATTATTTTATGCCTTTCCAAGTTATTTTGTAGTCTTGTGTATGTCAACATTAATTTTGTGAATGAAAATTCCTGATTAAACACTTTACCCTGCTGCAAATTTATCCATTTTCTGCTAAATTTTATTGTGCATGTTAGCTTACTAGTACTGTTGTGAATCTCCCTCAGTACAAATTAAGTGTTTTTGCCCTTAGATTTCTGTAAAAAAAAGGTATTAATTGGTTCGTGCATTAAAGAATTCTTCACAAATCAGTTGTGTATTTCACTCAGTCAAAGTTCTCACACAAATTTGGTGTATCACCTTAGTATTATTAATTTTCAGTCATCTTTTTCCCTTAAAACTCCCAAGAAACAGTTTAGTGTACACCAATAAGGAACCGGCCTTTTAATCCCTAGAGATTCACCTCACAATAGGTATACCCATAGACCTGAGGTGTCTCCATTGTAGAGAGAGAGAGAGAGAGAGAGAGATATTTTGCAGGCTTAGAAAATCTGCTGCCATCTCTCTATAGGGTGCACTTTCGAGAGATAACAGTTTTTGGCATGCCCGGTGGGACCACGAATCAGATCTGCATGCAAATTATAGATTCTAGAGCAGATCTAAAGCAGATTTACAACAAATAAAAGTTACTTTTAGGAGAAAAGCTACAACAATTTATTCTAAAGATTTTATGATCTTTTGGTGACTCCAGTAAAGCTGATTTCAGACTAGTATTGCAGCATGTTCCATGCCTAAAGTGACTACAAGATCATCGGTAAGAGGAATTCCTCCTGAGTTTGTTTCTTTACCTTTGAATTCTACTAGAAGGAGAAGAGTTGGTAATACATTGCCTTATAATAGACCTGGTTTTGATAACCCTCCTCGATATTCCTTCACCACGTATAAATTTTTCAATCCATATCCTAGTTTTTCCAATGGCTATTCAACCACCCAGAAATTTTGTGACCTTTACTAATGGCAGCCCATTAGTAATTCTAGTTTACCATGATATTCCCAATGCTGCCATGAAAAGTTTGCCATCATTTACTAGAGAAAATCAAGTTACACCTGCTGAACATATTAAAGATGTTGCAGCCATATGTGTAGTCCATAATATCACTCATGAAGATGTAGCTTTAAGACTTTTAGCTACATATTTTAAAGGACAAGCCTTGTAATGGTATAGAAATCTAGAGATTGGAAGCATAAGAACTTGGGATGAATTAGGTGAAAAACTGTTGAAACAGTTCCAAGATAATTCAGATCATTTATCCCTCATAGAACAACTATCTACTATCAAAAGAGCCCCTCATGAGTATATGTCTAGTTTCAACATCCGTTTTGCTAGGACTTGGGAAAGAATCCCAACAAGTGTTAAGCCTCAAGCTGATCATGCTTTCCTTTATTACCTCAGAGCATTGAATAGTGATATTTCAACTATGATCCAATCCATGGGAGCTTTTACTCTTCCAGAGGCCTATGACATTGCTATAAAAGCTGAAAACAACCTTATTCAGGATGGAAAATTAGCACCAAGGCCTACAATGCCATTTTTGGTAGATTTAGCTCTATTCCACAAGCCTATTACAATGTGGAGCCTACTATTGTTGCAGCCCCATCCCCAGATATGTTTAAAGCCTTGCAAACCATGGGAAATAAGATGACATCAATTGAAAACAAACTTGCATTGCCTAATAGACCTTATCAGGCTCCTTATCAAAATCAAAAATCAGCAAAATAGGTAGCCTTACCAATAGAATCAAAATTATAGGTAGCCTTATCAGCAAAGGCAAGTTTGATCCTAATGTTCCTAGTACATCTAATGCTTTGGTTCTAGTTAATATGGCTACAGAAGAGTGGTGCCAACCTTGCAATCAGCCTCATTCAGCTACAAATTGCCCAAATGCTTTCCTGAACCTGAATCTTGTTGCACAACCTCAATCTGAAGCATTGTTCATGCCTCAAATGGAGAGTGGGCAGCAAGAAAGTCATGTTCAGAAAGTGCACCGAACAGAATTTGGTCAGCTTCAATGAGGAAGATTTCATTGTTGTTACCACTAGAGCTCAAGAGAAGGCTACTGAAAATAAAAAACAACAAAATAGACCTGTGTTGCCCACTATTACTGATAATTCAGCATCTACACCCCAAAACCAAGCCAATAGTCTTGTTGTCCCTCAAAAAAACAAGTGTTACAGTTGGTAAAGAGCAAAAAAACAAGCTACAGCCTGATCCAAGAAGATTATTTATTCCTTAGATATCCAAAGTTGTTGAAGTAGAATCAATTTTTGCTAAGGCTTATGCTAAAATAGTTGAGTCTATCTCTAAAATGGTTGCTTCTTTTAATATTGTTGATGTAATGAAGAAGCATAATGTTAACATCTCAATGTGGGATGCTTTAAGCATTCCAGGACAAGTAGGATTTACTCTCTCATGAACTAGCTAAACTACAAATTTCTTCAAAAACAATAGAAAAGGAAGTTCAAAAGATAGATATGGTCCTTGGAACACTTGATCAAGACCACCTAAAAGGGGTTAGATGGATGGTTCAGAAAGTTTTAAATGCTCATGACATAAAGAAGCCACCACCATTTTATCTATCACTGATTATTGGAGAAAATCTAGTTCATAACTGCATGGTGGACAATGGTGCAAGTAACATAGTTATGCCAAAAGCAATTGCTGAAAAATTGGGCCTGCAGTATGAACCTATAGAAAAGAGTGTTTTACAGACTTGATGGGACTGCAACTAATATAGTTGGTATAATCAAAAATTTAGAGGTAACGTTACATGCTTGCCCAAATGTTTCCATTTTGCAAGATGTTACTGTTGTGGATTTACCTCCATATTTTGCTTTGTGCCTATCTAGAGACTTTACAACAAAAATAGGAGGTTACCTCTCTTCAGATTGGTCTTTCTTGTTTTTCACCACACGTTATGGCACTAAGGTTACCATCAATTCAGAACCATTGGCAGATTTCACATTGAGCCTCATTCTCCAAATGCAGTGGCAAATTATTCAGCGTTAGATCAATCTGATTTTGATGATGTAGCTCAAGTTTCAGCATTAGAGGGTGTTTCTAACATGTTTATGGATGAAAAAATAGTTGAAGAACATGCCCATGATCCTTTTAAGGAAGTTGAAGAACATATTTTTGGTGTATATTGTATGCATGAAGAAAATGCAACAATTCCCTTGCTGTCCAAAACAGAAAATTCAGAGAAGGGATTTGGAAGCTTCATTTCGATGGAGCTAAGAATAAGAAAGGACAGGGAGCAGGTTTGATGCTCACTTCCCCAACAAATGAAAGGTATTTTATAGCTTTGAGTCTCCAATTTTCATGCACTTGTAATGTAGCTGAATACGAAGCATTAATTCATGGCTTACTTTGGGCCAGAAAAAGAGGATCAACACATTACAAATCTTTGGTGATTCTGAGTTGGTTATCAATCAAGTGAAAAACTTCAATGTTTGTAAGAATCCATTAATGAAGTCTTATAGACATAGAGTTTCAGACTTAATGGAAGATTTTGATGCCATTAATATTCAATCTATTCCTAGAACTGAAAATAAGCATGCTGACAGACTTGCAGCAGTTGGTGCTAGTTTCGAAGTGCTAGAACAGATAGAAAATAAAAAATTCAGCCTCATATTAAGTTAATTGTTAGGCCTTCTATCCCGATAATGAATCAAATTGGTAGGTTTTTGAAAGTGATGATCAAATCTATGTAGGTTTTTATAGCAAGAAGCTGAATTTTTTGTAGTAAATCAGGATAAATTACAACATTTATATGGTGACCAGATTGTTCAACTAAAGACAAACAAATTTCCTCGAGGACTTGTCACATTGGAAGACATCTTTAGCACTAATGACTAGTTAAGAAAGGACAAAACTAAGATGTCTACTCATGCTGATAATTACGAAGAGATTTCAGTTGATGAAGGAAAGAATTTATTCCTTGGAAAGGTATGTTCCTTATCCAAAAAATAGTCTTTTATTAAGCTTTGCACAAAATTTAAAGATGTTTTCACTTGGAGATACCAAGACTTGAAAGGGTTTGACCCTAGTCTAGCACAACATACCATTGAATTACAGCCAAATTCTAAACTAGTTAGGTAGAAACAAAGGCCTGTAAATCCCAGAATAGAACCTCTTATGAGGAAAGAGTTATCAAAATTGATTGAATCAAGAATTATTTTCCCAGTTAAACATTCAAGTTGGGTAGAAAATCTTGTTCCTGTTAGGAAGAAGAATGGAGAAATCAGATTATGTGTGGATTTTAGAGATCTTAACAAAGCATCATTAAAAGATCATTATCCACTACCAAACATGGATCAGATTTTGAGAACAGTTTTCAGGATCAGATAGATTATCCCTTCTAGATGGTTATAGCGGATACAATCAAATTTTAGTCCGAGAAGAGGATAGATATAAGACAACTTTTACCACCAAGTGGGGTACTTATGCTTACAAAAGAATGCCTTTTGGTCTTTCAAATGTCGGTGCAACGTTTCAACGTGCAATGGACATGGCTTTTCACAGCCTACTAAATAAATGCATACTTGTTTATTTAGATGATGTTACTATATTTTCAAAAGATTCTGAAGAACATCTAATGCATTTAAGGTAGAATTTTCAGTTATGTAGGCAATTTGGAATATCCTTGAACCCCAAAAAGTCTATCTTTTAGTACATCAAGGTAAACTACTTGGCCATATTGTTTCTAAGCAAGGTTTAGCAATTGATCCTTTCAGAATCAAAGCTATATCACAACTATCATTGCCTCATCACAAGAAGGCATTATAGAGAGCTTTTCGGGAAAAATCAACTTTGTTAGGAGATTTGTTCCAGATTTTGCAGCATTGGTTAAACCATTAACAACTATGTTAAAGAAAGAGAAAACATTCTCTTGGACCAAATGAAGGGAGAGAAGGTTTTGAGGCTATCAAAACAACTATTTCTCAGGCCCCTACTCTTGCAAATCCAAATTTTGATAAAGATTTTACAATGTATGCACTTGCAGGAGCTGAAACAATCTCAACTATTCTAACTCAGGTCAATGATGAGAATATCGAACAACCAATTGCTTTCTTTGGACAGAGTTTGCATGATTATGAAACAAGGTACACATTCCTTGAAAAACAAGTACTTTTAAAGTAGTCAGAGGACTAAATAATTTTAAGTACATGCTTTCAAACAATAAATTCATGTTCTTGTTTCTCATCCAAGTGTGAAAGCTTTCTTGCTAAACAAAGAATTGAATGAGAAAAGAGCAAAGCTGGATAACGAAGGTTATGGAATATGATGTTGATATCCGAGTTTCCAAGATAGTTTGAGGTAAAGGTTTATGTGAGCATCTAATCTGATATGGAGAAACAACAGGCTGCGTAGAACCCGAAGATTCAGAACAACATGCTGAAACCACATATCAACAATCAAATATCATGTTGCAACTAGAAAATCAGCAACCTGAACCTTCTCAAGAAATTAGGAATCAAGGTGGATGACTGATTTGGTTAACTATTTACAACATGGCACCTATCGGAAGGTATGGATAAGAATAAATGAAGGTATTTCAGGTTACAAGCTATTCCTTATCTTTTTGTTGATGGTGTATTGTTCAAAAGAGATATAAATGGAATCTTGTTGCGATGTGTCGATTATGATAAAATTCAGAAAATATTATCAGAATTCCATGAAGGACCTGCAGGAGGTCACTTCTCAGCACATACTACAGCTTTAAAGATCATGAAAGTAGGTTACTATTGGCCTAGCATATTTAAGGACTATTTTGAATGGATCAGAAAGTGCAAAAATGTGCTTTCTTTATCGGAAAAGAACGTTTAGCTTCGTTGCCTTTGCAGCCTATTTCAGTTGATCAACCCTTTATGTAGTGGGGTCTTGACTTTATTGGAATGATAAACCCACCTTCTTCACAAGGACATAAATGGATCTTAACTACTACAGATTATTTTACATGATGGACTGAAGCAATAGCCTTGAAAGATGCTAATGAAGCTTCAATACTATCCTTTATGAAGGTATAGTCTGCAGATTTGGTGTTCCAACAACTATCATATCAGATAATGCTCTAGCATTTCTCGGTGCTAAAGTAATAGATTGGGCTATCAACCATGGAATCTATTTAAGCTCTTCATCTAATTATTACCCACAAGGTAATGGCTTAGCTGAGAGTACCAACAAAAATCTGTTAAGGATCATCAGAAGAACACTCAAGGATAATCAAAGAGCTTGGCATCTAATGTTGAATTCAACACTTTGGGCTGATAGGGTGACCCCTAAGAGATCAGTTGGCAACTCACCGTACAAACTTGTGTATGGAAAAGAAGTGAGAATGCCAATTTCAGTTGAGTTACCTACATTAGATTTGTTGCATCAAATGGAATTACTTGAAAATGAACCATTGCAGGTTTGTTATGCAAAATTGATGGAATTACAAGAGCTAAGAGATCAAGCTCATTTAAATATGGAGAAGAATCAAAAACAGATGAAGAAGAATTTTGACAAGAAAGCCAAATTCAGAATCTTCAATGAAGGAGATATTGTGTTGAAATGGGATGTTGATCGTGCAAAGCAGGAAGACACTCAAAGTTTGATACACTCTGGAGTGGTCCTTACATGATTTCAAACGTAAGGAACACAATGCTTTTCAAATTTCAAAGCTGAATGGAGAGGAACTCCCATTCCTGTGAATGGTATGTTTCTCAAACATTGTTATTGAAAATCTTATAGTGATTGTTAGAGTAGGATTTCCCATTCAATAAGTGTAGTTTCTGCACATTGCATCATTCTTTATTTTCAATAAGTGCATTTCAGTGCATGTGGTCTAGTTTTCTAGATCTTTCCCAGCTTTAGTTTGTTTTGGAAGGGTTGGACCTTTTGAAAAGGGTAGATTTTGGTCACATATTTGGACTCCATACCCAATGGAAAAGAGTAAGGCACTAGTCTACAAGCTAGCAGGCAAGCTTTCCCCACAGGATCACAAGAAATGTTGACAATTTCTACACTTGTGTAGAAATGGGCAACTCGAAACTTTGTTATGATGGATAGCATTGGTGAAGTATACCTAAGCTAGGGGAATTTATATCAGATTATATTGTTACTATTGATTTGTGAAAAGATTAAGTGAAATCTATAGCTATGTGTGTTGTTACAAAACGTAACAAATCACATAGTCTACAATTTCATGAATATCCTCAGCAAAAGAACACAAGCCCCAAAGGACAGTTGTGTTGTCTTGATGAAGACACTGGATTGTAGAATATGTGAAGTGTATGGTTCTGGAACAACAAACATAGTGGTAGTTTTCAAGTAATCAGATTCACTATTATTATGATGGTGCTTATCAGATTTATTCTTTGTATTCATTAAAGTCATTTGTGATTAATGAAATTACATCCATCTATGCTATCATAAAATGATTACAAGTGACTCCTTTCCTACTACTTCCATCAAGAAAATATTGACAAAAAAATAGTGACAATAATGTCTAAATGGAGATAGTAGGAAGGAGTCAAAATGAAGAGCATATGCTAAGGCAGTCAAACAACATACAAGGAGGCACATCTCATTCAATGGTTGCTTACTAGAGTTACAGGTATTCATTTTAAGTTTATCTCTTATATTAATTCATTTTATTGAGATATTGAGTTGCATACATCATTGTACAATCAAAGAAAAATTGAATGCAGAAAGAGATAGTCAACTCATTATTTCAATTTAATGCTTTATTCATAAGAGATCATAAGTTTTCCCACACAAGCCATGGGATGTGACTAAGTAATAACATCATATACATGGAAATGAGAATATTGCATGTGCTAAAGAATAAGAGTAGAGGAGTAAAAGTGAACCCATCATTGCCTTTTCTATCTTCTTTCCGCTCCGCATCATCGCATCATCTCCATCTTCACTTCATCTCATTCCATCTTCACTTCCATCTCCATCTTCTTTTCACCTACAAGACAAAGAGTAGTACCTATCAAATTTTGAGCTCAGGGTACATTTTTATTCCTATACACCTGTTCTAAAGAAAATACATATTCTAAGTTCAATGTATCTAATGGTACTTGAAAGAAAGAAATACAGGCACATGATACAGGTAATTCAGGGATACAGATAGGCTTAGCAAAGAAAAAAGAAAAAGTACATAAAATAAATGAGTGGAAGCAGAAGAAACAAAAGAGCTAAGGATTGGAGTAGAAAAGTAGAATTTGAAATAGCTTATAAAAGAGATAGATGTGGAGATAACACATGAAAGAAATTGGAAAATAGTTTGCAGAAGAAGAATGAAGAAGAAATAAAATCACATGGATACAAGAGAGGCCAAAAAGCCTATATATTTCTAACTTATTTATGAGTTTTGCAGGAACAGGTTGTGACATAAGAATGGAAAAATCAGTTTAACTGGTTAAGAAAGAAGCAACTACTGAATGTAAAACAAACATCATTTCAGATGGTTTATAGGAAGGAAGAAGCATCAGAATAGGTCAAGAAAGATGAATAT
This sequence comes from Taxus wallichiana var. yunnanensis, assembly GCA_018340775.1. Lineage (NCBI taxonomy): Eukaryota > Viridiplantae > Streptophyta > Pinopsida > Cupressales > Taxaceae > Taxus > Taxus wallichiana. Next base: position 935,374,734 of record CM031239.1, read on the forward strand.
TTTTGCAAATCAGATTGAAAATATGGAAAAGGAGAGAGAAAAATAGGATTTTGGAAATTTTTTTCCAGAGTCTCCCCTTGTAAAATTGACTTTTGATTTAAAACAAAATTGAAACACATGCTTTTTTAGCTACTACATGCTTTATAAGCTATCTGAACTTCAAAAGGAACAAAAAAAGTCAACAAAAGTACATGTTTCATCATTTTAAGTTGATATCATGATCAAATGAAACATACAGGTATTCCAGAAGTTCATCAAGTTGTAGCTATTCAAAGTTCATTTTATTTCCAAATTCAAGTGTGAATCAAAAGCCAACTACTTCAAAATTTTTAAAAAGGGTTTGCAATAGATCAATGCAAAGCTAGCATGAACAGTTTCATTCAAGTGAAAGCAGACAAAGCCAGAGAAACATTTCATATCTTTTAGAGAATGGTCAAGTTGCAGAAAATCTGGAAAGAGAAAATTTTGAAAAAAATTGCTAGAGTTTCCCCTTGTAAAATGGGGTTTTCTAGAAAATAAGAATTGAGAATTAATGCTAAAATTGAAATAGTCTGCTATATTATGACTTTTGAAAAGTAAAGTCATTATAGGAAAAGAACTTAACGATTTTCTTCAAGTTTCATCAAAAAAGAGAATACAACATATTATAGAAAAATAAAACAACTATTATAGAAATACAAAATAATAGATCAAAAAAAAATCATTACTTTAAGATGAAAAAGTTTACAACAACCACCAAAAATTAAACTACATAAAACTACAAATGAAAATCCACAAAAACTACAAGGACAAGAGAGTTCTAGTCAATCAAGGCTCAAAAACAGAAAAAGGAATGACATCTAAAGAAATATTTCCATATGTGAACTAGGATCTAAAGAATGAAATATAAAACCCACAAACATGTAAAGAGTTTTATGAATTTCAAAGTGGTGAGTTGAGCTCTAAATTCATTACGTAAGAAGAAAAACTTCACACAAGAATAATTTCCATTATTGAAATGAAAATATAACAGAAAAAGTTCCATGATTCCTTCAAAGTTTCTGAAGTGAAGCTCAAACTTTGAAAGGAGAAATTATACTGAGAAAAATATTACAAAGAACTTACCATGGATCAAATATGAAGTCAAAATGAAAAAAATGTAAACATTTTACTTCAAGTTTCAAGGCTCATTCGAGCTCAATGGAAACAAAAACCACAAAAACTAAGAAAGAAAGATTTTCATAGTGATCAAAGAAGTAAAGAACTACGGGATTGAAATGAAAAACTCAGTATTCCAAAAAACAAAAGCCGAGCTACATGATGAAAAGAAAATAAATACCTTCAAGTTTTGACAAAACGCATAGGCGAAGCACATAACAATGGCATGCAAGGCTGAAAAACAAAAGAATGCAGGCTCGAGACCACGAAAACCACCATGTATTTTCTTTCAAAAAAAATGGAGAAAAAAAAAAATTTTACCAAGGCTTTGCCCATGGATCAAAAAAACCAAAAATGAAATGAAAAATGAAGAGCTCGAATGATTTAACTTCCCACCAAGACCAATGGTTCAAAACCCTAACCATAGTTAAAATATCAATGGAAAAGCAGGGATCACGTACAGGATCAAACAGTGATGGGTCAGCACAAAGATCTAAGAAACATAAACAAAGTTGCCACACCAACAAAAATAAATGCAGGGTTCAAAACCCTAACCGGAGTAAAGAATCAATGGTAACAAAAACATAAGGAGGAATATCAAGGGCCCTTAGTGCTCCAAAAATCCAAGTTAAACCAAGCATAGGGTTAGGTTAATGAACCAAAGTTCACATAAAGGGGTGAGTCACCGTGGAAGGGGCCAGCCCACGTGGACACCATATTAATCATTGCCATGACTTTTCAAAATTCCAAACCATAGTCCGAGCTAATAAAATGCTAAAAAAATCAAAACCACATGATAATATATGCCATGATCACTGAAAAAGTGAAGTTTATAATATGCCAAGGTCAAAAAGGTGGTGGACCTTATATATGGTCATTCAAATACACAATGGTGGCCTAATTAAAGGTGGTGCCCCTTTTATTCAAACACATGAATTTCCTAAGTCCACAAGGTGGCATACCAAACCAAAAAATCAAAGGTGGTCCCCACAAGGGGTTTTAGTAAAATTTGCAAAGTGTCACTCATGTGACCATTCTAGAAAAGAGATAAAAATCAGAGCATGTGCACATTGGAGGTGGTCCCCACTCAATTATTTTTGTAAATATTGCTAAGGATTGCAGATTTTGATCACATACAGAGAATGATATTTTTGCATGCCTTCACAACAGGACAGAATAGAGAAGATGATGAATTTGCATGGAGGAAGACTTGCCTAGCAAGAAAATTGTATTTTTAGCAAATTATTCACCCTTTCTTTCTTTAAAATAGAATAGTCAACTTCAGTTTGACTGTATTGTATCTAAGGTTGTTAATGCCTATTTTTATTACATGCTTTAGTTTGTATTATTTTATTCCTTTATTTATTATTAAATAAAGGATAAAATTAGGATGCATGGGCGAGTAACCTTTAGGCTATTTTTAGGAAGGGGGTGAACTTTTGCTATATATTGTGTGCTTTTGCAAAGCACAAAGGGGGAACTTTTCAGAGAACTTCCCAGAGAACTTTTGATATATGAGTATTGAAGCCATTTATGCCAGTTTTTCCTCCGAGTGAATTATTTTATGCCTTTCCAAGTTATTTTGTAGTCTTGTGTATGTCAACATTAATTTTGTGAATGAAAATTCCCTGATTAACCACTTTACCCTACTACAAATTTACCATTTTCTGCTAAATTTATTGTGCATGTTAGCTTACTAGTACTGTTGTGAATCTCCCTCAGTACAAATTAAGTGTTTTGCCCTTAGATTTCTAAAAAAAGTATTAATTGGTTTGTGCATTTAAAGAATTCTTCACAAATTAGTTGTGTATTTCACTTAGTCAAAGTTCTCACTCAAATTTGGTGTATCACCTTAGTATTATTGATATCAAGGAGCATGATGTTGGCACAAAGAAGAAGCCATGGAAAATTTGGTTAGGTAGAAATCTCATCAAAGAGGAGAAGTAGTCATACATCCAGCTGTTAAAAAAATACCAAGATTGTATGGCTTGGACCTATTCTGAACTAAAAGCATACAGAGAGGACCTATTTCAACATGAGATTCCCTTGGTGTCTAATGCAAATCCATTTAGGCCGAAGAAGAGGCCCATCAACCCACTTTGTTATCCCTTAAAATGCAAGAATAATCAAGAAAATATGGGATGGAGTGATTATCCACCCACAAGTTATTCCTCTTGGGTTGTCAAACCTAATGCCATTGAGAAATAAAAATGGTGACATCGGGATGTGTGTGGATTTTAGGAACCTAAATAGACAATCAATGAAGGATAATTATCCTTTACCAAATATGGAGAACATGCTGCGAGTTAGTGAATTGTTCGACTTTCTTTCCACCTTGGATGGTTTCTCTTGTTACAACAAGTTGTTGTGGTGAAGGAATCAGAAAGGATCAAGCACAACCTTCACTAATCCTTTGGGGACCTATGTTTATGTCATGGATGCCCTTTGGTTTGATGAATGTTAGAGCTACATTTCAAAGAGAAATGGATGTTTCTTTTCTAGTCACATAAATGAGTTTATCGTAGTCTATCAAGATGATGTAACCGTGTTTTCTAGAAAGAGAAGTGACCGGTTGCTGCACTTGGAGAAGATGTTGATAATATGTAGAGAATATGGCATTTCACTCAATCCAAATAAGTGTCATTTTGGAGTGTAGAAGGCAAATTTGCTTGTTCACATTGTGTCACAGGGGGAGTGATGATTGATCCAGAAAGAGTAGAGGCCATCGCAAGGTCCCAATCCCAAGAACCAACAAATAAATTCAGTCCTTTGGAAAAATAAACTTCATTACAAGATTCATATAACACTTTGCTAAGCTGACCATTGCAATCACTTCCATGTCATTAAATGGGAGGAGGATGTCATCCAAGATTTCAATGGGATTAAAGAGGCACTTAAGCATGCACCAGTAGTGACAGATCTTGATTATAATAAGCCCTTTCAAATGTTGTCTTTTACTTCAAAGAACACTATTGCTTCTATCCTGCTACAGAAGGATGGTGAAGGGGCCGAGAGGACAATTTCCTTCTTGAAGGCCTTCTAGGGGATGAGCTGAAGTACACTATCATGGAAAAGTAGGCATTTGCCTTAGTAAAAGAAAAAAGGTTTTTAGACCTTACATTCTAAGTTCTAAAGTGGTTTCTTATGTTCCCCACACCATGGTGAAGGACATCTTATCAGAGATGGAAATCTCAAGAAAAAGATGTAGGTGGGTGAAAAAATTGCAAGAATATGATATGGACATCTAAACCACAAAGTTGGTGAGAGGTTTGGGCCTGGCTAAGCTTATGGCTGAGAGCAACTTGCAAACTATTGAGGTAAATGAGGTGGAAGAAGAAAGGGTAGATGTTTTTCAAGCATTGATGAATTCTGAGTGGTATAAAGATGTAATCTTTTATCTCAGACATCTGAACTTCCCTGAGCACTTAAGTAAGAACTAGAAGAGAGCCCTTAAGTTGGCTTCCCAAAAATATTTCATCACTGATTATGGGTTAGCTTGGAAGAACCTAGAGGGAGTCCTCTTAAGATGCATCACTGAAGATGAATCACTTAAGATAATTTTGATCTCTATGAAGGAGTTTAATGGGGAACTTTGTTGCAAGAGTCACAACAAAAAGATCCTAAGGGCTGGTTATTGGTGGCCGAATCTTTTCAGGATGCAACCATGTTGTTCGAGAAGATGTGAGAGTTGCTATCATTTCTCTAGAATGCTAAAAGCTTTAGGCTCCCTTCCTTTGCAACCTATATCAATTGAATCCCCATTCAAGCAATGGGGAATGGATTTCATTGGTAAAGTTTCAAACCCTTCAAGTGCTGACCACAAATGGATTCTTGTAGAAACTAATTATTTTACTAAATGGGTGGAGGCAATCCCCACTAAGAAGGCAACACACCAAGTTGTCATGGATTTTGTGCTACACAACATCATCTGCAGGTTTGGGGTACCATTCAAGATTATAGTAGACAAAGCCATGAGTTTTAGAGCTAAACCTTTTGTGGAAATGTGCAAGGAGTATGGGATCAACTTGACATATGCTTCCAATAATCCCCAAGGAAATGGATAAGTGAGTCCAAGAATAAAAATTTATCAAGATCATCAGAAGAACATTAGAGCAGAATAAGAGAAAGTGGGGTGAATAGTTGAAGTTTGTTGTTTGGGTAGATAGGATCACTGTCAAGAGGGCCACTGGAAAGAGTCCATTTGAGTTGGTATATGGAACTCGGACGTACTACCTCTTCATATGCAACTGTCTTCATATAATTTTATGCAATAACTAGAAGATCAAGAGGTAGGTCCTTATGATGCTTGCATTAACTAGATTATTGAGCTTGATGAAGAAAGGAGGGCATCCCACCAAAGGCATGTAAAATTTAGAGATAAACCCAACAAGTTTTTGGGCAATAAGGTCACTCCCAGAGCTTTAAATGTTGTAGATCTTATTGTCCTATGGGATAACAAACATGAGGATAAGGGAAAACATGACAAGTTTGACTCATTATGGATGGGCCCTTACTCTATCGACATCGAATTGGGTAGCATACCTTCTTCCTTAAGTAATTAGATGGAAAACTCGCATGAGTCAGATGTAAATGGTAGGCATTTGAAGCATTTCTTGGATTGATTCCCCTGAATCAAGGCATAAATTTTGTGTACAGTGTATAGTTTGTCATTTTTTTCCTGTCCTTTTGTGTTTTTACTCATTCTGGTCCTCGGTGACCTATTTTGTTGGTCTCTCTGTCTATTTTGAAGAAGGCTCAATTTCTCTCCGCCCGAAAGATGACTCTATTTCCCAATGGATATTTTGGCACTTGGTCTACTTTTGTTCTTGTGGCACTCGCAAGGAGTGCCCATCCCCGAGTCGGAGCCTATGTTGGTGCTCAAAATTGTCTCGCCCCATTTGGCCTATGAAAACTTATTGATTTATGGCCTCTGTCATTTTTTCTCCTTCCCGTGTTGAGCTTGGTCGCATTTGCTGCTATTTTTAGTTAGTTCCTGGGTTGAGGATCATGTATGGGTCCATGGTTTGCTCCTTTTTCATGTGTTCCTCTAGAAAAGGTCTATAATTTGGGTCCCCCATTCTCTGTTCATCAAATACTCAGGTTCCCCCATGTGTTATGTTCTCCATGGTCGAGATTTGTCTTCCTTATCATTTCTACCCTAAGTACTTGAAGAAAATGAATGGATGTATCCTTGAAGAATGTATTTGAGCCCTGTAACATTTCTAAACTTTTTGTCCTTGAATAAAATTTCATTCCCAAGTTAAAATGGTCATTTTTCTATATTTTACAGTTTGACAGGCATTTCTTCCGGTCAAATTCGTATCCTTTTATCTACAAGGGATGTGGCACCTTTTGGTTAGATGTGGCTCAGCTAGGGACTTAGAAAAAATCATGGAAATCCTTAACTCAAAATGTGTCCATGTGAAGGCATGACACTAATTTTGAAGATTTAATTTTGGGTACCATATCAAGTCGCACCATGGAGACACGTGGAGGAACCACGCATGTTCAGGGACTAGCCCTTGAGTTTCATTTTAAAGAAGCATGAGGCTGACATGTGGAGGCCTCCACTTGCTTTGTATTTTACTTAGATCTGTTTAATGGCCAAAGGAAACTACATCTAACATGAAACATGGTGCCTTCTCAGAGATTCAAGTTTTTAGATAGACTATGCTGGAACAGGGCATGTGGTGAGGCCCTACTCATTCTAGGTATCAAATTTTTGGACCGCCTCAAGGTGTGCCATGGTGACATGTGGTAGTTTGAAAATTCAAAGAGATGGGGAGGTGGGCCATCTCGGAGGCAACTTGGATTTTTTTCCCTTAAGGATTTAAATTTCAAATGGCCCGCAATCCCGACGAGGGAAAAAGGTCCATGTTTTTACCAAATAAAGGCGGATGTGAGAGCTCTCATGGGAAATTTGGAAAATTTTCCTTTGGAGAAAATGGTCGAAAGTAAAAAGGAAGCGTGGGTCGTGCCTGGTTCTCCAAGACGGAGTAGCGGGAAAATTTGGAAAATTTTCCCTTTCTAGAAAAATAAAGTAAAATGGCATAATTTGAGAGCAGTTCCACTCCAATCATATTTGGGCATGTGTCAGGCTCATTTCCCAAAGGCGGAGGTGCACAACAAAATGGCAATTTTTTAAATTTTTCTAAAAAGGTTATAAAAATTTAGAGGAAGCCCTTGGGTCTATTCTAAAGTTTCAATAAATGATGTGGATGGCCCAAATTCAAAGAAAAAATATCAATGGCAGTTGTGAGTCTAAATCCAATTTTCCCCCATTTCTCTAAAACACATCCTGGAAGTGCTAGTCTCCATGATTTCTTCGTATTTTTACTCGCTAAGTAGAGAAGGAAGTTAATGTTGATATCTAAAGTCTGGTGGGAAGATCTAGAGGACATATTTTTCCATCAAAATGGTCTCGACTTTCTTCCCGATCGGATTTTCCATTTTTCTTCTCCAGAGCACGCAAGGGGCAGATTTGATGATTAGGGGTAAAAGTGGTTGGAAAATTGAAGGAAGAGTGATCTACTGAGGAAGGGAGTGAATGCGGAGATATTGGATGAAATATCCCTCCTCGAGCACCTAGAGACTTCTTATAGATTTTATTCTGAGAATCACGGAAGAATCATGGCAAACACTGGTGCATTAAATGTTTTTTTCATTTAGGAGGAGGAGGCTCTATTGTAAATGCTATAAATGGCACAAATTTTTCATGTAAAATGGTTAGGAGTTTGGAAGTTGGAGGTCGAGTGCTAAAGGTCAAATAAAATTCCCAAAAGGAAAATTTGACTAAGCCTGTATTTTGAGAAACCATTCAAGAAGCTTCAGATATCTCTTTTATATTAAAATATGGTCATGCCAATGTGGTTATAAGTTACAACTATCAAAAATATCCGAGAATGTTCTAGAAACTTTCCCTACCGATATATTTAATCAAATTCGAGTTATTTATGTGTTGTCTTGAGAAATATCTGTTGGTTTTATTTATGAATTTATGCAAGTAGTTTTTCTTGTTTCTGTTGCAATCTTGCATTAAATTTTGATTAAATAACATAGGCCTCAATCCTTATGATATTTTAGTAGCATCTACAATTCCATTTCCTAGAACATATTTCATTTGTGATTGGAATAAACGATTTAAAATCACTTTCTCTCATTTGTTGAAAGAGATTGTCTATAAGCATTTGGGTGTACCTTAGGCATGATTTGACTCAAATATCGATGCTTTGTTGGGTTTTCTAACTCCAACCTTCATGATAGAATCTCGAGATTATGTGAAAGAGTGCTAATCTAGGCCTCCATCAAGCACATATTCTAGTTGAAGAAACATTTTAGCTATCCTCCGGCATTCTATTGGTCCGAATTTCCATTTTGTAAGAATATCAAGGATCTCGGTGAATCTAGTTTCACCCTTCACCACCTTCCACCAAAAAAATTCATTTAACAACAACCAATCCTACCCGCACTACCCCTCTTTGTCATGTGTGTATTCCAATTCACAAATCCTCATCACCTAAACATGTAGAAGCAAGAAGGGTATCCAATGTGTTTAGTAACCTTTGCCTTGTTGTGAAGATATCTCAATTATCTAAAAGCGACAACTTGTGAGAGAGTCGTAATCGGTGTTTTGATCATATTTTCCCCAAGTTCTTTTCTATAAAATCTATGCAAAGTAAAGGTACCTGTATCTCCTTTCATATAAAAGAGGTTACAAAATAGGTTCTCTTACCTTAGTTGAAAGGCACAACCTAAAATAGTTAGGATCAAATCCCATCCTTTTAATGTGCTACCCACTCCCTTAAAGGCGTGAGTCACCACAAGTAAGATAGATTGCTTCCCAGCCTATAAAATGACATACATGATTATATATCTACCTCTCGAGTGTCCTTCCTAATCTATGATGTCGCTCGGTCTCCGAAGGAGGTTAAATTCAGGTACCAACAAGTCCAATGGGATAGGTATGATGGGAAGGTAGCCACATTGTAGGAAGCTACTTTGTTATAGACTCAATTTCAACACCTATTTTATTGACTTCTAGGAGGAAGTCGAGTCTAAGGGGAAAGGGATGTAGTGACCACTCCTCTTCGACACTATTTTAATTATGATGATAGTACTTTTTAATTGATGCTTAGACATTTTGATTATTAGATATTTATCATTAGATGATAGAATCTGGAGATATTTGGACTATTTACATGTTGTGATTTACATTTTGATTATGATACACTCAATGAAATGGTAGACAGTTTGATATATGTTGATTTGCAATTATTCGATTTTATACCGATACATTATACTTTTGATTTTTCATTAGAATTATGATCTCATGGATGTTAGAATAAAATTATTTTATATGTTTATAGATGATATAAGTACTTAATTTTGAATGAAGATTATTGATTTCAATGTATATATTATTTCTTGATGTTGTTGATACGAGTACCATGAGGCTAGAGAGGTATTCTATTTATGTTCATGGACATATTTTATCACATACATTGAAATGGGATAAATTATTTAATCATTTTTTACCGCCTTCCTTGGATCGATGATTTATTTGTTCAGATTAGGGGGCCACGTTATTTTCTAAGACAGAGATATTAAGTCAAGATACAATCAACTCGATGATTACAGAGGCAGATATCCACAACATAACTTTTTTTGCATGATCTATGGCATTTATGAGGTCATGTTGCTATCATTTCGCCTAACGAACACCCCTATAATATTCATGAGTTTTATGAATAATGTGTGCAGTAGTTTTGGATCATTTTATGCTCGTGTTTCATGCTGACATTATGATATACTCACATCTCGCATGAGAAGCATGAGGAGAACCTTCACCAAGTTTTGTAGTGCCTTCGTGAGCATTAGCTATAAAATAATATGAAATTTTTTTCCTTTTTCAAGTCGAGGTTCAAGACTTGGGTCACATAATTTCTAGGAAGGTATCACGTCGATCAAATATTAGAGATCTTGTGCATTGGCCCACACCAACTATTGTGATCGAGGTATATATTTTCATGCGGTTTGCTCAAGGTTACTATAGGATATTTTTTCACGAATTCTCTAAGATTGCGCACCCCATCACTTCCTTTAAACAAAAAGGTAAGAATTTTGTTTTTCTAATGGATGTGAGAAAGGCTTCAGACACTAAAGTAATAAATTATGAAAACATAGATTCTTACAGCCTGGACCCTCAAAAGGATTTCTTTGTGTACCGATGCTTCCTTAGTGGGATTAGAAGGTTTTTCTATGTAGAAGGTCCATGTGGTTTACTTTGAGTCTCAAAAATAAAGGATTTTGAGCTCAATTATCCGGCCTCATGACCTTGAGTTTGTGGTAGTAATGCATTCTTTAGTACACTATCATCATTTCCTTCTTGGTAGGAGGTTCATTCTCAAGACACACCATTTGAGCTTATGTCACCTCTTCACGTAACCCAATTTCAATGTTCATCAATGATGTTGGATGGAGTTGTTATGCGATAACAACCTAGAGATAGAGCATGTGAAGGGGAAAGAGAATGTGGTTGTAGACACTTTGAGTTGATGGAGACATTTGGTTATGGCTAGTCTAATGGGTCCAGACTTGTGGAACAAGATTTTATGACAACTTCGTCATTAAAGATTCTACCTTGCAAGGAGATCAAAGATTAAGTCCGAAAGACCCTTGAGGGGAAGTTTGATGCATTTTCATTAGATTTAGATGGACTTCTCATACACAGGAGGGCGGCTCTATAATCATAAGGATGGAAATTTGAGACAAGATATCTTGGTAGAGGCTCATCATGTAGCCTGTTCAACCCATCCAAGTGTGAAGAAGATGCATGCCACCTTTAAACAACTTTACCATTAGAGAGGTCTTCAAAGAGATATATCTCGGTTTGACTCACACTTTGTTTAGAGTTTCGGTGGGTGAAAGTTGAGCATCAACATCTAGTTGGCCTTCTCTACCCGTATGATATACCAAAGTGGAAATTAGACACCATTTGCATAAATTTTATAGTAGTGATACCAACATCGAGATACCACCATGAAGCCATCATGGTCATGTTGGATAGACTAGAAAAATTCACTCATTTTTATCTTGTTAAAACAATCTATACAACTATTGTAGTGGCACGAGTATACTTATATGATATTGTTAGATTACATAGGATTCCATAGAAGATTATTTATGACTGTAATTCCTTATACACCTCCCCTTTCTAGACTACCGTGTATCATGACCTTGGGACAAGAATCAACTTCAAAGATAAGACATCATCTAGAGACAGATGGACAGATGGAGTAGGTGAATCATATTTTAGAGGACATGCTTCGGATGTATGTCATGGACCATCAATTGATGTGGAAGGAGTATTTATACTTCGTGGAGTTTTCTTATAATAACATATTTTAGAGTTATATTGGTATGGATCCATTTCGGGCACTTTATGCAGGCATTGTAGGAGACCTTTGAGTTGTGACAGATTTGAGGATAAAGTATCCCTTGGGCCAACTTTGTTACAGAAATGGAATAGTAGGCTGTTTAGATTAGGGGGAGAGTTGACCATAGCAAAGAGGTGGGAATGAAGGTGTTTCTTCATGTCGGACTCTTAAGATCCCTATCCGTTATGGAAAAGGATATAAGTTATCTCCCATATTTTTGGTCCATTCAATATCTTGAAGCAGATTGATCCCTTAGCTTATCGTATAGCCTTGGCATCCATCTTGTCTCACGTTCACAATGTATTTCATGTTTCGTTCTTAAAAGATACATTCTTCATCCCTATAATTTATTAAATTGGACCACATTGTAGGTGCAAGAGTAAGGGAAAGTGATTGTGGAGCCCATGCACATTATAGAGAGAAATACCTTGAGCCTTCAAGGCCATGAGATTGACCAGGTGCGAGTCAAGTGGGATAGGTATGATTAGACTGCAGCCACATTGGAGGATGCTACTTTTTTACGAAATTAGTTTCAACACCTATTTTAGAGAATTCTAAGAGGAATTTGAGTCTAAGGGGAGAGGGACGTAGTGGCCACTCCTCTTGGACACTATTTTTACTATGATGATAGTACTTTTGGGTTGATACCTAGATAGTTAGATTATTAGATATTTATCAAAAAGTAGATGATAGAATATGAAGATATTTGGACTATTGATATGTTGTGATTCACATTTTTATTATGATACACTAAATGATACCGGTAGATAGTTTGATATATGTTGATTTGCATTAATTGTATTTTATACCGACAAAAGTTATACTTCTAATGTTTTGAGTAGAATTATGATCTCATGGATGTTAGAATCAAATTATTTGATATGTCGATAGATGATGTAAGTACTTAAATTTACATGATGATTTTTTATTTTTATGTATATATTAATTCTCAACATTGTCGATGTAGTCATGAGGCCGAGAGGTATTCTATTTGTGTTACGTAGATATTTTATTACATACATTAAAAGGGGTTAGGGGACTAACCATGGAAGGATGTCGGGTGTTTTTGCATAATAGCAAGATCACAACTGGGTCTAATGTTTATGTTGTGTTCTTGCATGCCTAGTTAGGAGGTTTTCGGTGGAGGCTAATCTCACATGTGTGGCCATGGGGTGAAATGTTTTCCCTTATTTTTATTTTAAGTGTGTTTTATTTTGTGTTATGTGTATTTAATTCTTTAGAAATTTTAGTCACTTTATTAGTAATTATTATTTTTCTTAATTTGCTAATGTAACTTAATTTATTAGCTAAAATAAGGATGTCATAATTGTATAATTATTAGGGTAGATGGTTGCTGAAATCTTTTGGATGTAAGATTGATTTGTGTTGGATTTTTTTGTGTACTCTTCCCCAATTTCAAAATACTGATTTTTATTTTGGAGGCTTGTGGGACAAGCTAAGCTTGTCACATTCCTCTTAAATTCACCCAAAAACCATAGCTATGGTATGAGGAATTAAGTTTAGGCTTATTTATGCATTTTGGAGTGTAAAAATTTAAAATAATTGCATTTTCCTACTTACCAAAATTAATTTGTCCTTGGTATTTATGGTGTGCAAGTTGGAGTGTCATGTGGGCATGTCATATGTGTTACATGTTCATTTATTATATTTGACATGGTGTTTTACTTTTCTTTTGGAATGGAGGAATGTTGAAGTTGCATCCTAAATGAAGCCACCTCATCATCCTTACATGCAATTTCTATTTATTGTTTGAATTTAATGGATTGTGGGTTACTTGGTTATTTGTCTTCTTTTGTAGTTTTTTACTTGGGAGCTTATTGGATTTTATTTTTGATTGTGTTTGGATTAAAGGTGTCAAAATATTGTTGGATATATGGCTCTTGGATGTTTGATTGAGAGGTAGGCTCTCTACTTGTCATTCGCTTATTCATACATTTGGATGTAGAGATTTGCATTTGTTGAATATTGTATGATTGTTGTGAATGTCATTTTGTGTGGTTGGGTATATTTTCTTAAGAAGGGAGTGGGAGATGAAATTATATGACCATTGGGGGAGGAAAAAGGGAGTTGTGAGGTATGCATTTTAGAGGGACTGTGATTGGGATTTTCACCTATGGGGAGTGAAAAGGAAAACATGGAAATATTTTTACATACTTAAAAGGAGAGGGATAAGGATCTTTTGTTGTTTGTATTGTGCACATGAAGGATTTTGGTGGAACTCCTACTTGAATTGGGATGAAAAATGAGGTGGTTCCCATACTCCTTGCTCCTTTTTTCTTGATATCAAGCCTATACATTTTTGAAAAGTTGTAAATATTGTTGAGTATGTTCATTCGAATGTGTCATATGTTTTGTGATTGAATGTTTTTGTGGAAGCCATTTCTCATAAGAAGTTGTCAAATATTACTCATGATCCCTCATTGTAATTTTATTTTCACTCGGGGGCTAATAAGGGGATGAATTCTCCTCTTATTGGATAAAAGGTTGAGTAGGGAGCGTCACCTATTCCCACTTACTTTTATTCTGATCAAAGGTTTAAAGAGTTGATTGATGTAATTTTAAGCTACAAAATTGGGATAAGACTTGTGTTTTGATCTTCTTAAAGAATATATATATATATGGTCATTTGATCATATTGTTATCTTGAATTAGAGTGGAAGATTGTAACTTTTGTATGCTTGAAAGAAAGTTTGTAATATTTCATTTATTCCAAGTTGTAGTGATTGAGTGAATGAAGAAGGGTTTGTATATCTCTTTTATTCAAATTTGAAATGTTATTGTCGAAGGAGAAATCTTAAGTTATATAGTTGTTTGAAATGAAACTCTCCTAAATTTGTATGTACTCAAAGTTACAATATAGATACATATGTATATTTTAAAAAGAAAGGACTAGTTTTATTGAAAGAAATGGATTAGAAGATCTTGTATTTCAAAAAGAATGTTATTGTAACTTGTAGTTATCACATTTGTATTTATGGTTGAAAGGAGAAATTTCAAAGTATGTTCAATAAAATAAAATTTACATTTCATGTTGTTGAAGGTTGTATGATTGAATGGAAAAACTATGCATTTGTAATTTTGAGTTATCAAACTAGATATACTATCAATCTAAAGCAACCAATGAATGGAAGACACCTTAATTAAAATTATTATTACATTAAAAACACCACCGTAAGTTGAAAATTGTTGAAAAATGCATTATTTGAAGGTTCTCTTTTTTGAGGAATGGAACCACCGCTCTGTACAAATAGGCAGTTTGAACCGCTGCCCAACATAGAGAAAAGGTTTCAAAATAGCTGTTAAACACGAGAGAGGAATTTGATGAACCGCTCGCCAACAAGAGGAGGTAGTCACAGGATCACAAACTGCGAGAGGACAACACTTTCATCACTTTTGATGGAAGAATAAAATTTCAGGACAAAGGACAAATTTTGGAAATGTCTAACCTTAAAAACTACTTTTAAAAAAATTAAAATAAATTAATACTGTAAATTTGACTATTAATTTATTAGTTCTATTTTTTTAGATTAGAATTTTTAGGGCGTTACAAATTCTTAGCCAAATATTCTTATGTCCCTTTTGTGTCAACATTCATCATCACAATCATTCTAGGATTGTGTGACGATTAAAATAAATTAGAATTTAGATCATGGACATCAATGATACATAAGATATACTTGATTAGTGGATGGTTTTCACTTCCTACACCATTACCCTACTTAGGATCTATAATAAACAAGATTATATTTAAAGGTCAAATTCACACCATATTTCATATTAGTGTCAATTTAGGAGAGATTCAATGGAACTTGATCATTCTACCTTAAACCTAAATTAAAAAAAAAAAAAAATCTTTCTCAGAGGTGCAAGCTAAAGATGGAAGAATATTATTCTTTTTGAGGATCCCAATTATGAATGTGGATATTCGACATTGTGTGGGTAAAATAGTTACTAAATGTTTCTTTTCTATCCTCCATTAAATACAATCGATAAACAAAAATCAAGGCTATAAAGAAATATTTAAAAAAATAGTTGGGATTATGGAATATTTTGTTTATCACTATAAGAGAGTTCTTACAATGCAAATTTCCTTTGATTCTTTGAATTATCATGTTTTTCGATGTCTTTGAGATGTTCATTACACCAATTTTGAATCTTATAGAGAGTTATATGATATATCTCTCATTTTGGATGATCTCAAAGAATATGTCATGGAGATGGCATCTAAAATAGATCTAGGAATTTATCTCTACCGTTTTGAATTTTATCAAACGTTATGTGATTCTATAGGTCATAAATTCCGTAGAGTCATCCTACAAGACCTTCATAATCATACTCTAGTAGAAAATTTTAAGAAGGGCAATATTAAATTCATCCTCAATATGGTAAATCCATATATTATCACAAATTATAGTTTTATCACTATTTTGAATGTGTCCTACAAATAACACTTCCAAGGATCTTTCTCTAAGGTTAAGAAATCTTCCTCTCATTGTAGAGATTAAAAAATAAGATTCATTCAACAGAAGTAATTATTTGTGTAACACCCATAATTATTTACCCACACGAAACCCAAGACGAAACAAATGTTAAATTAGAAATATTATGGAATAATATTTTTTAAAATAAATGTAATGTTTAGTTCATTTCTCATTTAATACTCTATCGCTATCAATTAGCAATTAATTTATTCCATTTAATCTCTAGTTAGGTTTAAAAAATTCATCCCTATAATCCTTAATTAATTTAATAATGCGGTTCCTAAAGTCATTTAATAATTTACTATTTTAAGGCTAAGTCTAATCACCCTCCCATTGATTAAACACACTTAAATTAAATTCCTATAATAAATATTTCTTAGTTATAAAAGGGTAAATTTGAATTGATTAATTACAAGGGTCAAGGGGACTTTATAAAAAGGTCACCATCTAATTATAAAAAGTTATAAAACAAATTTAATCTCTACACCACTCAAGTGGCCCCATTCAAAAATTGACCCATACATTTTATTTAAAACATTCTCACCTAATCTCACCTAAATTTTCAGAGGGAACATTTCTAGCCCTTTGGATGGGATCAATCTAAGCCATTAGATCTAAGGAATTTCAAACAACCCTAAACATCTATATGGAGTATTTTATTTATTCACTTGACTTATTTTCCTAATTTTTATTTTGTAGACTTAAGGGAAGGATAGGAAGGCATGGAGGAGAAAAGAGAGCTTGGGATGGATACACACATCCCTAATTTTCTTTACTTTATTTTGTTTACTATGCTTATTCTGCCATCTCCTAGGATTTTATAGGAAATTTTCCATTTGTTGTAAATTTAATCAAGGTATTTTCCTTCTTGGGTATTTTACCCTTTTGTAGGTCTATTTAGAATGATGTATTTCTCCAAAATATTTAGGTGTATTTTCATAAGTATATGGGTTCGTATATTTATATATACTTCTTATATATAATTATATATACTTATGAGTATATGTTATTATATATATATATATATATATATATATATATATATATATATATAATAACACTAAAATATAAAAAGTCATGACTCACAACACAGACCACTTTTTAAAAAATATTGCAATGACCATGTAAATAGCTCAAAGGCCACAAACAAGGTGGGTCACAATCTTGTATAATATGTTGGTAAAGATTTAGGTTGTATTAAAAGTGAAGGGGGAGGCCACCAACCACACCCCCATCCCATTAACATGGGGTAGGGGTGGTGTTGGCGACCTCCCTCCATTCCCCTTTTAAACAAAACAAATCTCAACCTAGGTCGCACTCATCTACTGATATAAATTTATTTAATATATTGTTTATAATTATAATTATTATCTTTTATTTTATATTTTTAATATAACTACTAATATATATATAGATTAAAATTTATATTACAAAAATATAATTACATCAATTTATTTTTAGTAAGAAAAATATTTTTAGTTATAAATGGGTATATATATTCTTATAAATTTTGATTTATTTAAATAATCAAAATTAAGTCATTTAGAGTAGGGTAAGGTAAAGCAAGAACTACAAATTATATTCCTATACAAGAATGAATAATTGAACAAAGTAATAAGGTTGCTTAATCATTTCAAATAATTTGCAAGGAGGAGATTCTGTTTCTTTTTTTTCATCCAAGTAAAATATTTAATACACTACTTACTTCCTTCAACAAATATAGACATAGATTTATAATTTAAAACTTGAATATACTTTTTTATGAAATAAAATAAGAGTAACTATTCTTTTTATTTTACAAGATGATTTTTTCTTTCCACTAAGCATAAAACAAGTTTCTTTCACCATTCAACTAATGCACAATAATTAGGAAAAATAAAATACACAAGAATTTCCTTCAACTACATTTTTCTTTTATAAATATATCTATCTTACAACTCAAAATAACATACAAGTGAAGGAGAGCTCCATTTGAACTAAAATACAACTCAAATTCATTCCTTTCAATTACTCTTTCAAATTTGAATAAATGAATGTACAAAATTTCTTTTAAGCATACAAGGATTATAATTTTCCTCTTAAAGTGGGAATAATGAAATGAAAAAATTTAAAACATAAATGCTTTCAACAAGGAAAAAGACAAGTCTCCAATTTGCATATCTTCTTCCCAATGTAG
Source organism: Taxus wallichiana var. yunnanensis (assembly GCA_018340775.1). Classification (NCBI taxonomy): domain Eukaryota; kingdom Viridiplantae; phylum Streptophyta; class Pinopsida; order Cupressales; family Taxaceae; genus Taxus; species Taxus wallichiana. The sequence continues at coordinate 935,392,985 of CM031239.1, forward strand.
CTCCAATCTAGTTCACTTCACACTTGCACACTAACGATAACAAAAAAGGAAGGTGGAGTAGGAAACAACCTCCACCCAACCTTTAATACATTAAGAGAAGGAGCCATCCCCTTAATGGCCATCGATCCCCAACCAAATAAATTGTTATCCGAAATTCACCCCTTGAGGTAATTTGGATAAATTGTCTGATTTCCTCATGCTGGAGCAAGAAGAAAAGAAGGAAAGGTGAAAAATTAGGTTTTGGAGTTCCCTTTGGCTCTTTTCTAACCCCCCATTCAAGGAAATAATTCCAGGAGTTAGACAAAATTGAAAACATCCAAAAAAATGGCTTCACTAGTGTATTGCAGCTAATTTGGGTTTTCTTATCCCAGTCGTAGAAGTACACGCGGGACATCTTGGACCTAAAATGTCGAAATGCCGCAGTAATTCAAATCGGCAAAATCGGACATTTTTGTCTCACGCAATCCGTGGGATGTCGGGACATGAGTACGCCATACGCTTTGAAATTGCCACACCAAGAATAATTCGGTGAAGTCGGGTAAAATTTTCCTAGGCCACACATAGGACAATGGGATATGTAAGACACCGCATGCCCAAAATCACCGCAAGTAGTTCAAATTAGTGAAGTCGGAAAAATTTGGGTGAGCGATCCATGGGCCGTTGAGATAGTTGGGACATGCATAGCCAAAATCTCCATACTAAAAGGGTGTGGAAAAATCAGAATTTTTGTCTTGCATAGTCTGCAGGATAGCCTGGGACATAGGTATGTGTAGGGTTGAAATATTGAAAGATCAGATCACAAAGCTATGCTGGGCACTGCAGGTCAATGACCTCGGCTTGGCCCGGTCAATGACGGAACAGATGGGACATCAAAAGCTAAAATCATTGAACAAATATGGAATCGAGAGAAAGTGAAGGTTTTCACTCCAAGTCGCAGAAGGACATGCGGGAAACCAAGACCCAAAATAGCCGATAAGCCGCATATAAAGGAAAATTTAATGTTTGACCCTCCCGAACTTCAAATGGCCATAACTTTTGACTCTGAGCTCTGATTTTCATGAAATTTGACTTTCTTTAACAAGCACAATGAGGGTAGCTATATGAAAATAAAAGAAACATATACAAATATGATAAACTAAATTCTCATTCCTGTTAAATAATAGAAATGACTAGAGACCCAAAATAGCTTCCCACATTTAAAGGCCATAAATTTTGTGTTTCTAAATGAAAATGCACAAAATTGGTACAATTGGAATTTTGGTTCCATGTCCGATGCACAAAATTGAGAAATCTAGAATCGATGAAGAATAGATGATGATTTGTAGAAAACATGGCTAGTTTCAAAAGAGTGTTCTATTTGGTAGTTGGGATGCATTCAATGAAACATGGGCTGACATTTCTCACATCGCAAGTCATGGGAGAGTATGTGGAGAATTTTGCAAGAAACAAAACATAATTTCACTTCATTTACATCATCTTTCAAGTGGTTGAAGGACAAATTTCAAGATTTTCATTTTTCCGTCTCTCTCTCTTCTTAGAAATCTATAAATTGGAGTGTTGGGCTTATTGTAAAGAGATATAGTTTGGAGTAACAAAACTCTATCCAAATTGTTTTGTGAAGCCAATGTGCTTCATGACCTTGTAGTGGACTCCTTGCATGGTGATCTAAGCCCTTATTATTAAATAGATTGAATTGTGCATATCAATGAAAGCAATATATCCAATTTTTGTATTTCTCTTCCCCTTTTGTGTTGGTTTGTATTCATCTTTCACATTCATTCTCATTGCATATATATGTGTCTGTTGGTACCTAAATTTAACCTCCTTAAAAGAACGAACAACATCATGGGTTAGACGGGATAGTCGAGGTAGATGAAAATTCATGTATGTCATTTTGTAAATGAGGAAGTAATCTATCTAACTTGTTATCACTTGGGCTTTGAAAGAGTGGGTAGCACATTAAAAGGATGTGATCTAATCCTATTTTTTTAGGTTGTGCCTTTCAACCAAGCTAAGATAACCTATTTTGTAACCTCTGTTATATGAAAGGAGATACATGTAAATTTATTTTGAATAGCTTTTATAGGAAAGATCTTGGGAAAATATGATTAGCACACTAGATCGACTCTCACGAGTTGTCACTTCTAGATCATGGAGATAACAAGGAAAAGGTTACTAAAGACATTGGAGACCCTTCTTGCTTCTACATTATTATGTGATAAGGATTTTTGTATTAGCATACACACATGACAAACAAGGGTAGTATAGGTAGGATTAGTTGTTGTTAAATGATATTTTTTTGGTGGGAGGTGGGGCAGGGTGAAACTAGATTCACCAGATACTTAAGGAACCTTACAAAATGGAAAGTTAGACCAAAGAATGCCACATGATAGCTAAAAATTTTCTTTAACTAGAATATGTGATTCAATGGAGGCCTAGATTAGCACTTTTTCACACAATCTGTCATATTCTATCACGAACACTCGAAAGTTAGAAAACCTAAAAAGCATCAAGATTTGATTCAAATCACACCTAAGATACACCCAAAGGCTTATAGAGAATATCTGTCAAATGAGATGAGAGAAAAGTGATTTTAAATCATTTATTTCAATCCCAAATGAAAGCTCTTATGGGAAATAGAATTGCAAATGTCACTAAATTGTCACAAGGATTGAGACCTTTGTGATTTGATCAAAATTTAATGCAAGAATGTAATAGAAACAAGAAAAAATACTTACATACATTCAAAAATAAAAGCAACACATTTTTCTAAAGACAACACGAAATAACTCGAATGTGATTAAATCTATCGGTAGGGGAAAGTTTCTAGAAGCAGGTCTCGAGCTTGTCAATGGTTTTACAATTGAAACCACCTTGACATTATAAGATTTTAATATAAAAGAGAAATACAAGCTTCTTGAATGGTTTCTCAAAATACAAAGCTTAGTCAAATTTTCGTCTTGAGAATTTTCATCAACCTCTAACAATCTAACCTCCAAATTCTAACCTCCCAACCATTTGCATGAAAAATTTGTGCCATTTATAGCATTTACAGCAGAGCCTCTTCCTCCTAAAAGAAAAAAATGTTTAATGCACCAGTGGTTTCCATGATTCTTTCATGATTCTTAGAATGAAAATCGAAAGAAGTCTCTACAGGTGCTCGAGGGGAAGATTTTGTCGAATGTCTCCACATTCAACTCTTTCTCTGGTAGATATATTTTCCTTCAATTTTCCAACTACTTCTGCCCCTAATCTATCAAATCTAGTCCATTGCGTGATCGAGAGAAGAAAAAACAAAAAATCTGATCAGCACAAAAGTCGACCATTTTAATGGTGAAAACACCTTCCAAATCTTCCAACCAAACTTCAAATATCAACATTAACTTCCTTCTCTATTTGGCATGTCAAAAAAACAAAGAAATCATTAAAACTCACACTTCTAGACGCGTTTCAAAGAAATGGGGAAATCAAATTTATACTCACAACTATCATTGATCTTTTTACTTTGAACTTGGGTCGTCACATGGAAAATTCAAAATTTCGAGCAGATTTCGGGAGCTTCTCCGAATTTTTACAACCTTTTTGGAAAAATGGAAAAAAATTCCATTTTTCTCCACATCTCCCCTTGGGAAATGAGCCTCACACATGCCCAAATATGATTGGAGCAAAACCACACTCAAATTCTACCATTTTACTCTCTTTTTGGAAAAGGGAAATTTTTCTAAATTTTCCACGGAGCTCCACCCTCGAGAACCGAGCCTAACACATGCCCAAATATGATTGGAGTGGAATCATGCTCAAATTCTTCCATTTTACTCTCTTTTTGGAAGAGGTAAAATTTTCCATATTTTCCCACAACTCCACCTCGGGAACCGATCACGACAAGTGTCCAAATGTGATTCGAGTGGACCCACGCTTCCCTTTTTACTTTTGACCCTTTTCTCCAAAAGGATTTTTTTGAAATTTCCTCCAGAAAGCCCACCTCTGTCATTGACCGGGGTAAAACATCGACCTTTTACCTCATTGGGCTTGCAGGACATTTTGAAATTTTAATCCTTAAGGGGAAAAAAAATCCAAGTTGCTTAGATGGGCCACCTTCTTGTCTCTTTGAATTTTCAAATCGCCATGTGTCATGATGGCACACCATGAGGCGGTCCCAAAAATTTGATACCTAGAACAAGCGTGGGCTGGCCACATGTCCTATTCTAGAAAATTCTATCTTAAAACATGAAGCTCGAGTGGAAGACACCACATGTCATGCTCATGGCAGCCTCTTTTGGCTGTTGAAAAGTCTAAGGAAATTGAAACCAAGCGGAGGCCTCCACTTGTAAGTGTGGCACTTCTTTAAGATGAAACTCAAGGGAAAGTCACCGAACATGCGTGGTTCCTCCATGTGTCTCCATGGCACAACTTCCAGATGTTTCCCAAAGCGGAGACTCTAAATGACCACGAGCTCACCATGTGTCATGTTCCACCAAACTTCTCCAACTGCATAAAAAATTTTCTAAGTCTGGGCCAAGCAGCGGAAGCCTCCACATGTCCTCTCGGCGATATTGCAAGTTAAAACCCAAAAGAAAATCTTCAAATGAGCACCATGCCTCCACGTGGACACAGTTTGAGTTGAGGATTTTCATGAATTTTCTAATTCCTAGCTAAGCGCGCCCCAAAAAATAGGTGCACCATCCCTAGATACAAGGATACAAATTTGACCGGGAGAAATGCATCAAACCATAAAATACAGAAAAATGACCATTTGAGCACGGGAATGAAGTTTTCTTCAAGGAAAAAGAATTTGGAAATGTATAGGGCTCGAATACATTCTTCAGGAAGAAACGATAAGGAAGACAAATCCTAAATTTGGAGAACAAAAACATGGGGAACCTAAGTTTTTAGATAAATAGAGAATGTGGATCCCAAAATATAGACCCTTAAGTGAGTTAAAACCTAGGAACAAAATTAAAATGACCAAAAATATTAACCAGTACAATACGGGAAGGAGAAAATGATAGAGGCCATAAATCAATAAGTTTTCAAAGGCAAATTGGGGTGGGATCATTTTGAGCACCAAAATAGGCTCGACTCAGGGATGGGCACTCCTGTGAGTGCCACAAGAACAAAATTGATCAGTGCCAAAATATCCATTGGGTAATGGATTCATCTTGCAGAGTAGAGAAACAGAGCCATCTTCAAAAAAGATAGAGAAACTAGCAAAAATAGGTCACCGAGGACCAAAACAAGCAAAAACACAAAAGGACAAGAAACAAATGACAAACTATACACTGTACAAAATTTATGCCTTGATTCAGGGGAATCAATCCAAGAAATGCTTCAAATGCCTTCCATTGATAGGAAACTCAAGCACTTCACCATCTAAGTCCTTAAGGAAGAAGGTATGCTCCCTAATTCTGATGTCAATAGAGTAAGGGCCCATCCATAATGAGTCAAACTTTCCATGCTTTCCCTTATCCTCATGTCTGCTATCCCATAGTAGCACAAGATCTCCAACATTAAAAGCTCTAGGAGTGACCTTCTTTCAAACAACTTTAGTTTATCTCTAACTTTTACATGCCTCCGGTGGGATGCCCTCCTTTCTTTATCAAGCTCAATAATCTAGTTAATGTGAGCATCATAAGGACCTACCTCTTGATCTTCTACTTTCTAAATATAATGATATGAAGAGAGTTGCCTATGAAGAGGCAATAGGGCCTAAGTCCCATACAACAACTCAAATGGACTCTTTCCGGTGGCCCTCTTGACAATGATCCTATCTCACCTTACCCAAATAGTAAACTTCAACTAATCACCCCACTTTCTCTTATTCTGCGCTCCAATGTTCTTCTCGATGATCTTCAACAAATTTTTATTCTTGGATTTAGCTTGTCCATTTCCTTAAGGATTGTAATTGGAGGCATATGTAAAGTTGATCCCATACTCTTTACACATTTCCACCAAAGGTTTAGCTATGAAGCTCATGGCATTATTAGCTATAATCTCGATTGGTACCCAAAACATGTAGATGATGTTGTTTAGAAAAAATCCATGATAACTTAGTGTGTTGCCTTCTTGGTGGGGATTTTATCCGCCCATTTAGTAAAATAATCAGTTGCTACAAGAATCCATTTTTGGCTAGCACTTGAAGGGTCTGAAATTTCACCAATGAAATCCATTCCTCATTGCTTGAATGGGGATTCAATTGATATAGGTTGCAAAGGAAGCGATCTTAAAACTTTAGGACTTCTATAGAAATAATGGCTACTCTCACATCTTTTGACCAACATGGTTACATCCTTGAAAAGAGTTGGCCACCAATAACCAGCCATCAAGATCTTGTGTTTGTGACTCTTGCAGAAAGTGGCCCCCACAAACTCCTCCATAGAGATCAACAATTATCTTAGGGGCATCATCTAATGTAATGCATCTTAAGAGGACTCCCTCTAGGTTCTTCCAAACTAACCCATAATCAGTGATGACATATTTTTGGGAAGCCAACTTAAGGGATCTCTTCTAGTTCTTTCTTAAGTGCTCGGGGTAGTTCGGATGTCCGTGATAAAATATTACATCTTTATACCACTCATAATTCATTAATGCTTGTAACACATCTACCCTTTCTTCTTCCACCTCATTTACCTCAATAGTTCTCAAGTTGCTTTTAGCCATAAGCATAGCCACACCAAAAGCTCTCACCAGCCTTCATGGCTTGGATGTCCATATCATATTCTTGCAATTTGTTCACCCATTTGTATCTTTTGCTTGATATTTCCATCTCGATAAGATGTCCTTCACTATGGTTTGGGAACATAAGAAACCACTTTATAACTTATAATGTAAGGTCTAAAAATATTTGTTTCTTTCACGAGGAAAAGGCCTACTTTTCCATGATAGTGTACTTCAACTCAGCCCCTGTAATGCCCATCTTGAAGAAGGCAATTGGCCTCTCGGCCTCTTCACCATCCTTCTGCGGGAGGAAAAAGCAATAGTTTTCTCGAAGCAAAAGAGAACATTTGAAAGGGATTATTATAATTTGGAGTTACAATACAGTGCATGCTTGAGTGCCTCTTTAATCCCATTGAAAGCTTGGATGATGACCTCCGACATTTGATGACTGTTCTTTCTTAAGCATGGAAGTGATTCGAATGCTCAAATCAGAAAATTTTGATATGAATCTTCTAATGAAGTTTATTTCTCCAAAGAAGGACTAAATTCCTTTCTTGGTTCTTGGGATTGGGACCTTGCTAATGGCCTATATTGTTTCTGGATCAATCATCACTCCCCTTTATAACACAATGTGACCAAGAAACTTTTCCTTCTGCACTCCAAAATGGCACTTATTTGGATTGAGTGAGATGACATATTCTATACGTCTTATCAACATCTTCTCGAAGTGCAGCAAGAGGTCACTTCTCTTCTAGAAAATAGAGATACATCATCTTGATAGGCTGCAATATAATCATTGATGTAACCAGTAAAAGAAACATTCATTGCTATTTGAAAGTAGCTCTAGCATTCATCGGACCAAAGGGCATCCCTGACATAAACATACATTCCCAAGGAGCGGTGAAGGTTGTCTTGATAGTTTCTAATTCCTTCACCACAACTTGGTTGTAACCGGAGAAACCATCCAAGGTGGAAGGAAGCTCAAAACCAATCACTTACTCGCAGCATGTTCGAGCCATATTTGGTAAAGGGTGATTATCCTTCATTGATTATCTGTTTAGGTTTTGAAATCCACACACATCCCGATGTCACCGTTTTTCTTTCTCACCTGGTACTAGGTTTGTAACCTAGAGAGGAATACCTTGTGGGTTGGATAATCCCTCCATCCCTTAGCTTCTTTAGTTCCTCTTGCATTTTGAGGGATAAGAGTGGGTTGATGGGCCTCTTCTTCTGCCTAAACGAATTTTCATTAGACACTGTGGGGATCTCATGTTGAGATAGGTCCTCTCTGTATGCTTTATTTAAGAATAGGTCCAAGCCATACAATCTTTGTATTTTTTAATAATTTGGATGTATGACTACTTCTCCTCTTTGTTGAGATTTTTCCTAACAAAATTTTCCTTGGCTTCTCCTTTTGCTAAGATCATGCTCCTTAATATCCCTTAAGATTGCCATGCATCTATTAATAATACAATCAACATTGCCAAAATTGGACTCAAGAGAAACAAAACCTCTAGGAATGGTGTTAGTTTTTAGTTGGATTATGCCCTTGCCAAACAAGGTTTCTTTTCCTTCTTTTGTAGATATCATTGGCTACCAATAAATACTTTAATCAAAAATTCTCCTTTGTTTTTGCAAGAATGTTTTGATTTGAGCATCATCATCAAAAACCGCCAATGCTTAATGTTGTGGGGACATAAGGTCTACTCAATATCTCAACCTCTCATTCACAATATGGGGACATTGTAGAATTTCCAAACCGAGACCCCAACACCTGCAAGATTTTATACCAAGTCATTGAACTTCCTATCATGATGCACTATGTTAAATGAATCAAACATCTCAATGAAGTCCCAAACTGCATACTTATACCGTTTCTTTCGTTGATTATTTGTGGCATACAACTTTCTGACTTGTTTCACAATTAATTCTGAGTCTCATTTGACAATGATTTCCTTGACACCATATTTCCACACAATTCTTAATCCCAACAACAATGCCTCATACTCGGTAATGTTGTTGCTGCATTCAAAGTTGACTTTGAAAGAAAAAGCAATTTTTCCTCACCGGAGATAGTAGAACAATACCAGCACCATTCCCAAATTTGGAGAAAGATCCATCAAATAATAGAGTCCAAGGAGAGCCTTCATGTTCAAGGAATTTGTAGTCTTAAATATTGTGCTCCTTTCCATCATAAATATGAAAAAGTTATCTGCATCAACACTCGTGAACAATACCTCATAGGAAGCATTTTTGGGATCCTCAATAAGATGAAGCATTTTCTTTTCCCCACACAACCTAACAAGGTTTCCCTCAACTAGAATGGTAGTATAACACATATCCATTTGGACAATCCCACAAACACTTGCATCCCATTTTCGAGAGTAACATGCCCCACTTGGTGGGAAGCCAACAATAACAACATCAAGTTTTAAGTTTTTACTGGGTAAGTTGTAAGCTACACCACCAAATCCTTTACACATCCCACTAATGGAACTTCTCTCGGAGTCCATGGCGGTGCACTTCCCATATGTTGTTGTCACTTTGATTTTTAGCTCATTCATGACTTCTAAAGCTGTGACATTACATGATGCCCCCGAGTCAAACATGTAGTTGTGTAGTAGTATATCCTTAATGATCAAAGTGGTGAAGAATGGATCCACATTCATCCGAGAGTCCACAAAATTTTTCCCAAATAGACCTCAAGTGGATCATCTAACTCTTCTAATGTTGTTGGTGCTTCTAGTTCTTCAATGACTAGTGGGGTCTCCATAATGTTTATGTTTCTACCTAAGATAGTTTCTCTTCTTTCAACCCCAAGAATTCAAATGCTCTCTTTTTGTGCTCAAGAATCCTAAGCAGCTCAACAATTGGAACATAGACATTGATTTCACTCAACACTCGGGCAATATCATATGGGATATTATTTGGCAAGGCAAGATTGGAAGGACAACCAACACATGGCTTCTGGAAAATTCATCATTCCTAAGAGCCTCTTTAGGAATATTTCAAAGTAAGGGAACCTTAGGCTTGGCTTAAGGCCCTGCCCCTTTGAAAACCTTACTTCTTTGTTATATTCCTTCTCTTGAGGAACCATAACATTTATCAAGTAACTTCCTATCTTCCTCGGATGGGATTCCTCTATCATGCTACTTTATCATTAAAGCCCTTAAATATTCAAATTCATTATTTAGAAATTCAAAATCTTGTACATTATCTACTTCTAGAGTATGAGAGGGAGGAAGAATAGGTACCCTATGAATGTAGTCCCAAAAGGTGGCAGCAGTTCTAGCACTTATCACCTCGAGTTAAGTTTGCCCCTTGTTGTAAGCTTGTAGAGAAAGCCATCATGGAGACATCATCATCATTGTCATCAGGTTATTCTTCTTCTTGTTGATCTTCTTCACAAGGAGCATGAGGCATGAAACATTTGTCACACAAATCAATGACATCTCTCTCCTCCACCACAACAACACTTGGAGCCAAAGGATTAGGTACCATTATGTTATCCCTAGCTTGAGATTGTCTATTTCCAGATCCAACAGGTCCCTTACCTCTATCATTAGATCTTTGGTGGTTTGTGAACCTATATTGGATTTCCTGTCTATTTTGACCTGTGAGCTCTCCCGAATTCCCTTCTCAAATCGGGCTAGCTTGTATGAAATTTCATTGCTGACCCCCCCCAAAGTCTTCACAACTTCTTCCAAATCAGCAGTCTTTATTGTTTGAGACTTTTCTCAGGTTGACTAGCATTACACCTTCCCTTTTGGGAGGCTTTATAATTTCCTTGATATTTTTCTCTATCTCAGTAGATAAATGGTGAAGGCCTACCTAAAATTTGTGGCATTCTTATCTCTTAAATAATATGCAATGTTTTTATCAAATGCATCAAGTATATTTGATCAAACATGACTCATCACAAGGCCTTATTCTAAAAGAAATCTTCTCGAGGTATTATTAAACATTGTGTTGAAATCATGTATTGACTCATTAGGGTTCTTCTTGATGTTTTCAAATTATGCTAAAAGAATCCTAGGGTCAGTTATATGACCATACTATAATATGAATCCATTGCTCATCTCAATCCAAGAATCAAAAATTATCCGGCAATGCTTTATACCAATCCCTAGCATCCTCTTCTATGTTATGGATAAATAGCATGATAAATACATCTTCATGTTCAATCTCAATATCTTCCATCATATTGATAAAAAGCTTTAGATCCCGATCACCGGTGATAGCATTGTTTCCCTGGAACTTTGGCATTTTATTCCTTAAATCTTGAGGCACTACATTTGGGTAACCAACCATTACAACAAAATTCATAGGTCCAAAGGTATTTACAAAAAGTGGAGGCCTGGGTTGAGCCATATTTATTTTAGGAGGTGATCCTAGAGGGGTGACAACCGATGGGGGAAAAGGGTTCTTGGAACACGAAGTATAATTTTAAAATGGATACGCCCAAAGACCTTGTTTCTTGAAAATTCCTATCAGCCTCAAAAAGAAAGGTGCAGAGTGTGAAGAAAACATTTCAAAATCAAATGAAGTCCCCTCTGCAGGTTGGGGAATTCAATTCCAAAAATAGACTACTTGATTCAAATTCACTTCAATGGAGTCTTCAATGATAGACCATTCACTTTCATCAATGGAGATCTCTCTCCTTTTCTCACTGACCTCCATGACTCTCTCAGGCCTTTCTTCCTTCTGATTTTTATTTTCCTAGCTCTAGAAATAATGTCCCTAGCAGCATCCCTAGCAAAGAAAGATATTCTTCCTTCCGATTTGCAAATATTAATAACAAATATGCTTTTGACATGATTTTAAAGACAACGATACTCATTACAAATTAGATGAAAAGGAGTTTCCACAAATGATTTCCACCTTAGTTTGTAAAATGCACTAAATATGATATTTCAAATGTCTCATCAATGCAAGAAATTGGACATGGAAAGATTCGACCTTTCTTTACTAATATTTATCAAATAAAAGCTAGTGCAAAAGTAGATGTGAAAACTGAAGTAGCTTGCACATAGCACTTGGAGCATACAATAAGTGTTTTACCAGGGTTTAAAAATGAACTATAATCACAATGTCCCTAAGCAACAACACCACTTATGTTGGTGTTGTTGATGGGCTAAATAGATATGGATTGGCGTAAATCAGAAAATCAATCTCTCGTGAAACTCCAGATTAACAAATCCTAAAGCAACAACGCCACTTATATTGGTACCCAAATTTAACCTCCTTCAAAGACAAACCAACATAATGGGTTACAAAGGAAACTCGAGTAATATGGACAATCATGTATGTCATTTTATAGTTGGGGAAGTAATCTATCGACATGTTATCACTCATGATTTGAAAAGAGTGCGTAGCACATTATAAACGATGTGATCTCGATCCTAACTATTTTAGGTTGTGCCTTTCAACCAAGGTAAGAGAACCTATTTTGTAACCTATTTTATATGAAATAAGATATAAGTACCTTTCTTTTTGCATAGATTTTATAAGAAAGACCTTGGGCAAAATATGATCAACACACGGATCTAACTCTCACGATTTGTCATTTCCAAATCATAAAGATATATTCACAACAAGACAAAGGTTGCTAAAGACATTGGAGACCCTTATTTCTTATGCATGTTTAGGTGATGAGTACTTATGCATTGGCATAGACATATGAAAAATAGGGGAAAACAAGTAGGATTGGTTGTTGTTAAATGATTTTTTTTTGGTGGGAGGTGGGGCGGGGAGAAACTAGATTCACTAGATCCTTAAGGAACCTTAAGAAATGGAAATTCAAACGAACAATATGCCACAAGATAGCTAAAATGTTTCTTCAACTATAATATGTGCTTCAATGGAGGCCTATATTATCCCTCTCTCACACAATATCTGATATTCTATCATGAAGGCTCGAGTTAGAAGACCCAACAAAGCATCAAGATTTGAGTCAAATCACACCTAAGGTACACCCAAAGGATTATAGACAATCTCTATCAACAGATGAGAGAAAAGTGATTTTAAATCATTTATTCCAATCCCAAATGAAAGCTCTTCTAGGAAATGGAATTGCAGATGCCACTAAACTATCACAAGGATTGAGGCCTATGTGATTTAATCAGAATTTAATGCAAGATTGCAACAGAAAAAAGAAAAACTACTTGCATACATTCAGAAATAAAACCAACACATTTTGCTCAAGACAACATAGAAATAACTTGAATTTGATTAAATCTATCAAGCACGGGAAAGTTTCTAGAACATTCTCAGATCTTGTCAATGGTTGTACACTTGCAACCACCTTGACATGATCAGATTTTAATACAAAAGAGATATACAAGCTTCTTGAATGGTTTCTCAAAAGACAGGCTTAGTCAAATTTTCCTCTTGGGAATTTTCTTTGACCTCTAGCACTCTGACCTCCAACTTCTAACCTCCTAACCATTTGCACAAAAAAATTGTGCCATTTATAGCATTTACAATAGAGCCTCTTCCTCCTAAAAGAAAAAAACATTTAATGCACCAAGTATTCGCCATGTTTCTTTCATGATTCTCATAATCAAATCTGCAAGAAGTCTTTAGGTGCTCAAGGGGGCAAAATTCATCAAATGTCTCCCGCATTCAACTCCTTGCTCTGTTAGATCACATTTCCTTCAACTTTCCAACCACTTCCGCTCCTAATTTATCAAATCTGGTTCCTTGCGTGCTCGGAGAAGAAAAATGGAAAAATTGATCGGTAACGAAAGTTAGACAATTTCAATGGCGAAAGACACCTTTTAGATCTTCACACCAAACTTCGGATATCAACATTAACTTCCTTCGAGAGAAATGGGTGGAAAATACGATTTAGACTCACTATGCCATAAATATTTTTACTTTGAATTTTCATTAGACACCGGGGGATCTAATGTTGAAATAGGTCCTCTTTGTATGCTTTTATTCAAGAATAGGTCCAAGCCATACAATCTTGGTATTTTTTAATATTTGGATGTATGACTACTTCTCCTCTTTGTTGAGATTTTTCCTAACAAAATTTTCCTTGGCTTCTCCTTTTTGCTAAGATCACGCTCCTTAATATCCCTTAAGAATGCCATGCATCTATTAATAATGCGATCAACATTGTCAAAATTGGACTCAAGAGAAACTAACCCTCTAGGAATGGTGTTAGTTTTCGGTTGGATTATGCCCTTGCCAAACAATGTTTCTTTTCCTTCTTTTGTAGATATCATTGGCTACCAATAAATACTTTCATAAAAAAAGTCTCCTTTTTTTGCAAGAATCTTCGATCCGAGCATCATCATCAAAAACCTGCCAATGCTCAATGTTGTCAGGGACAAAAGGTCTACTCAATATCTCAACATCTCATTCACAATATGGGGAAATTGTAGAATTTCAAAGCGAGACCCCAACACCGCAAGATTTTCTACTAAGTCATTGAACTTCCTATCATGATGCACTATGTTAAATGAATCAAACATCTCAATGAAGTCCCAATTGCATACTTATACCGTTTCTTTCGTTGATTCTTTGTGGCATACAACTTTCTCGACTTGTTTCACAATTAATTCTAAGTATCATTTGACAATTATTTCCTTGACACCATATTTCTACACAATTCTTAATCCCAACAACAATGCCTCATACTCAAGCAATGTTGTTGGTGCATTCAAAGTTGACTTTGAAATAAAAAGCAAATTTTCCTCACTGAGGATAGTAGAACAATACCAAAGCACCGTTCCCAAATTTGGAGAAAGATCCATCAAATAATAGAGTCCAAGGAGAGCCTTCATGTTCAAGGAATTTGTAGTCTTAAATATTGTGCTCCTTTCCATCGTAAATATGAAAAAGTTGTCGCATCAACACTCGTGAACAATACGTCATAGGAAGCATTTTTGGGATCCTCAATAAGATGCAGCATTTTCTTTTCCCTACACAACCTAACAAGGTTTTCCTCAACTGGAATGGTAGTATAACACATATCCATTTGGACACTCTCACAAACACTTGGATCCCAATTTCTTGAGAGTAACATGCCCCACTTGGTGGGAAGACAACAATAACAACATCAAGTTTTAAGTTTTTACAGGGGTAAGTTGCAAGCTGCACCACCAAACCCTTTACACATCCCACTAATGAAACTTCTCTGGAGTCCATGGCGGTGCACTTCCCATATCTTTATTGTCACTTTGATTTTTAGCTCATTCATGACTTCCAAAGGTGTGACATTACATGATGCCCCGAGTCAAACATGTAGTTGTGTAGTATTATATCCTTAATGATCAAAGTGGTGAAGAATGGATCCACATTCATCGAGAGTCCACGAAAGATGTTCCCAAATAGACCTCATCTGGATCATCTAACTCTTCTAATGCTATTGGTGCTTCTAGTTCTTTAATGACTGGTGGGGTCTCCATAATGTTTATATTTCTACCTAGGGTAGTTTTCTCTTCTTTCAATCCCAAGTATTGAAATGCTCTCTTTTGTGCTCAATAATCCTAAGCAACTCAACAATTGGAACATAGACTTTGATTTGACTCAACACTTAGGAAATATCATATGGGATATTCTCTCGCAAGGCAAGATCTTGGAAGGTCAACCAACACATGGCTTCACAGCGGTTGCATCTTTCCTAAGAGCCTCTTTAGGAATATTTCAAAGTAAGGGAACCTTAGGCTTGGCTTGAGGCCCTGCCCCTTTGAAAACCTTACTTCTTGTGTTATATTCCTTCTCTTGAGGAACCATAACATTTATCAAGAACTACCTATATTCCTCGGATGGGATTCCTCCATCATACTACTTTATCATTAAAGCCCTTAAATATTCAAATTCATTATTCAAAAATTCAAAATCTTGTACATTATCTACTTCTAGAGTATGAGAGGGAGGAAGAATAGGTACCCTATGAATGTAGTCCCAAAAGGTTGCAACACTTATAGCACTTATCACCTCGGTTAAGTTTTCCCCTTGTTGTAAGCTTGTGGAGAAAGCCATCATGTAGACATCATCATCATTGTCATCAAGTTATTCTTCGCTTGTTGATCTTCTTGACAAGGAGCATGAGGCATGAAACATTTGTCACACCAATCAATGACATCTGTCTCCTCCACCACAACAACTCTGGCAGCCAAAGGATTAGGTACCATTATGTTATCCCTAGCTTGGGACTATCTATTTCTAGATCCAACAGGTCCCTTGCCTCTATCATTAGATCTTTGGTGGTTTGTAAACCTATATTTGATTTCTGTCTATTCGACCCGTGAGCTCTCCCCAATTCCCTTCTCAACTCAAAGCTAGCTTGTATGAAATTTCATTGATATCCCCTGCCAAAGTATTCACAACTTCTTCCAAATCAGCAGTCTTTATTGTTTGAGGCTTTTCTGGGTTGACCAGCATTACACCTTCCCTTTTGGGAGGCTTTATAATTTCCTTGATATTTTTCTCTATCTGTAGAGAAATGGTGAAGGCCTACCTAAAATTTGTGGCATTCTTATCTCTTAAATAATATGCAATGTTTTTATCAAACGCATCAAGTATATTTGATCAAACATGACTCATCACAAGGCCTTATTCTAAAAGAAATCTTCTCGAGGTATTATTAAACCTTGTGTTGAAATCATGTATTGAATCATTAGGGTTCTTCTTGATGTTTTCAAATTATGCTAAAAGAATCCTAGGGTTAGTTATATCACCATACTATAATATGAATGCATTGCTCATCTCAATCAAAGAATCAAAAAATTATCTAAAGCGATGCTTTGTACTAGTCCCTAGCATCCTCTTCCATGTTATGGATAAATAGCATGATAAATACATCTTCATGTTCAATATCAAGTATCTTCCATCATATTGATAAAAGCTTTAGATCCCGATCACGGTGATAGCATTGTTTCCTGGAACTTTGGCATTCTATTCCTTACATCTTGAGTCACTACATTTGGGTAACCATCCATTACAACAAAATTCATAGGTCCAAAGGTATTTACAAAAAGTGGAGGCCTGGGTTGAGCCATATTTATTTTAGGAGGTGATCCTAGAGGGGTGACAAAGCGATGGGGGAAAAGGGTTCTTGGAACATGAAGTATAATTTTTAAAATGGATACGCCCCAAAGACCTTGTTTCTTGAAAATTCCTATCAGCCTCAAAAAGAAAGGTGCAGAGTGTGAAGAAAACATTTCAAAATCAAATGAAGTCCCCTCTCGCTGTTGGGAATTCAATTCCAAAAATAGACTACTTGATTCAAATTCACTTGAATGGCAGTCTTTAATGATATACCATTCACGTTCATCAATGGAGATCCCTCTCCTTTTCGCTGCGACCTCAACGTGACTCTCCGGGCCTTTCTCCCTTCTGATTTTCTTTTCCTAGCTCTAGAAACAATGTCCTAGCAGCATCCCTAGCAAAGAAAGATATTCTTCCTTCCAAACTCACGCAAATATTAATAACAAATATGCTTTTGATGATTTTAAAGACACTGCTACTCATTACAAATTAGATGAAAAGGGAGTTGACACAAATGATTTCCACCTTAGTTTGTAAAATACACTAAATATGATATTTCAAATGTCTGTCAATGCAAGAAATTGGACATGGAAAGATTCTGACCTTTCTTTACTAATATTTATCAAATAAAAGCTAGTGCACTAGATGTGAAAACTGAAGTAACTGCACATAGCACTTGGAGCATACAAGAAGTGTTTTACTAGGGTTTGAAAATGAACTATAATCACAATGTCCCTAGCAACAACACCACTTATGTTGGTGTTATTGATGGGCTAAATAGATATAGGTCGCAGTAAATCGGAAAATCAATTTCTCAATGAAACTCCAGTTAAAAATCCCAAAGAACAACGCCACTTATGTTGGTACCCAAATTTAACCTCCTTCAAAGACAAACCAACATAATGGGTTACAAAGGAAACTCGAGTAATATAGACAATCATGTATGTCATTTTATAGTTGGGGAAGTAATCTATCCGACATGTTATCACTCATGATTTGAAAAGAGTGCGTAGCACATTATAAATGATGTGATCGATCCTAACTATTTTAGGTTGTGCCTTTCAACCAAGGTAAGAGAACCTATTTTGTAACCTATTTTATATGAAATAAGATACAAGTACCTTTCTTTTACATAGATTTTATAGGAAAGACCTTGGGCAAAATATGATCAACACACGAGATCTAACTCTCACGAGTTGTCACTTCCGAGATCATGGAGATATATTCACAACAAGACAAAGGTTGCTAAAGACATTGGAGACCCTTATTTCTTTTTGCATGTTTAGGTGATGAGTACTTATGCATTGGCATAGACATATGACAAACAGGGAAAACAGGTAGGATTGGTTGTTGTTAAATGATTTTTTTTTTTTTTTTTGGTGGGAGGTGGGGTGGGGTGAAACTAGATTCAATAGATCCTTAAGGAACCTTAAGAAATGGAAAGTCAGACCAACAATATGCCACAAGATAGATAAAATGTTTCTTCAACTATAATATGTGCTTGATGGAGGCCTATTTTATCCCTCTCTCATACAATTTATGATATTCTATCATGAAGGCTCGAGTTAGAAGACCCAACAAAGCATCAAGATTTGAGTCAAATCACACCTAAGGTACACCAAAAGGATTATAGAATATCTCTATCAATAGATGAGAGAGAAGTGATTTCAAATCATTTATTCCAATCCCAAATGAAAGCTCTTATAGGGAATGGAATTTACGGATGCTACTAAACTATGAAAAGGATTGAGGCCTATGT
Organism: Taxus wallichiana var. yunnanensis; assembly: GCA_018340775.1. Classification (NCBI taxonomy): domain Eukaryota; kingdom Viridiplantae; phylum Streptophyta; class Pinopsida; order Cupressales; family Taxaceae; genus Taxus; species Taxus wallichiana. The sequence continues at coordinate 935,411,400 of CM031239.1, forward strand.
GATTTAATCAGAATTTAATGCAAGATTGTAAAAAAAAAAAAGAAAAACTACTTCCATACATTAAGAAATAGAACCAACACATTTTGCTAAAGACAAAACAGAAATAAATTGAATTTGATTAAATCTATCAAAGCATGGGAAAGTTTCTAGAGCAGTCTCGGATCTTGTCAATGACTTGTACACTTTGCAACCACCTTGACATGATCTGATTTTAATAAAAAAGAGATATCAAGCTTCTTGTATTGTTTATCGAAAAAGACAGGCTTAGTCAAATTTTCCTCTTGGGAATTTTCTTCGACCTCTAACACTCTGACCTCAAACTTCTAACCTCCTAACCATTTATAGTAGAGCCTCTTCCTCCTAAAAGAAAAAAACATTTAATGCACCAAGTATTCGCCATGTTTCTTTCATGATTCTCATAATCAAATCTGCAAGAAGTCTTTAAGTGCTCAAGGGGAAAAATTCATCGAATGTCTCCTGCATTCAACTCCTTGCTCTATTAGATAACATTTCCTTTAACTTTCCAACCAGTTTTGCTCCTAATCTATCAAATCTGGTTCCTTGCGTGCTTTCGGGAGAAGAAAAATGGAAAAACTAATCAAGAATGAAAGTTAGACCATTTTAATGGCGAAAGACACCTTCTAGATCTTATACCAAACATCAGATATTAACATTAACTTCCTTCGGAGAAATGGGGAAAATCAGATTTAGACTCACTCGCCATAAATCTTTTTACTTTGAATTTGGGTCATCCACGTGGCATATTCAATCTTTAGAATAGACACTGGGATTCCTTTGATTTTTTACAACCTTTTGGAAAAATGGAAGCTAATTCCATTTTTCTCCACACGTCCACCATCAGGAAATGAACGACACGTGTCCAAATATAATTTGAGTAGAACCGTGCTCAAATTTTGCCATTTACTCTCTTTACGGAAAAGGAAAATTTTAAAATTTTTCCCATGCAACTCCACCCTCAAGAACCAGAGCTTGACATGTGCCCAAATATGATTAGAGAGGAAGTGCACTCAAATTTTCCATTTTACTCTCTTTTTGGAAAAGGGAAAATTTTCCAAATTTTCCCCTCAGTCCACCATCGGGAATTGATCCCGACACATGTGCAAATGTGATTTGAGTGGACTGTGCTTCCCTTTTTACTTTTGACCCTTTTCTTAAAAAGGATTTTTTCCAAATTTCCCCGAGAGCCCGCACCTCCATTGACTGGGAAAAACATTAACCTTTACCTTCATCGATTGCGGGGCCATTTTGAAATTTAAATCCTTAACGGGTAAAAATGCAAGTTGCCTCGATGGCCCACCTCTCTATCTCTTTGAATTTTCAAACTGTCACGTGTCACCATGGCGAACCTTGAGGCGGTCCCAAAAATCTTATACCTAGAATGAGCACCGGCTTGTTGTGTGTCTGCTCCAAAGTCTATACGAAAACATGAAGCTCAGCAGAAGGAGCCATGTGTCATGATCTGAGGTAGTATCCTTTTGGTTGTTGAAAAGTCTAAGTAAAATGCAAAGCAAGTGGAGGCCTCCACGTGTCAACCTAGTGTTTCTTTAAGATGAAACTCAAGGGTCAAAAGTCTCCATTGTGCAACTTCAAGATGGTGCCCAAAGTGGAGACTCTGAATGAGTGGAAGCTCACCACGTGTCCTGTTCCACCAAACTGCTCCCACTAGATAAATTTTATTCTAAATCTTGTCCAAGAAGTGAAAGCCTCCACGTGTCCTCCCGCCGCTACTCCAAGGCAAAACCAAAAATTAGATCTTCAAATGAGAGTTGTGCCTCCATGTGGACACATTTTGAGTTGAGGATTTTCATGAAATTATTGAATTCCCACTAATCCGCATCCAACAAAAAGGTGCCACATCTTCGTAGATACAAGGATACAAATTTGACCGGGAGAAATGCCCATCAAACCGTAAAATACAGAAAAATGACCATTTGAGCCTAGGAATGAAATTTTCTTCAAGGACAAAAAGTTTAGAAATGTTACAGGGCTCAAATATGTTCTTCAAGGATACATCCATTCATTTTCTTCAAGTACTTAGGGCAAAAATGATAAGGAAGACAAATCCCACTGTGGAGAACAAAAACATGGGGAACGAGTTTTTAGATAAACAGAGAGATAGGGGACCCAAAATACAGACCCTTAAGTGATTTACAACCTAGGAACAAATTAAAAATGGCCACAAAGATTAACCAGGAACAATACAGGGAAGGAGAAAATGATAGATGTCAGTAAATCAATAAGTTTTTAAAGGAAAATTGAGGCGGGATTATTTTGAGTAATAATAGTGTCTATCTTATGTTGTTGTAGGGATTCATCATCATTTTTGTGCATGGATTATTGTTGTAAATTCAATTTCTAGAATGTGGAGAACTTTTATCACCCCTTAGGTATGCAATTTGCTCTTATTTTAACACATTAGTAATCTATCCTCATTCCCTCCTTTTCTAGTGTATCACTACTTTATTGTAGGCTTTTTTTTGAATGCACTCTCTCTCCTTAGTCACTTGGAAAGTTAGATTAGGAAAGATAGTTTTCTTCATTAGAGTAGATTGTGGTAGGTAGTTTAGGAGCAAGAAAAAACTTTCTCTCGGAGGTCTATCTCAAGTATTAAGTCCCACAACTTGGAGATAGTACCCATGTTATCCAGTCACACCGTGAGCTCAATCACACACACTTGTATAAAATGTAGGGTGAGATGATTTGGATATAATAACACCATGAAGGACCTTGAGAAACATTTGAAAACTTTCACTAAATATGGCTTCTACAAACAACATACATTCAAATATTCAACACATTAAAATGACATACTCAAACAAATTTTATAACTTCACAAACAATACATCAGTTTGATACCAAAACTAAATGGAGAAATAAATATGGGAAACCACCTCATTTTTCCTCCCAAGTGAAGTGGTATTTTCACCCTATGCCTCCAAGTGCACAAAACAAACAACGTAATATCATTATCTCTCCCTTTCCAATATGCAAAAAAATGACCATGATTTCTTTTTCACTCCCCATAGGTGAAACTCCCAATCACAATCCCACCAAATGCATTCCTTACAAAATGCTCTTTTCTCTTCCCAATGGTCCCATAAGTCCTTCTCCCACACCCAACCTAAGGCATAATACCCAAACACACACAAGCACATGCACAAAAACTCAAACAAACTTAGAAAAAACAATATTTCACATCAACAAATATAATAAAAATAACAATGGTTGAGAGCCTACCTCTACATCAAGCTCCAAGAAAAATTCACTTCACAAGTCTTTCACACCTCAAACCAAGCAATTTCCCGAAAGAAACTCCAACAAGCTCCAATTTCCAAAATGCAAAAAGAATAAAATGAACAAGTAGCCCCCATTCCATCAAAATTCATCAATAAATAGAAATGGAATGTGAGGATGATGAGGTGGTGCCATGTAGGATGTAATTTCACCATTTCTCCATTCTAACACTCAAGTCAAAACACCATGCCCAAGATAATAAATGAGCATCTTTGAACTCTAACATCCCGCATGGCAAACAAACTTGCACACGATGCCTTCTAAGGACAAAATTTATTGTGAAAAGAAGAAGCCGTAATTATTTTCACCCTTTTACACTCCAAAAGGATAAACAAGTCAAAATAAACTCCCCAACCCATAGGTAGGGTTTTTGGTAAATTTCAGAGGCATGGGACAAGCTTAGCTTATCTCACAAGCCTCTAAAAAGGCCCCCAAGTTAAAATCCGAAGTTTGAATTCGAGGTAGAGTAAATCACACAAAACCAACACAAATCTCACTTAGGACAAGGACCATTGAACCTCATAATTATCTATTTTCCACATCTCAATTTTATTTAACAAATTAAGTATGATTAACTTAATTAAGACATATTATTAATTACTAATAAGGTGACTACCATTACAAAAATAAAATGCATAAACACAATTAAACAACATAAAAAAATTAAAATAAAAAGGAAAACATCTCACCCCATGGTGACACATGTGAGTCACCCCATGGGAAACATCCAAACTAGGCATGCAACAACAACATAACATAACATTACATAAGTTTTCAAATTTTAGCCACATTTCTCAACACCTGAAATCCTTCCACGGTTTGTACCCTATCCCCTTTCGATGTATGTGATAAAATTTCCTACAACACAAACAAAATACCTATCTAGACTTTTAGCCTTATTAACAACATCAAGACACTATGCATATAAAATCAATAATCATCTTTCAACATTAACAATTCTATCATCTAGTATCATACAATTAATTTGATTTAACATCCATAAAATCATAATTTTGATCCAAAACATCCAACATAGGTTATGCATCCAAATTTGAAAGTTTAGTACAAAAATAATAATAATATCACAACTCAAAGCATATATAATTGTTTATCATCACCATCTAGTGCATCGTAATAAACATATAAACCACATAATGTAAATAGTATAAATATCTTCATAGTCCATCATCTAATGATATATATACAATACTCAAATGTCTAAGTATCAGTCCAACAAGAATAACATCACAATGAAATAGTTTCAAAGAGGAGTTCGCTGAATCCCTCTACCCTTAGACTCGAATTCCTCCTATAAGTCATTGGAATAGCTAAGGAATGTGGGATTGTAATAAATTGGAATCCTCCCATGTGGTTACAATCTAATCGAACCTATCCCATTGGACCAACACCTAGTCAATCTCGCGGCCTTGAATGCCTAGGGTCCTGTAATCTATGATGTGCACGGGATCCATAGACACCTACGCCTACTCTTGTATCTATAATGTAGTGCAATACAAAACATGAGAGTGATCGGGATGTATCTCCTAAGTACCAAAACATGAAATACATTATGGATTTAAGGTAAGTTGGTGACAATGTTAGACGGTAGCCAAAAAGGATGGACACACTCCAAGATCTCAAAGGGATCCACAAATCTAGGAGCTAACTTAGAGCCTTTTCCATAATGGATAGGACTCTTATGAGGACTGACATGAAGAAACACCTTCATGACCACATGAAAACTATGATTTTTCCTCCTCAAATCTACATATTCCTTTTGTCTATCCTGATCCTTGTGTAGTCTCTTTTGAATCATGACAACCTACTGCTCCATATCCTATAATAATCTGGCCCAAGAAAAAAATTTCCTCCAATCTGTCCCCAACCCAAGAATGTCCTGTAATATCTACCATACAATTCCTAAAATGGAGCCATAAAAATTGAAATCTAAAAATAGTTTTTGTAGGAAAACTCTACTAACAACAACTACTCCTCCCACCTAGACTTAAGGTCCATGACATAAATCCGCAAAATATCCTCCATGATCTGATTCACCCATTCTTTCTATCCATATTTCTCTTGATGATAAGCTATATGAATGTTGATACACATCCAAAGGGCATGTTGTGTGTTAGTCTAGAAATGATAAATGTATAAGGAATTTCGGTCACAAATAATAGTCCATGGAATCCCATGCAGTCTAATAATCTCATCAAGGTATAATCGCTCCTTTGCACTAGTTTGTATATGTGGTCTTCACAAGAGAAAAATGAGCCACTTTCATCAATCTATCCACCATGACCATGATGGCATCGTGGTGGTATCTTGACGTCAGTATCCCTACTATGAAATCTATAGAAATGGTGTCCCATTTCCTCTCAGTATTATATGTAGGTAGAGAAGGCCAAATTTATGTTGATGCTCAACATTCACCATCTAACACTCTAAATAACATGATAAAAACTAAGCTACATCTCTCCGTAGACCTCTACAATGGTATAGCTATCTCAAGGTGGCATGAATATTCTTCCCCCTGGATGGGTTGAATAATGTGCATAATGAGCCTATACCAAGATATCTTTTTCAAGCCTCCATCTCTAGATATATAGATCCAACCTATTTTTTTGAGAAGAAAATATGTCTCTAATGAAAATATATCAAACTTCCCTCAAAGGGTCTCTAAGACTTAATCTCTTATCTTGATCCAAGGTAGAATCTATCATGTGGGAGCTGCTACTAAATCCTGCTATGCAAATCTTTACCCACCGAAGTATCCATAAACAAATGTCTCCATCTACTTAGAGCATCTGTAACCACATTTACCTTCCCTTTCACATGCTCTATCTCTATGTTGTACTCACAAAGAAACTCCATCCAATGCCATTGTGAGCGTTGTGATTGGGCTATGTAAAGAGGTGACAAAGACTCAAATGATCATTCCTTACAATGATTCTCCATCGAACCAAGGCATGCATAACTACTACAAGCTCAAGGTCATGAGTAAGATAATTGAGTTTACGAGACTCAAAAGCTACAACATGGCTCTCCCTGCATCAATACACCACCTAATCCTATAAAAGAAGCATTGGTGCATATGAAGAACTCTCCTAAGGATCGGCACTACAATAATGGGTGTTATTGTAAGGAATTCCTTCATTTTCTTGAAGGCCTACTAACATCTATCGACTAGGTGAACTTCTTCCTTTCTTCGAAGGAAGTGATGGGTGCAAAAACCGAGAAAATTCTGAACAAATGTCTTGTACTACCCTACCAATCCTATGAAACTATACACATAAGTCACAATGGTAGGTGTTGGCCAATCCATAATGACTTTAATCTTGGAAGGATCGAATGTGATACCTACACCATTTTTCTTCAATATCTCAAGATTCCTACAAATCACATTCTTTTTAACTGATCACTCATAAAAAACATAATATTTCTCATTTTCTTGGCTCCATATAGCTTTGTCACTTCTCTTCTTCTAATTCAACTTATTTGTGTCTCTGTATCAAAAAAATATTCTTCATAATACCATTAGTAAAAAAATCATTCGAGGATAGCACCATGCTCTAATACAATAAATTATGCACCATATTATTCTTTAACGGAAACTCTAGTAGTGCAACATTGTTGGTAACTTTATGCTATGGTTTTTATTATTTTTGTTGAGAGACTACTATATTTTGGATTCTTGTTGAAAGGTATCTTTATAAAATCCCTCATTCACTCATATTTTCTTTGTGAGGTTCATATGAGGATATATTTGAATTTGAAATGATACCCTAATTAGTACACCATACATAAACGTTTGAGAAGGAATCATTCACGCTAATACCATATCTTACATTTCAGTCATACTCTCCCATCTACATTAATCTCTCTTCTAGGTATGTCCTTGATAAAAAGAAATTGTTAATTGTGATCATATACTATCCACTACTAGGTAAATAAGACAATCCTCATAAAACTCTCTCAAGATAAATCTCAACTTTTAATCACTCCCATGTCTTATATAGTTTAATAAAAATTATCAATGATAAGATTTTGATTTACATAGTCAATTATACATTACGTTGTAAATATCTTCCCAGAGTAGATATAGACAAGCAGAAGAATATGGAAATCAAAGGAACTCAAAACCCGACATTTATTTATGCCAAAAGTCACGCCTTGGTGCACGTAAAGGGCGCATGACATAGAGTGTCGACATGGAAAAATTCGTGCCTTGGTGCACGTAAAGGGCGCATGACACGAGTGTCGACATGGAAAAAGTCACGCCTTGGCGCACGTAAAGGGCGCATGACACGAGAGTGTCGACATGGAAAAAGTCACGCCTTGGCACACGTAAAGGGTGCATGACACAGAGTGTTGACATGGAAAAAGTCACGCCTTGGTGCATGTAAGGGTATTTTGACATAAGGATGGATGCGCCAAGGTGCACCTTCAGGAGGCGTAACATTTTGAGCATTTTGAGAAGCAGACCACGACCCCGAGATATTGAGACGGCCATAAGTTTTCACAGGGAGCTCAGATTCACGCAAGGTTGGACTTTTCAGGAAGCTTACGAAGTCCTCTGTCCAAATACGACTAGGATATCTTTAATTGGGTGAGAACAAATTCTTAAAATGCAAAATACAGTTCGCCACTTTTTGGGTTTGCTTAGGGTTCTCACCTACCACCATAATGAGATGAATTAAATGCAACTTGGAGGTGGTTGGGGTAGATTTGGATTTCTCTCTCTTCCCTCTCTCATTCTTCCTATAAATTGTAAGGAGGGGATTCTTTCTAAAGGTTGGACATTCTTGTTTTTCCCCTCCCTTCTTCTCTTTGGCAGGTGAATTTGTGGAGTTCAAACCTCCCATCTAAAACTGTAATGCAACTTTGCCTCTTGGCATTTTGTAGTGTATTGTATCAATCTTTGGAGCAAATAATGCATGTATGTGGATGATTCTCAACCCTCTCTGTGTTCATTTGCATCCTCCTGATCTTTCACTACAAATTTGGTTATCTGTGCATGATCTTGCATTGCATTTTAATGGTTTGTGTTTATTGGCAAGACAGGTGTTCTTCATTCCTCGGTGCATCACCTTTGTTAGTTTAGGTTTATTTTTATGCATCTTCTTACCCTGTCTCCTTGGCAAGTTAGATTAGGTTTTGAGTAAACCCTCTGCATTTTTATGTGTGCATCTAAACAGAGGAATAGGAACCGGCCTTCATCCGGAGAGCTTTCCCGATTCACTAAGGTCCACACTTGGGAAAAGCTCCATGTTATGCAATCACATTGAGAGTCTCAACCCATCGAGTTGCAGACATTCAGGGGTGTTGTGATTCACCATCAATAGTTTTGGCACGCCGGTGGGACAAGAGGTCATTCCACAAGATTTGAAGGAATTTTCAAGAAATTTGGACTAAAAATTGTAGGTTTTACAATTTCAGATTTTTCACCTTCCAAGCTGAACTTTGAAATTGATTTTCAAGGGCTTAACTTGCTCAAAACAAGTCAAAATTTCACCAGTTGATAGATCGGGGGGTAATCTTCAAAAGGGTATTCTTATATTTTTGAGATTTTGACTTTCAAAATTTCATGGTTTTTAGTATTTCAGGTTTTCCCAGGTATTGAGCATGTCCCAAGTTCTGACACGGTGTATTTCAGGTTTTGTAAGTTGCCTTGCATGACCTGAGTTTTACCTGTACCTTTTGGGGATTAGTAACTACACAACAATACCCGATAACCGAATTGAAGAACTGTATCTTTTGGGTCCTTCAAAGTTTTAAATTATTTTTTAATATTGTCAGGTTTGGTGTGTAACTTGGCAGAATCTAGCCTTTTGAGGCTCACTTTCTAACACATCTGGCGACTCGAAGGGATAGAATTCAGTGGTATAGTAGCACAGGTTGCCCAGGTACATGAGAAGAATTCAAACCAGGTCTGATACTCGAGAAGAGGGGCTATTTGTTCACTTGTAGCTATCACCAGGTAGAGGAAGGAGAGGAAGAAGACCACAAAGGTCACCATCTCCACCTAACTGGACTTTGTCTACACCTCCACCTGGTAGACCTTTTCTCGCATCAACCAGAGTTCTTAGGCCAATCATAATGGCACATCTACCACCGAATCCCTTTGTCAATTTCACTGGCAGCAACCCACTTGCCCTCAATGCAGAATCCAGTTCCAATTGTAGCATTGAAGAACATTCCATTTTTCACTGGAGAAAATCATACCACTCATGGTGATCATGTCAAAGACATTGCTAATTTTTTGTGCAATCCATGAGATAAATGAAATGGATGTTCTTTGTCAAATTGTTGGCATCTTCGTTCAAAGGAAGGCATTACTGATGGTTTAGGAGCCTTGGAGCTGGTTCTATCCAAAATTGGAATCAGTTATGCATAGTTCTCCATGAGTAGTTTGGAGAAAAGGGAGACAATTTGTCTCTACTAGAACAATTGACAACTATCAAGAGAGCTCCCAATGAGCAGCTGACTGACTTCAACTTCAGATTTCAAAGGTCTTGGGATAGGATTCTAGTGGCCATTAGGCCAACAGCTGAAGGTGCTTTTCTATATTATCTTAAGGCTTTGAATTTTGATATTTCTATGTTAATTCAATCTATGGGAGGCACAACCTTACCTGCTGCTTATAGCATTGCCATTAGGGCTGAAAACTGTCTTATTCAAGTTGGTAAGCTGGCTCCTAGGCCTCCCATGCCCTTGTATCCAAACTTAGAAAATCTAAGCACTAGTCAGGCACCCACTTTGGCTCCTATTCCCACTCCTAGAAATCAAAGTTCAAATGAAACTTCTACTTCATCCTCTAGTGCTTCAAATGAACTCCAAGAGGTTATGAAACAATTACAGAACCTTGGAAATGAGCTAGTGACTATCAAAAGACAACAAGCTCAAAGTGCTAGACCGTATCAGCCTCAAGTGCAGTACCAGGCTAGGCCCCCATACCAACAAAATAGGTCACCAGCTCAGGCTACAAATCAAAATCAAAGCCAAGTAAGGCCTCCCACTAATAGACCATTTCAGCCCTATAACCCCAATGTTGCATCTGCTTCTAAAGCATTAGTGCCAGTCCAAAACAACATAGCTCAAGAGTATGATTGGTGTTTCCCATGCAATGAACCTCATAACCAATCTATGTGCTTTAATGGTGCTTTAAACCAAGCCTTGATGGTGACAACTATTGGCATTGAGGGTGAAGTGAGTCAAGAAGAAAATCAGCAACAAGGGACATCTCAGCAAAACACGGCTCAAATGATACCGCACTTGTGAATTGCAAGTGAGGATTTTTGTGGCATGAATCAAAAATTTCTCGAGTGTAGCAGTAACACAAGATCAAAGAAGAGGAATATTGGTGAAGGGCAGTCATTGGCTCCAGTGATCTACAACCTTCCATCACTCCACAAGGTGTTGGTAAGAAAAATACAGTTCCAAACATGCAAGGACAGCCCAAACCACCTTCTAAACCAACTCAAATGCCAACTTTTGCTGCCCATGCGCAAGAAAGGAATGTGCAGCCTAAAGGACAACAAAGAGATCTTTCATCCCCATTTAGCATCATTGATCAAATGAAGAAGACAAATGTGAATATATCAATGTGGGAATCTTTATCCATCCCAGGCCAAAGAGATCTTCTACAAGCTGCCATGAAGAATTGGTCAACTTGAACCAGCGAGTCCATATGCGAGAGAATGTCCTCACAAATCTTGCTCGGCTTTGAAGGGAATCATGGAGGACAACAAGGTAAATTTTTGAAACCCCCTCCATTCTATGTTTCATTAATCATTGGCAATAAACTAGTACATAATTGCATGATTGATTCTGGGGCAAGTAGTTGTCATGCCCAAGCAAATAGCTGATCATTTGGGTCTCAATATGAAGTCATATCTAAAGGGGTAGTGTAATTGGATGGGACAGTAGCAACGGTGGGAGTGATTAAAGGTTTGAATCTTATCTTGCATGCATGCCCCAACATTACCATTTTGTAAGATGTGTCAGTGATAGATTTGCCACCACTCTTTGCCCTATGCTTATTAAGGATTTCACGGCAAAATTGGAGGCTACTTATCTGCTGATTGGTCACACATGTTGTTCAGAACAAGATATGGTACTAAGGTCACAATCAGATCGAACCAATTGCAAACTTTCATATTGAGCCTCATACTCCAAGCCAAATCAATGCCAATTGTTCAGCATTTGATCAAGAAGATTATCAAGCACAGATGAAGCTGACACCAAAGTTGGAAGCATTCAGATTTGACTCTTGATGAATGGGCAAGAAAGGTACATGCTTTTGATCCCTACCAAGAAGTAGAAGAATCTGAGCTAGGAGTCTATTGCATACATGAAGAAACCACCTATTCCTAGCATCACCAAACCAGACCATAAGGATGACAATGAGGTATGGCAATTATTTTTTGATGGATCAAGGAGTAGGCAAGGTGCAGGAGGAGGAGCTATGCTTGTTTCACCTCAAGGCATCAAATATTATTCAGCTTTCTGTTTCCAGTTTTCCTATTCAAACAACATAGTTGAATATGAGGCCTTGATTCACGGACTTCATTGGGCCACGAAAAAGGGCATAAAGAACTTGCAGGTGTTTGGGGATAGTGAGCTAATCGTCAATCAAGTCAAGGGACAACATGCTACAAAGAATGAACTATTGAAGAACTACAAGAACAGGGTGTGGGACCTCGTTGAGGATTTCAAAGCTTTCAATATTGTGTCCATACCTAGGAAGAAAAATGAAGTAGCGGATAGGCTCGCAGTAGTTGGAGCAACGTTTGATGTGGTTGACAACATCAAAAGGAAAAAAATGCAACCACATATCCATGTGATTGTGAGGCTAGTAGTTCCAGATAATAACACAAAGGTGCGAGGTGTTTGAGAGCGATCAACGAGATCATCAATTTCTTACAAGAAGGCTGAATTCTCGGCTAGGAATCAAGACAGATTAGAGCAGCGTGATATGGGGATCAAGTAGTGCAGCTACGGACAAACAAGCTTCCCAAGGGTTTAGTAACATTGGAGTCTATCTTCAACCCTAACGACCAATTCCGTAAGGAAAAGGCTAACATACAGGTCAAGAGAGAAGATTCAGAGCCAATTCCGGTTGGGGAAGGCAAAACACTTCAAATTGGCAAAGTGGCCTTTGAGCGGGAGAAATCAGATTTCATACTGACTTTGCCAAGAATTTCCAGGATGTCTTCCCTTGGAGCTATGAAGACTTAAGAGGTTTCAATCCGAAGTTGGCACAACATACCATAGAATTGGATCTAGATGCTAAGCCCATTAGGCAGAAGCAGAGACCAGTCAACCCTCACATTGAGCCTCTAATGAAGAAAGAGTTAAGCAAGCTAATAGAGGCAAGCATTATATTTCCGATCAAGCACTCAAGCTGGGTTGCAAACTTGGTTCAGTCGGAGAAAGAAGAGTGGAGAAATCAGGTTGTGTGTGGACTTCCGAGACCTAAACAGGGCATCTCTCAAAGACCATTACCCACTTCCTTCAATGGAACAAATATTGCAAGTAGTATCTAGTTCGGAGAGATTCTCTCTCCTAGATGGCTACTCAGGGTATAATCAGGTAATGGTGAAAGAAGATGACCAATTCAAGATGGCTTTCACCACCAAATGGGGCACCTATGCCTACAAGAAGATGCCATTTGGACTATCAAATGTTGGAGCCACTTTCTAAAGGGCAATGGATATGGCATTCAAGGGGTTGATCAATAAAATAGTTCTGATATATCTTGATGACATCACTGTATTCTCAAAAAATGTAGTGGATCACCTCTTCCATTTGAGGTAGGTGTTTCAGAGGTGTAGAAGATTTGGGGTATCATTAAATCCCAAAAAATGCATATTCTTGGCTCACGAGGGAAAACTTCTAGGCCATATTGTTTCAAAGGAGGGGTTGATGATTGACCCAGAAAGAGTTGAAGCAATTCGAGCGTTGCCATTGCCAAGTCACAAGAAGGCTCTTCAAAGCTTCTTGGGAAGGATCAATTTTGTCCGCAGGTTTGTTCCAAACTTTGCAGCTCTCGTAAAGCCAATAACGTTGATGTTGAAAAAGAGCATGACATTTAAGTGGACATCTGAAAGGCAAGGCAAGTTTTGAGGCAATAAAAGAGGCTATATCTCAAGCTCGACTCTCGTCAATCCAGACTTCTGCAAGGACTTCGTGTTATATGCCTTCGGTGGTGGAAACACAATTTCTGCAATCTTGGTACAAAAAAACAAGGAAGGATTAGAACAACCAGTTTCTTTCTTCATTCAAGGCTTGGAGGAATATGAAAATAGGTACTCTTTCATTGAAAAGCATGTCCTCGCAGTGATCAAGAGCTTAAAGAAATTCAAGCACCTAGTCTCAAACAACAAGATCCAATTATTGGTCTCTCATGCGGGAGTCAAGGACTTCCTTCTAAACAAGGATCTGAAGGAGAAGCATGCAGGGTGGATCACTCGTGTCATGGAATATGACATCGAGATCAAGGTCACTAACTAGTACGTGGAAAGGAATATGTGAAAAACTAGCTTTGAGTCGGAAAGTTGAAGTAGGTGATGAAAAGAGTGCCTTGGTACTGCAAGATGGTCAAGAACAAGAAAATGATGATGTGCCCACTCCTTGTTGGACTTAGAATATGATACACTTCCTACAGGTAGGCCTATGCCCTCCGAATTGAGCAAAGAAAAAAAAGGAGATACCAGATTACAAGCCATTCCATATATGCTTGTTGATGGTGTTTTGTTTAAGAAAGACATCAATGGAGTTCTATTAGGGTGCATTGGGACGAGTCAAATTGAGAGGGTGTTACTGAGATTTTCATGATGGAGATTACGGAGGACATTTTTCCCCATGGATATGACTCTCAAGATAATGAAGGCAAGGGTATTATTGGCCCACAGTGTTCAGTGACTGCTATATATGGATAAGAAAGTGTAATAAATGTGCACTCTTCACAGGCAAAGAAAGACTAGCAGCACTTCCATTGCACCCAATTTTGGTTGACCAACCATTTATGCAATGGGGATTGGACTTCGTCGGGGTCATCAACCCAAACTCAAGCCAAGGCCACAAGTGGATTCTCATGGAAACGGACTATTTCACCAAGTGGACCGAAGCAGTAGCACTCAAAGAGACAAATGAGTCTAACATACTAGACTTTTATGAAGGAATAGTGACCTAGGTTCGGTGTTGGACACTATCATATTAGACAATGCATTGGCATTCATATGTTCCAAGATTACAAAATGGGCTGTCAAGAATGGAATCTATTTGAGCACCTCTTCAAATTATTATCCATGCAGGGTAATGGACGGGGAAGAGTCTACGAATAAGAATTTTCTAAAAATCATCAAAGGACTCTGGATGAAAACCAAAGGACATGGCATACCAAGCTAAACTCAGCATTGTGGGCTGATAGAATAACACCAAAGAGGTCTACTGGTAATTCTACCTACAAGTTGTTCTATGGGAAAGAGGCAGTATTGCCTATATCATTAGAATTTCCAGCATTAGAGCTCATGAAGCAGTTGGAGTTGTCTGAGTTTGAACCAATGGAGGCCAGGTATGCAGAGTTGATGGAATTGGAAGAAATAAGAGAACATGTAGTTCTGATGATTGAAAAGGATCAAGCCTTAGTAAAAAGATGGTTTGATAAGAAGGCAAGAGCAAGGACCTTCGGAAGGGACCTAGTTCTAAAATGGGATGTAGATCGGGAAAAACCAGGAAGGCACTCCAAGTTTGATTCCATTTGGAGTGGCCCCTACATGGTCACGGGATGTAAAAGTAGTAATTCCTTCCAATTGTCTACATTGGATGGAGAAGAACTCGATTCCGGTTAACGAAATCTATCTTAAACATTGCTACTAAAAGGAAAAGGTTTACCCTTGTAAATATTAGCCTAGATTTCAATTCCTCTAAGTGCGTATGCACATCGTCTTGTTATAGTTAGGTTTCAATTTCCCTAAGTGCTTCGGCATAGGTTTTGTTGCTCTTAGGTTGAATTTCTATAGTTCAACATGCTCTCGAAGAAGGAGTTGCGGTATCAGGCTTGGGATCAAAGATCAAGTTGGTTTCAAGTTATTACTTATGACTCCATACCCAATGGATTGCTAAAAGGCCACTGATCTTCTACCTAGTAGGCAGGTGATCCCGTTGAGTCACCAAATTGTTGTAAATATCTTCCCCCGGGTAGATATAGACAAGTAGAAGAATATGGAAATCAAAGGAACTCAAAACCTGACATTTATTTATGCCAAAAGTCACGCCTTGGCGCATGTAAAGGTGCATGACATAGAATTTCGACATAGCAAAAGTCACTCCTTGGCGCACGTAAAGTGCACATGACTGAGAGTGTCGACATGGCAAAAGTCACACCTTGACGCACGTAAAGGCCGCATGACACAGAGTGTCCACATGGAAAAAGTCACGCCTTGGTGCACGTAAAGGGCACATGACACAGAGTGTCGACATCGAAAAATTCACGCCTTGGCACACGTAAAGGGTGCATGACATGAGTGTCGACATGGCAAAAGTCGTGCCTTGGCGCACGTAAAGGGCGCATGACACAGAGTGTCGACATGGAAAAGTCGCGCCTTGGCACACGTAAAGGGTGCATGACACAGAGTGTCGACATGGAAAAATTCACACCTTGGCACACGTAAAGGGTGCATGACACAGAGTGTCGACATGGCAAAAGTCACGCCTTGGCACATGTAAAGGGCGCATGACACAAAGTGTCGACATGGCAAAAGTCACGCCTTGGCGCATGTAAAGGGTGCATGACACAGAGTGTCAACATGGAAAAAGTTGTGCCTTGGTGCACGTAAGGGTATGTCGACATAAGGATGGATGCGCCAAGGCGCACCTTTAGGAGGCGCAACATTTTGAGGCGATAGAAGCAGAGACCACGACCCGGATATTTAGGACGGCCATAACTTTTCACAGGGAGCTCAGATTCACGCAAGGTTGGACTTTTCGAGAAAGCTTACGAAGTCCTCTATCCAACTACAACTAGATATCTTTAATTGGGTGATAAAAAATTCTTAAAAATGCAAAATACAGTTCGCCACTTTTTGGGTTTGCTAGGGTTCTCACCTACCACCATAATGAGATGAATTAAATGCAACCTAGAGGTGGTTTGGGTAGATTTGGATTTCCTCTCTCTTCCCTCTCTCATTCTTCCTATAAATTGTAAGGAGGGGCTTCTTTCTAAAGGTTGGACATTCTTTTTTTGCCCCTCCCTTCTTCTCTTTGGAAGGTGAATTTGTGGAGATCAAACCTCCCATCTAAAACTGTAATGCAACTTTTCCTCTTGGAATTTTGTAGTGTATTGTATCAATATTTGGAGTAAATAATGCATGCCTATGGATGATTCTCAAACTCTCTCGTATTTCATTTACATCCTCCGATCTTTCATCACAAATTTGGTTATCTGTGCATGATCTTGCATTGCATTTTAATGGATTGTGTTTATTGGCAAGACTGGTGTTCTTCATTCCTCGGTGCCTCACCTTTGTTAGTTTAGGTTTATTTTTATGCATCTTCTTACCTGTCTCCTTGGAATGTTAGATTAGATTTTTGAGTAAACCCTCTGCATTTTATGTGTGCATACAACGAGAGGATATGTAGGAACCGGCCTTCATCCTAAGAGCTTTCCCGATTCACAAGGTCACACACTTGGGAATAGCTCCATGTTATGCAATCGCACCGAGAGTCTCAACCCATTGAGTTGCGAGACATTCGGGGTCTTGTGATTCACCATCAACACATTCATTCCTCATATTTGTACATAACTTCTTAAGATGATATATAGGTTCCAAATCCTCCTAAATATCTTGGACATTTCCATTAGACAAGTATGTATCCTTTGTAAGAGATCTACTATCAATCCTAAAATCATAATTCACTTGAGTGATAGTGAGAAATATTTAATTTCTTGTAACATTTTTCTTCTTCTCTAGGTACTATTTGATTGAGATCTCCTCCGCCACAGTAATACACCTTTGTGGAATTATTACTAGACAAATAATATGTATCCTTACTCAATATTCTAGTGATATCAAAATATATATCTATGAAACTCAACTCTTCACCATACTTGTAAATCATGAATCGGTTCTATTCATACTCTACTAGGTCCTAACTAAGCATTACTAGCTTTAATTTACAAGCTCTCATAGGTATTCATTCTTGTCACCATGTGTTATTGAAGTATCCTTTAGTTCTACTTTCTCTTCTTGGATAATATATGTTAGCATTAGCTGTTTGGATACTTTTTTCAATAGGGAAATGATTAGACAACCTTGAAAACTAATAAAATTTCTCCTTTATTGATCCTTAAACCATTTATAGATTCCTTTAGAGTTCCTTTAAACGAATCTAACAAAAATAGCGTATGATAATTTTTTCATAAATCTAACTTGACTGATCCCAAATAAATTGTAATGGGCATATAAAAACATTTCTCACATGTTTTAAATAATATTAGGAAGTAATATTCTCTTTTAAATCGATTGTAATCGCTTAGTTTGCTGCCATGCAATAGAAACTCTTACATAGTCACTTAAAAATTTAAATTGACAAATACAAAGACATTTCTTTGGTACCAAATTGCATGCTTCATTCTTGCCGCTTGGATACATAATAAAAGGACTTGTTTTATGAATTATTGATCACAAAATGGATCTTCGACCCAAAAAAATTCTAAACCAATGCCCTAGAATTCTCAACTATCTTCCCTATTTTTACTTAATACAAACATGATAATTATCAACTAAATTCAACTCATGTTATCATGTATATCTATTTACATGATCTTCAATGCATTACTATGTTACAACATTGATTTATTCCTCCTAATTCACCTTATCAATGTCTCTTAAAAGCTTACTCAAACTAACTATTCTAATTTACATTTAAATTTTAATTGAAACAACTAAAAATGGAGTGAAAATAATTCTTCATCATTCCTAGATATCATGACCACCCATTAGGCTATTTATTTCTTATATATGATGCTTCTGCATCGTAATATAACCTTATATTTTAGAGATTCACAATTATAGAGACTAAAGTTTGACATTTAGCATTTTATAATGCTACTTTTTGGCTTATATCCCTCATACATGACTTACTTATATAAAAAGTTCTAAAAAATACTATGTAATTGATCCAATAATGGATATGAAAATTCCCAATTCTATGTATTCTCTATATTTTATCATTTCTCTTTAGATTCTCATCTTACTATTTCTTGAGAGATGGTCTAATGAGGATGGGGTTTATCTAAAAATTTGAATGAAAATTTATAAAATAACTTTTCGTTCAAGAAATTTTATAGGTGACATTACCTACCCTCCCTAATGGTTATGTAATTGCCACTCTTCACACAATGGAGATTGTGTAACATACGGTTTGTGTTCAACGGTGTTCTGTTCGCGGAAATTCTAGAATTAAAGTATGTCAATAGTTGCAAATTTTTAAGCTTCCAAAACAATTCATGTTTCCATGCATCCTTAGAAAGAGAAACTATAAACGAAGTGCAATTCTTCATTTTCGCAAGTTATTTTAAGTGATTTTTAGTTATTTATAGTATGAGAAAAGAGGAGAAGTTGGAGTTATTTCATTTTTTGTTCATTGAGAGCGAGTTCTTCATTTTTGAGAAGTGAGGAGAAATAAAATACTATTAGAAGGAGTGTGAAACCTTCTCAAAGGTAAATTCTTGTAGTACTTTATATTTTTGGATATTTACAGAGTGAAAGGGAAGAAAATTTTACTACCCACTGGGGTTATTCCCACGTTGGGTTTCTCCAGGATAGATCTTGTCTCCTTAATTTCTCTTTTTTTGATTTTACTGTATAGGAGTAATTAATTCTTGCACATTATAATTTTAATAAAGAACTTAGTAAATATATCATTATTTTTAACAAGCACAAGAACTATTTATATCTAGAATAGAGAAATTTATCGATCGGATTGATATCAAATAAGTTATGATTTCACTTTTCATGTGGTTAAATTATGTTGAGATTTAAGTAAGATGACCCTTATCCTTATTCCTTTTGAAACATAGATTTTGAAGGAAGTCGAAGTAAGTAATTTGAGACATGTCTCAGAGAAGATAAAAAATATAGCGTAGAAGAATGTTTCTACAAGTTTGTGGTAAATGTGGAAAGTCCTTATAAGTGTGTGGGAAATATTTCATTCTCCATAGGAAATTGGAGTCCATCATAGGATTAATCATGCAGAAACATAATGTTTCAAATGATAGATTAGAATCCCTTGAAGAATATTCTCATGAGTATGAAGAAGAGAACCCTCATCCCATACCCAAACCTACATCTTTCAAAGTGGAGGCCAAGATAGAGATTCAACCATATGATGCATACATGAATGCTGAGAAGATACAACATTGGCTAACTAAATTGGAGGTATATTTCAGTTTGCATCAAATAAATGAAATTGAGAAGAATTCCTTTGCTCGATTAAGGTTGACAATTTATGCATTAACTTTGTTTGAAAATTATGTTCATTCATTAGTTGTTAAGAAGATTCCTATGATTACTAAGTGGGAAGATTTTAATCTAATCAAAATGTAATTTTATCCTATATTTTTGTGAGTAAGGGAGCTCCATGTATTGGTCATATCTCAAGAATAAACAAGTCTAGAGTGTGTAGGAGTATATAATTGAGTTCCAAAGAAATATATCCAAGTGGGAAAAGATGTAGCATACCTGAACCTATTGATGAACTATATTGGTGGACTTTATAACCACTTCGGGAGACCAAGTTCTCTTAGCCAAGAGGCCAACCATAGACGATTATTATACCCAAGCTCACTACTTGGAGATGGAAAAGAACAAGATTTTATCTACCTCTCAACATACATAAAACAAAAAATATGAAACCATGTAGAAGGATAAAGGAAAGGAAAAGGGTAGGAAAATAGATACTTTTATTTCTAAAAAGGATACTAAAGTTCATTATGGAAATTGTGATGTTAACACTCATTCTAAGGAAAAAAATTAGGATCCACTCGGAATTGCATCCCTTCAAGAACAAGAAAAATAAGAAGATTATTATGGCCTTCCTCCAAATATAGGAATTGTTTTGCGGTGAGGAGGTGGATGAGACTATGAGTTGTACTTCCATTTGTAGACAAGTATGTCTAGGTAGTTATAGTGTTATTCAAGAAAGGCACTAACTAAGCTCTTTCATAGAAAAATTCAAGTGAGGAAAACTAAGGTGCATGCTATTTTTGATACATGTTCTCAAGCTAAGTTTACTAGGAAGGAGTTAGTGCATACGATAAATTTGGAAACTTACAATCGCTTTGATTCCATATTCTTTGGGTTAGGAAATGAAAATATGTAGTTATAAGTGTTGCTAATAAATGTAAGATAAGTTATGGTATTCATAAGAATTTTACTTGATGAAGTTACTATGGATGTTGTTCCCCTTTATGTGTGTTGTGTACTATTTAGTAGCCCATATTTCTATATCAAGGAAGTTATCTTAATGAGGATATTAAACTAGTACCACTTGGTAAAGGATGGCAAGATCTACATCATTTCATCCTATTCGGGAGATTGAAATATCTCTTTGGTAAGTGCCACCAAATCTTGAAAGATTATTAATTCTTGTGGTAAATTTAAATTACATGTTTGTAGGGATATGCTAGATGATGAAATTGTTACATCAATACCACTATTAGCATGTTTTCTAAAAAAGTAGAAACAGATAAAAATTTTAGTTTAGCACTTTAGAGATGTCTTTTAGGGACCTATAGGGCTTCCCCAATTAGGGTAACTGACAATGACATCCATTTGTTATTCGATAGTCCACTTGAACATGGGATTATACATAAAATGTTTGAAAGATGAAAATGAGGTAAACATTAGTTTCATTCTTTTATGAAAAAATGTGTAATCCATCCTAGCTCTTCTCGATGAAGTTATCTTATTGTCTTAGTACCTATGGAAGATGGTTCATGGGGAATGTTTTTGATTACAAAGATTTAAATAAAATAAACTTAAAGAATAAGTACACTCTTACTCACAATGATGATGTATTAAATAAGTTACAAAATGAAAAATATTTTACTATGCTTGATTTGAAGTATGGGTATCATCAAGCACCAATCAAGGAAGAGGATATTTTGAAAACAATATTCAAGACTAAGAAAGGGTTATATTAATTGTTTGTATTATCATTCGAGCTATACAATACACTAACTACATTCTTGAGATTGATGAATGAGGTAATGAGGTAATTTATTCATTCATTTATTATTGTGTACTTGGATGAAATTATAGTTTTTAGTAGAACTATTGAGGATCCTATTGACCATTTGCACTAGGTTTCGCAAGTTCTTAACAACAATAGACTTGTGTTGAACAAAAAGAAGTGTGAGTTTACTGAGAATAATCACTTGTATCTTTGAGACTGTGGTTGGAGATGGAGAAATAAGGGTTGGTCTCAAAAAGATATAGACCATTCAGAATTGGCTCAAACCATCCGGTTTAACCGAGACCATGAGATTTTTTTGTGTAGTTCAATATTTGAGGATGTTCATTAATAATTATTCATCCATATTGGAGCCACTACATTTAGTAACAAAAGAGGTAATGATTTTTATTTGGGTAAGAACCAATAGATTACTTTTGAGTTATTTAAATATTAGATTAATCATTCTCTCGTTTTGGCATTACCTAACTTGCAACTAAAATGTGAGGTGGAAACCAATGCGAGTGACTATGATATGGGGGTTATCATTCTTCATAGGGGTAGGCCCATATCTTATCACTCGAATCATGTAATGATATAATTACTGATTATTGTACATATGACAAAGAATCGTATGCTTTTGTTCAAGAGCTTAAGAAATGGAAATATTTTTTATGCATAAGATACTATCATTCACATGGATCATCCACCTCTGTAATATCTACAAGCTCAAAAAAAATCAATAGTCTAGACACTATAAATGGATGAATATTTTATGGAAATTTCATTTTCTTATCAAATATAATAAAGGTTTTGGTAACAAGTTAGATGATATGTTATCTAGTCCTACTTTTCTTCCAGATATGGGAAAGTTAACTCTTCTTGATCCTTTTTTGTGAACCATATTAAGAAGGTTATGAGAAGGATCCATATTTTTATTTTATTTTTAGTAGAAACCTCCAAGTGAGGGATTTGCACCTAAAGGAGAATACTATTTCTAGGATCTGGTTTGATGTAGAAAAATGAGAAACTTTGTGTGCCTAAGGGGAAAGAGTGGAGATTACGAGAGAAGCATAAAATTAGAGGATAATTGGTCACTTTGGTGTGAAAAATAATATAGCACACTAAGATAGGTATGTTTATTGTAAAAACATGCAAGAATAAGTTGATAGATTTATCATAGGTTATGTTTTATACACTACAAGCAAGCCTAATAAGCTGGAAGTTTGGATTATATATGTCATTATAAGTTCCTTCCCAAACATGGGATATTATCTCCATTAATTTTTTGGGTGGTTTACCTAACCCAAACAATGTTCATGATTATAGTATTGTGATATTAGACTGATTTAGCAAGATGTTTATACTAATTCCTTCCAACAAGACCATTAAGACCGGTGAAGACTCTATGTTTTTTTGCTAATGTGTGGGTTCACTTTAGTCTACCTGATTCTAATGTGTCCGAGAGGGACTCATGATTCGTAGGAAATTTTTGGTATAATTTTTGGGATAAGATGGATACAAAGAGAAGAGGTCTACCACCCTTCATCCAGAGAAATATGGGAAAAAACAAGTGGTGAACTCTACCTTCATCCTAATATTGAGAGGGTAGATTAGGAAACATATAAGGACTTAGAATGAGAACATGGTGTATATCAACATTATTATAATACAGAATTTCATGATTCAACTAGTAAAACTCTTTTGAAACAATTTTTGTTAGTTTCTTAAGATTTTTTTTGATGTTGTTTTAAGATTACAATGCAGAGATGATGGAAAATTTGAGCTGGAGGTTCAAAAAGATAATATGTTCATTGAGAAAATTCAATAGATACACCTTTAGGTAAAGGAATGATGACACAATCACATGTAAGGTACAAATCATGGCATAGTCACCATAGGGTGAACATTCCTTCCTTTTTGGAGATAATGTATTATTGTACTTGAGCGGGGATAGGCTAGAGGGAAAATTTAAGAAAGTACAACCTCTTCAATATGGACCATTTGAGATAATAAAACAAGTGGGAAATAATGAATTTCACTTATACTTACCTCCTTATATGAGGATTTACTCGGTTGTCATGAGTTTAAAATTTATGTCTCTTTCAGCCCTCCATGTTGGATGATGAAGAAGAGGGATTATTTATTCCATCTATTCAGGGTATTACTCTAGAAATTAAACTATAATTTGAGGAAGATGTGGTATTTCATCGAAAGGATAAGATGACACATAGAGGAGTTCAAGACCGGTGGTTTATTTGGTTGAAAGGTCTGGTTCCTACAAAATCCAAGTGGCATTCTATAGAGGATACGGGAAGAAATTTCCTTACCTCTTTAGTCCTTAAATATTTTAGGGAATTAAAAGCTTAAAATTAGGAAGGTATGATCCAAAAATAGATATAGAAAAGCCCAATTGTGTGTATTATCGTAATATGATACTTTCTCTATAGATTCTCCACATATTGTTTCTTTAGGAGATGGTCTAGATAGGTTGGGGGTGATCTAGAGTTCGTTGAATGCCAATTTATACCATAATTTTTATATTTGGTAAATTTCATAGGTGATGTCTACACAACCTCCCCATCATTTACATAATTAATAATCTTTATAGAATATTAGTTATGCAACCATCATGATGATTACACAACCTCTAGTCTATGTTTAGCGGTGGTCCTAATTCTGACGGTTCAGAATTCATAATCTCTATAGTGAAAAAAAAATTAGCTTCAAAAATGATTCATTTTTACTTTCAATGAATCCTTAAATAGATCAATTATAAATATAATTTCAATTCTTCATTCTAGCAAGTGATTTTAAGTCATTTTGAGTGAATTATAAGTGTGATAAAAGATGAGAAATTAGAGTTATTTCTTGTTTTATTTATTGAGAGTCGGTTCTCAAGTTTTGATAAGTTGGGAGTACTAAAATACCATTAGAAGGAGTTTAAACCATTCTTGAAATAAAAATTTTGCAATACTTTTTACTTTTATAGATTTGCATAGTGGAAGGGAAGAAAATTTTCTTACCCATTGGAATTTTTCCCACATTGTGTTTTTCAAGGATAAATCTTGTCTCCCTTGTCCATCATTTTTCCATATAGTAGTGTTTAATTCTTGCACATAATATTATTACTAAAAACTTAGTAAATATTTCATTCATTTTTAAAAGCACATGATTTTTTTATTGTTAGAATAGAGCAGTTTATGGATCACTAATGGTTTCCTAAAGTATATAATCCTTCATTTCACTTCTTAGACACATATATGAACACGTATTTCAATTAAAAGTATCTTATATATTTTATATTAACTTCTCCATACCATCATCTTACATTTTACTCAACTAAATGAGAACCATCTAATAAGGATGAGATCAAATAGTTTATCTTATCCCTATTTTTTTACATTGTTAATGATTTTTAATAGTAAAGTGGGATAGTTATATTATTTAATGAAGCTACATGATAAAATATGCACATATATGATGTGAACTCACCAAAATATATTTACATCAGAATTTATCATTTTTAAAGAATATGTTTGACATTAGACATGTGAGATGATTTTTGGACTAGAGGTATGACGTTTTAACATTTTTACATAAAATACTTCAATTCGAACATACTATCTCCAATTTTTTCAATAATAAATAATGGGGTTTTGATGCTAAAAATTGAAGGAGTGGGTAAATACAAAGACAAATATGGGAAAGAGAACGCCAAAACACAAGGAGTATCTATATCAAATTAATAGAATGAAATATGTTATTATATCCAAAAAAATTAATAATGGAATGTATCTCAATAGGTTTCCTTATATAGTACGATATACTAATATACAAAAAATGAGTAATTTCTTAGATTTAATGACCTCCTTCAATTTGATGTGTCTCGTTAATATAGCACAATGGTCCACCATAAGTAAATTCTTTTTAGATATGGATTTTTTTATGTGACATAACATTCGAGACATCTAAATTAAATTCAATATCATTATCATACTTTAACCCCCAAAATATAATCCCATAAGTTTTCACTCTTCATTCGAGTTAAAAGCAAAGTGATAACCTCTTCTTCAAGTTAAGCATGAACCCTTTATATATATTTTTTCTTAATTAATTCTTCTCCTTGTGAAAGTTTTAATCCTTCCCCACCCACTGAATTTGAGCCCTTCATGGGTGTGCGGTCCATAAATAGGTAATTATATTTCTTCCTTAAACTTTATAATTTTTCTCTAAATCTCCAACCTATGATTACTCAATATCTTGTAAAAATGCATCCTCATTCTCCTGTAAAGAAAATACCTTCAAGATATAACACATTAGTACACAATTATTCATCATGTGAAACCCTATTATATTCACCGGTTTATCTCTTTCTACCTCATTGTTCCCCCACCTTTTCCCTTTTTGTAATTTTTAGATCCTCCTTTCTAAAAAAGATATATTTCTCCTATAGAATAGAAACATGTACCTTATCATTTCTTATAGGAACATTTTTTATCTCTTTATCCCGAGAACAATTTCAAGAATTTTTATTTCTCCAATCATATATAATTTTCTTATACTCCTAATAACCATTATAGTTGTGTCAGTTTCCAGCACCCATTAACCTTTTTAGAACTTATCTTTATGGTTGTATGGTGGATTGATGAGAAATATTATCCGATGTATAATGGAGCATATATATGTCTTTGATGGATTTTATGGTTGGATCAAAATATAAGAGGTTAAAATCCTATATAATTAGTAATTTGCATATCACGACCACCATTTCCCAATATTAGAAGGTTAATTATTGAATCCTTACCCAATGTTTTCATGCTAAATGTTAGCAAATAATATTGAAAAATTTTGACATGAAAAATTAATCCACCCTTTAAAGTCCCTTAAATGTTTAATTTAAACATTTCCTTAGGCCAATTTATGATTATTTGAACCCCATCATGGTGAGAGCAATGCAATTACTAGATTTCAAAAATTTGTTTCATGCGCAAGTAAGTTGATGGGAAGAATGACATGGATTCATTTCAATACACTTTGAAGGAAACACTCCCCGAGATCCCAAAAAGGGCCTATTTTCATACTTCTTGCACTTGGTGATCATCCCATAGGAACGTATAGAGAAAGGTTAAAGCATCCAAGAAGTGTGTGGAAAAAATATGTAATCATATGAGACTTCTTAGGATATTTATGGAAGAAAAAAAGGTTTAGTAACAATTTATGTAAAATGGGCCTTTATGAGTAAGGTATTGGGAAAAAAGTTCTAAAATTGTAATCACCTTGTTTGAAGGGTTTCGGGATCCTCGTGAAGAGTTATAAGCTCATACACTAGGAATTAGAAAGATAACAAATGCTAGTTCAAGTTGGAACTATTAAGAAAAGATTTTGGGAACATTGATATGTGGAAGATTGTCTTGAAGTGCAGCTTAAGAGTCTTCTTATAAGGTAAAACATGATTGAAAGGTTAGAAAAACTCCGGGATGAGTTAGAATCCTAAAAAAATCCCAAATTAAGGTATTGTTAATTCTCTCGATTACCAATAAGTTAGTTAGTATTTGTTTCACCAAATACTATTATTTCCACTCAAATCATTCACACAAAACTTGAGGAAAAATTGAAGATATGGTTAAAATTTTATGAATAACTAATTTTCATGAATTGTAATTCATTGCATTGCATTCATTGGACCTTTTCCATGAAGATTCATATATTTTATCTCAAAAATCCATCATTTTTTTGCTCAATGGGTGAAGAAGAAAAGTTTTCAATGGCTTGAGAAATTTCTTTCGCGAGACTACAACTTCTTGTCACATGATAACAAGTTATGGTATCCCAAAAACATGTATCTATCATCTGACATCAATTTTTTTTTCTCGAAAGTAAAGTTTTCTCACTCAAAAGAAAGTTTTAGGCGTCTAGGAGGTTGTAGATGCCTTAGAGCAAGGCGTAGAGGCATGATAACAAAGTGTAAACACATGATTACATGGTGTAGACATGATAATAAATTTTAAGCAACATAATAATGTTTTTCGTGAATGTAGAAGATGATGTCATGCATGAGGGAGGTTTTAGGTGACTCAAGTATGTCATCATGAAACTAGAAGATGCAACTGGGAATCTACATGATGAAGGAAGGTCAAAGGTCACAAGTGATGAAGGGAAATAAAATATCATGAAGGAATTAAAAAGTTCACAAGTGTCAAAGGAACATAAAATGTTGTGAAGGAATTCAAAAGGTCAACAATCACGACGTAAGGTGAAAATTCATTTGTCAAAGATGAAATGGAAATCATATTGCTATAAATATGAATGATGCCCTTCTTGGAAAAGATGATGGTTAATTATTGTTTAATATCTCTCATTGTCTTCCTATAAAAGGAACTTCAATTCCTTTATTCTCTTGTCTTTTTTTTGTTCTATCTACATCTCAACTTGTACTCCATGAGCATTGTAAATTGTGAATGATGATGTAATAATTTTTTTTTTTCTTGTCTATTTATCTTATTTCTTTGTGAATGGTTTCCTCTCATTTATGTAAGTTAAATTTTATGATTTTAATGCAATAAAATGAACTATGCTATTTGTTGATTAGAATTCCCCCTCCTATTCATATCTCATATCTTACTCACTAAAAAAATTCCTCTCTTGTATTTTATACAAGCAATTACCACAAGTATAGGAAAGTATTTGTCTTTGATCCCTAGTCTTTTATCCACCCCAAAAATTATTTTATATTGTTTTGATTTACTTTATTTCATAAATGGAGCTACCTAATTCAAGAAAAGGGACCTAGTCCTAGAGAGTTAGTAAAATATAACAATTTTCCCACATGAATAATTATTTACACCCACCATGGTGCATATTTTTATATTCTCCACTCATATATATATATATATTCCAAAAAAATACAAAAATTCTAGATATCCTAAAAAAAAAAAAATGAAATTTAAAAAGTCATTGAGCCTTATGTCTTCTAACTGATGGCTATTCCTAGCAATCCCACTATCCTAAGAATTGAACTTCTCTTCCACATCCATGAAGATATTACAATGGACTTTTAGTATGTTATTTGGCACAATAGATTAAACTTATTACATTACCATGCTATTACAAGAATCCTTTATTCAAAAGTAGAACATACAAAATATTGGAAAGAGTTAGAAAAGTTAAAAATCATTAGAGAAGAGCTGAAAATAATTTTGTTTGAATTGTATATTCAAGGTGGCGAAAGACGACATACAAGATCTTAAAGAGCTAGTGGTGTGAGTGACCTTGACTTTAAAGAATAACTACAAGATGATTTCAAACTCCCTATCATCCAAATCATTAAGAGAATAGGTTGATTACTTTTAAGAAGCTGATCCTAATTTTACTCTTAAGTCCTCTACCGATAGAGTTGTAGTTGAACCTTTAAACTATGCTCCTCCAAAGAGAAATTTGCAAAAGAAGATATTAAAAGAATTGAAATAGTTATTGAAAGAGTTGAAGAAGAAGAAGAAGAAGATGAGGAGGAAGAACAACCAATGGATCAAAAGCATTGATTCCCTAGTGGAAAACTACAGGTTCCTTAGCTCTCACTTCCCTCTACACGATCTACTGAAAGGGTTTAGAAATAACTTCCCCAAGTTCAACTGTAATGGGAAGTAGCATCCAGATGACTATATTACAGCCTTCATCACTTCTTATGGAGTGCTAGGAGTTGGATCTAAAGATGAATCATTCTACCTTTTCATATAATATTTGCAAGATGCATGGTAGACTAGTTATAAAAATTTTAAGCTAGATCTATAACTAACTTGAATTATATGAAGACCGAGTTTAAAACTAGATTCATCCCTACTAAACATGCTTATGTTATTTATGCCCAATGGTCTTAAGCTGAATATAGAAACTATTGAAGCAATGAGGGATTTTTCAAATAAGTTCAACAAGTTTCTCTACAAGATACCTAAAGTGGCAAAACATGCTAAACACAACAAGATAAGATTCACCATAAATGTCCGATTCCTTAGGTGATTTTTATTCGAAAAATAAGTTAACGAATGGATTTCAATGAAGCAAAAAATATTACAATTGATGTAGGATATTATTTGATCATGTTAGGGAAACGTCACAAAAATGTTGAGGTAAGCAAAAAGATAAAATACAAAGTGTGAGTACCACATTTTCATTAGTCCATAAATGAGATAATGATGTCATGTCTCTTAAGAAGCGGTTGGCTCAATCTTCCTTTACTAGGGAGGCACCAAAGAAGAATTTCCCAAGTAGAAAAAGTATTGGCCCACAACCTAGAAGAATTTCTCTGAAGGCTCCCCCTGTCAATGTAACCATTGATACACAAGGTGATTATGAAGATGCAATTGTTGAGGAAGATGATGAAGATGATGAAGAGAATAGGCTTGAAGAAGTTGATGATGTTGAGATCTTGTACTTAAAGCACTCATTTGGAAATCAAAGTGAATAATATTATGTACCAAGTTTCTCTTATGTGGTTTTCACTCGTTCTCAATTCCAATAAGAAAGATTCACCTACAGCTTTCCCAAAGAAGAAAAATTGTGAAAAATCTCCTGTGGTGAATCCATCTAATAGAAAAATAAATAGAACAGATGCAATTCCTCCTTTCATGAACTTTTCTAAAGAAAATCTACTTCTTACGGAATCCAAGAATACCTCGAGTTGTAATAAGTATCCTAATTTTTCCTCTTTTAATGTTACTTCTTCTAATCCTTCTATTTCTACTTTGAAAATAGTGAATGTTTCTGGAATGTATTTTGAGGTAACTAATAAGCCTGTGGTAACTTCCAAGCCTACCACTACTACAAAAATAGACCATGTTATGATGCAAATTAAATTACATAAATTAATATGATGTTCATTAATCTACATTCATTTAATTATTAGACCTAGGGATGCAAAACTTCAATATTTCCAGTGTTATATGAAGACTTACAAATGTTTGAGGAGTGTAAAGGTAAATTGTTGTCACTTCAATTAGTAAATAACAATACTAGAAATGAACTAGAATATGAATGAAAGTAAATACTAGCCATATGGAAAATCATGTAAAAACAAAATACATATAAAGGAATACATTGCTTCAATTCTAACCATGTAATGCATTAAAAAACAAACAAAAGGAGAGGGTCAGAAAACCACAAGTGGGACCTTCCTTGGTTGTAAATCCCTCGTAAGGATTGTGTGTACAACAAAGTAATAAAACTCATATTCTTATTTCATCATCATAAAGATTACTAATGGAAGAATATGCAACTCTCTATCTCTGATTGATTTGTCCTAGTCTATTACTATATCCCTTTACAACATTAATATTTCCTATTTATATGCTTCATTACAATAGAGGCATTTACATATAGATTTCTACAAGGAGTTACTGAGTTTTCTTCAAAGCAAAATATCCTAATCAAGCAATCGGAAATTTACATATAACAAAACTATTTAGGATATGTTCTAATACAATCACATAACTTAACTTGAATAATCAATTGAACAACCAGATTATTAAAAATAAGTTAAATCAACTAGTTCTTTACTTGAGTTGCATGACACATAATCAAATGATCGCATTAAATATTTTCTCTTTTGCATAACTACTTCTCTATGAACATGTGCAAGCTCAGGCGAAGTGTCCATGTTATTCAAGATCCTTGTAATCACATCTTTATATATGTGTGTGACCTCTTGTGGCTGCATGTTCTTGGTCTCTTTAGCTCGATATTAGTTGTTGTGGATGATTCTATGCTGCGAATGAGTTTCTTTGGCTACATGTTTGTGGATACACGGAACAAATCTTTAGCAATCATGGTTGAAATTTATTCAAAGCACTATTTAACATCACATTGCATCTAGAAGAATAAATTCATACCCATAATCCACATAATAAAGTAAATTTTGTAATAATTATATCAACTAAGATATGTGAAATAAGTTCAATAATGGGAATGTTTAGCAATATCACTGGGAAATACAGGTTGAGTGGTACAATTGGATAAACAAACGATAATAGATGAGGTGTTTAAATAGGAAATAAAAGGAATCATCACCATGTTTCCAAATAAGTTTCTACTTCACTCCATAAAGCTTCCATCACTTGAGAGACATAGACTTCTTCCTATTTTTATATCATAGAGCACGTCAAATTTTCAAAAGTAAAATTTTCCAAGTTTGAATATTTTCTAACCCAACAATTTCCTAAACTAGTCATGTTTATCAAAAGTAGTAACCCAAAACCAAATACTATCATACCCTCTTCCAAAGTGTTATGCCAAACTACTCCTTCCCGACATCCCAAAACATGTTAGTGTTAAGTGCATCAAAGATCAGTAAGATTGAAAAATTCTATCTTTATCTTCTTTCAAGAGGTTACCAATTGAAAAATTATATCATAGACTCAAGTTATTACGACAATGTGACACCAATTAAAGTAGCAAATGATTCACATAAGCGGGAAGAATAAAATATTTCCAAGTTGCTCTACCTATTTTTCCTAAAAATAATGTTGTATTAACTATCTTGGTCGAAGAAATTATGACATCATACAGGATTTTTTTGAGTAAATGATTCTATAGAAATTTATTAGGAGAAATTTATATGGACCAGTCTTAAAAAAACATTCTAGTCAAGGGCCAAATGAAATTTTTTTCCAATGAGAAAAATGAAGTATATAGTGCAAAAGTAAGAAGATCCAAAATATGATATTCTTTTTCAAGATAGTGGACATGGGAACTACTTCATTAATTCGGTAGGATATGATGATATTCCTCTTATCTTAGAAGAATATGAAGACAAGATATGGACTATGGAGTTTCTCAAAAGCCATTGTAGTATAGGCTCACAGAAGCTGGTGTGTGTTTAATTTCCTCTTCGGTGAGATGTTTCCTTTTGCTTTTAAGCTCCAATTTGAAAATACCAACAATACTACAAAATATTAATCCATTATTTTAGGAATGGACGTAGTTGATTCCATGGGCAATAAGTAACTAAATTTCTAAGAGATGTAAAGATAATTTGGAAACAATTGCGGAATCAAAACCAAGTATCGAATCAATGGCTCAAAAATTATAGGAATGGAGTGTGGGATTGCATTGAATCCTTTGATGCTTTCTCTATACAATTTTTTCCCCATGAAAAAAATGAAAAATATGATTCTCTTGTTGTGTCATCTTCTCTATTAATACCAAATCCTTCCTTTAACAAATAGAAATATTCTATTGAGATTATATGTAGACCCATTATGCATTATAATTCCAACCATTGGCAAGTCTTCAATGATGATAAACATATTCCTCTCTTTCCTTGATAAAAGAGATAAAGTTAACAACATTTTCTTTGAAATAATTATTTCATAACCACAAGAGTAATCTTGAGAGGAAGACAAAGATGAAAGTGAAGAGGTTGATTCTAATGGATTTCTCATCTTTGAAAGGTAATAAGGTTCCTAAGAGCCTAGTATCACTTGATGATTTTTTTGATAGTATTAATTACATATTTGTTAAAGATAAAGATAATGAATCTCCTAGAAGAATTTAGGGAAAGTAAACACTTTGGGATGGAGAAGAAACCTCGGTTCATGAATATAAGAAAATGTTGCTAACAAGATGAAAATAGAAGATTTTTTTGTTGTTGAAGAAGTATTCAAATGTGTTGTTATATTATTATGATGAGATGAAATATTTTAAACAAAAAAATATGCAACACTCAATACCTCTCAATCCTAAAGCAAAACCATTTTGAATAAAAAAACATAATCCAAAGATAACTGAAACAATATGAGAGGAAGTTTTTAAATGATAAATGAAAGGATCATTTTCCCAATCTACCACTCTATTTGGGTGGGAAAACTTGTCCCTATCCAAATTTAAAATGTACAAATAAGGATTTTTATAGAATTCCTTGATTTGAACCACGCTTCTTTAACAAACATTTATCCACTCCGAATCATGGATCAAATTTTAAAAGCATTCAAAGCTTTAGAAATTTTTTTATTTTGGATGGAATCCATGGCTACAATCAAATTGAAGTTTTAAGAAGATACCTCTAAGACTAATTTCAGATGCCATTTGGTGTTATCAATGTTGTGAATGCTTTCAAATAAAAATGGAATTGGATTTTAAGGATTTGAAAAAAACTATATTTTCTTTTATATTGATTATCTCACAGTCTTATCTAAGAAGAGGAAAGATATTTTGAAACAAATCTTGTTAAGGTGTAGATAACATGGCATATCATTGAATCCAAAGGATTCAATATTTGGGACTGACCTAAGGAAAGCTGCGTGGAAACATTGTGAATAAATAAGGAATAAATATTGATCTTGAATGGGTGCAATCCATTCATACTCTCTCTTTTCCCACAAGCAAGAAGTGAGTTCATTCTTTCTTTAGTAAGGTCAACTTCCTCCTCCAATTTGTTCCATATTTTTATGATTTTCCCAAACATATTTAAAAAAATTGAATCGAAGGTAGCTTCAAGTGGAATAAGGAGGAAAATAAGCTTTTGATAATATCAAATAGGCCATAGCAAAATTTCCAACCGTGGTATGTCTCGATTTTTAAAAAACATTTTGTATTATTTTTCATTTCCACACATCATTTCACCCATTTTCGTTTAGAATAATGAAGAAGGGATGGAGTCCCCATTTCGTTCAAGATCTATAGATTAAATAATCATGAGCTTAGATACTACACCAAGGAAAAAAATGTACATGTTGTGCTTTAGGCTATCAAGATTTTTATATTCTAAATTTTAAATTGTCACACCATTGTGATGGTTCGTGTATCATCTAAAAATTCTATCTTGACTCAACAAGATGTCGGAGAAAATATAGGTATGCATATCGAAAATTCAAGAGTATGACGTTGAGATAAGGCCATATAATTTTGTTTGAGGCAATGGATTATGCAGGTTTATGGTTGAAGATGATTCTCTCATGAATAAATATGAATATAAAGTGTGTCAATGGTACAAATGCATAATTAAATACTTTCCTCGTTTACTCATTGTAAATACCACCAATGAGTGGTACAATGATATTGCTTACTTCCTCACTTATGGTGATTGTCAAAAAATTATGGATTATAAGCGAAATAACAACCCTCAAGATTAAAGCTATAAGGTATGTGATTTCAAACCATGTGTTGTACAAGATATTCCAGTTTGTATGTTTCGTAAGGTGTGTCGAAAAATAGAAATAGGAAAATATGTTAAAGGCTTATCATGATAACGCTTGTTTGTGGACATTTCTCTGCCATAGTCACTAAACACAAGATCATCCAAGAGAGATACGATTGTCCCACTATATGTTTTGATTTTCAACAATGGTTATCTAAGTGTGAGCCTTGTAAGTATTTTGTGGAAAGATCAAAAATCAATTCAATCCCACTTAGATCGGTGGTGATTTAATATCCTTTGCAACAATTGGGACTACACTTGAACATTTTTCTCTTAACCCTCATTTTAGTGCATCTCATACCTTCAATCTCACATCAATGAATTACATCACTAAGTGGGGAGAGGCCATACTAGTCAAGCAAGAAAATTGAGAGATGGTATGTAACTTCATCAAGGAGAATATTATTATCTGTTTTGACATTCCACAAAAGATAGTTGTTAAAAATTCTGCATACTTCTCTTCTATGAAATTAAGTGAGTTCTATTATGGATACAAAATATTCTTAGCCCATGCATCTGACTATTACTCTTAGAAGAATGGTAAAAAAAATTCTAGTAACAAGAATATTGTGACAATTGTGTGAAATCTTGTAGATCATAATAAGAGAAATTGGCACAATAAGTTATATGATGCACTATGGGCTAATCGGATCACTCGAAAAACCCTATTGGTATGTCTCTATTCCAAATCATATATGGGATGAATGTAGAAGTTGTAATAACTATAAAGTTATCAACATT
The DNA here is from genome assembly GCA_018340775.1 of Taxus wallichiana var. yunnanensis. Classification (NCBI taxonomy): domain Eukaryota; kingdom Viridiplantae; phylum Streptophyta; class Pinopsida; order Cupressales; family Taxaceae; genus Taxus; species Taxus wallichiana. The sequence continues at coordinate 935,446,885 of CM031239.1, forward strand.
GCTACCAATAGAAATAGTTAAATATGGTGAGTTCTAAGACGCACTTGAAAAATAACATTGTACTTATAGAATCTATGTAAATATACAAAGTGTTGGTGATTAATCGAGATACATGAAAAAAATTGAAAGTAAAATAAATATTTGAATGGAAAGCAAAAAAGTGATATTTTTATATTGGAGAACCTGTCCTAATATGGGATAAGAGGAGAGAACCAAAAGGAATCCATGGGAATCTTTATTCAATGCGGCTTTTCCAATTTTAGATACGAGACATATGTGGAGAGAATACTTTCCAACTATCTTATCTAGATGAAAATCACTTGGAAATTCATCGCAGTGGGAAATATTTGAAACTATACAAACATTGAAAGTGGGCTATACACCACATGAACCATATGTGAATATAGGTTCATGTCTTTCCCTTTTTTTGTGTGTTTCCCTTTACATTCTGTGTTTTTTTGGTCGTGTGTTGTGTTGATAAATGATGTTTTGTTGTATCTATCCTTGCTATGCAATGACTCCTGTAGACTAATGGATAATCCCCAACTCCTCTTGGTGTCCTGAGATTATATGGTTCATATTTTATCCTTCCTCACTAATTTAACACCGAAACAAATGCCCAAGTGGAAGCAATTATTGTTAGGGTAAATGTCGGCATGAAATTTTCAAACACGTTTACATGACAACTTAAGCAACCCTTGAAAATCCATTATACAAGTAATTTAAACCTGGCCTTCATCCAATTTTTGTCTATACAAATCCAATCATGGGAAAGAGGGATGTGCTATATGGATTTTTAAACTATATTTAATATGCGATTAAGTGGTGAAAGCAATACATGGATTTGTTTCAATCCACTTTCAGAACCACTCCCACAGGGCCAAAAATGGAGTATTTTAAGACTTTTTGCACCTTGTGAGAAACATATAGGAATGTAAAGGAATAATTTTATGAAATTAGGAAGTGTGCGGAACAAATATGTAGTAATATGAGGTATTTTAGGAAATTTCTAGAAGAAAAAAATTTATTTAGGAATAAGTTATGTATAACTGGTCTTTGTGAGTAAAAGTCTTGGGAAAATCAAGTTCTAAAATTCTATTCACCTTTTTGAAGGGTTTTAGGACCCTTGTAAAGATTTATAATCTCATACCCTATGAATTCAAAGCATAACATATACTAGTTCATGTTGCAATCATTAAGGAAAGAATTTGGCAACATTACGGTGTAGAAAATTATCTAGAAATATAGCTCAAGAGTCCTCTTATAAGGTGAAACTTGATCAAAAGGTTACAAACACTCTATGGTGGGTAAGGATCCTAATAAAATCCCAAATGAAATTATATTTAATATTATCTATTACTCATAAAAAAAAATTATCTTTGTTTCATCAAAACTATTCTTTGCACTCATGTCATCGGTGTAAAGCTCAAGAAACAAATCTATCTATGGCTAAAACCTAATGAATACTTCATTTTCATTACTTCTAGATAGTCTCATTTGACAAATTGGCCCTTTTGAATGAAGATACATATATTGGATGAACAAACACCATCCATTTTTCTCCGGGCTGAAGGAAACACGTTTTAAGTGTTGTGGGTTGTTTTGACAATGCGACTACAAGTTCTTGTCTTGCAACATCAAGTTTTAGTCTCGTGACAACAAAAATTTGTTTCTAAAAAGTAGGTTGTAGTCACATGACAACATATTTTTATCACCGAAACTGATTTTTGTCGCCTCACAATGATTTTTAGGCATTTTTGAGGTTGTAGACATGCAAAAACATGACATAGATGCATGAAATCAAAGTGTAGATGCACGTCGGCAGGGGTATAGACATGCAAAAAAATATTTAACCATGACAAGAAATTTATTGTACTAGAAAATGTTTTCACATGTATGGAAGGGTTTAGGAAACCTAAGGATTTTGTCATGTGATAACAAGATGAAGTTGGGTATATTGATGATAAAAGAAGGTGAAAGGTTACGAGTGATGAAGGAACATCAATGGTTGTGAAAAAAAGTCGAAAGGTCGTGAAGTAATTCCAAAGGTCAACAGTCACACAAGAAGGTGAAATGTCATGTGGGGGAGATGAAAGGGAAGTGATAATGCTGTAAATATGAATGGCTCCCTCATTTTAGGATGATGGATAGTTCTTGTTTACTAGATTTCATTGTCTTCCTATAAATAAGAGGCTTTAATTCCTCTAATCTCTTTTCTTTTGTCATTTTATCTACATCTCAACTTGTACTCTGTCAACATTGTAAATTGTGTAACGTGATACAATAAAACTTTGTGTTTCTTGTCAATTCTTTGTCTTTCTTTGTGAATGGTTTCCTCTCATTGGTGCAAGTTAAATGTTCTAATTTTAACCCAATGAATTCAGCTATGATTTTTGTTTATTAGAATCCCCCTCAAATTTCCATATCCTATCTCTCTCCCTAAGAAAATTTCCTTTTTTATTCCATACAAGATATTGCCATGGGCTTAGGGAAGCATTCCTACATGATCCCCGGTCATTGGGCCACCCAGAAATAAGTTTGGATTATTTTCATTTCCTTTATTGGTGAAATATAACAATTTTTCCACCGAAAAATTATTTCACCAACTCCCATATAAGTAATGTATGGTATTTGTCTTAAGTTATTAAATAAAACCTCTTGTAATCGTTCTAGATGTACATTCCATATGTATTTAATAAAAATCATATATATGTTTTTGCATATAAATGTTACTTGGAAGAAGTTGGTGTGTGTAAGTGAGATTAGAAGATTTGTTTCTCTTAGAAAGTATCTAGTTTTTATCCACGATAGTATGTAAAGTGACTTCGCCTCATCATAAAACTATCGAACTAGAAACTCGGAAAAACCAAAGAACAACAATCGAAAAATGAATTTTGGCTCAAAAAAACCAATTGGGTATTTTGAAATCCCACTACATTAATTAGGTCAAAACATTTATAGAAGCTTGGGAATAGTATGGTAATTCTAGAATTGATGAAGCTTTATAAATACACAACTCGTGGAGCCTCAAAACAACATTTTATATCTACAAAACACTTTAAAGAAGACAAAAGGTACATATTGGTGTAAACTTTAACTGTTTGTTTAAATAAACAACCAATGATCCAAATAAATCCTAATGAAAATCTAGATATGAAAAATTACGAGATCTATATTACAAATCTAGAGTTAATTCCAACATATTGAGGATAGTATGAGAAAACTATGCAAAGTAATAATCCACATAAATAACATATATGATAGAAAGAGATTCGCCAAAAATATAACATTTTATTAAAACAAAAATAAAAAAGCAATGCATCCCAAAAGAAACGAACATTGGCGAGGAGGATCTGCCAAAAGAAAAGTCGTCTCGTAACAAGTTGACCTGCTCTCTTCACTCTCCCAGTGTGGCCACACTTCTCTTGTCTTTGGATTGACGTGGAGGTTGGGCGACTTGTTAGAGAGGAGCGGCATGTCTTTTTTTTCCCACTCGTGGGTGTTTTAACTGTGGCTAAGTTGTATGCTAAGGACATTCATGTGGAGCTTGGACGTGGCAGCTAGAATTTGTGGCGTGCAGATCTATTGCAAGCCTATGCAGGGGTCTAAATTAGCGTGGAAATATATAATTTGGAGATTGGTTTGTGCAAATAAAACAAAAAATCAAACCTGCATATTACCAGCGACCAGCATGGAGGCAGTTTCAAATTTTTTCTATAAGTGGAGGCAAAAGTCCAAAAGTTTACAATTCTTTAGAGATTTGTCTATTTGTTTTAGAGAAGAAAAATCATTATTTTTCTTGCATATTTATTTATAAAAAGAAATATTTGGTTCTTTTGCTGCGACCTAGAAGGAAATCATGGGAAATGCTGCAGATGACGGAGTAGCTTGAATCGACATAATGTCTGCTCCAAAGATACTACTTTCTGATACCCAGATCTTGAAAGAGCCAAACTATGCTGCATGGAAGACAAAGATGTGTACCATTCTCCTCTTCTAAGATCACTGGGAAATCATAACTGGCGAGCTCCCTCGTCTCACCGAAGATGATAAATGTATCAAGTATGAAAATACGAGGTAGAAGCACGGATGTTGATCACTTTGAGCATATCCGATGATATGCAACCACACATACAGAATGCAACAACATTGAAGGCTGCATGGGATACTCTTTCCATAAAATATGAAGCCAAGAATTTGACAAAGATTCTCCATCGCAAGCCAAAGCTTCATACCATTAGCATGCAAGAAGGAAAGAAAGTGGAAGAATTTTTGCATCGAGTGGAGGAGTTATGAGCAGAGCTAGCTGCACTTGGAGAAGAGGTCAAAGATAAGTTGCTTGTCCCACTCACACTACGAGCTCTTCCATCCTAATTTAGGATGTTTATCACCACATTGACAATCACCTAAAAAAGGTGAATATTTCCGAACTAGTGAATTTTCTTCAATAAAAAGAATCCATTTAGTAAATACAATAGGAGTTCGAGGATAAAGCATTGATCTCGAGGAAGAAGAAGAAAAATAAGCTTTACAAAGATCAATAGGAGAAGAAGACACATAAGCAATCACAAAATCAACAATAGAAGAAGAAGTCTGAAAAGGAAAACAAATGGTGTCAAATCAGCACTATGAACACACACGACACTGCAATTGTTAGAAAAATGGACACACACATCAAAACTCTAGACAAAAGTGGACATATGGATGAGGTGATTCAATTAAATCGAAGTGGCTTCCTCCATAAAGAAGTAAAAATGACATGTTGCATCCCAACCAAATGAGAACACAGAAGAAGATACTCCAGAATCAGCAAATTACGGCACACACAAAGATGATTTGGTGCATGTATCCCAAACATCACAGCCATAATTCAATATTTGGCTGATATATTCAAGTGCCAACAAGCACATGAATGGTGATAGAAAGCTATTTGATTCATTGACTAATAGACCCACTGAATATCTTGTTCGTGCTGCAAACCACAAGGAGTATATAGTAGAAGGAATAGGAAATATTACCATTCCTCTTGCGTTTAGAAATTTTACTCTCAAAAAGGTTCTCTATGTCCCTGGCCTAACAAAAAATCTCCTGTCAGTCTCTCAACTATTGAATCACAACCTTAAGGTGGGTTTCCTAGTCAGAATGACATCAAGCCCTGTTTGATATCTCAAAAGGTAAGATTTTTACTTGAGCTTTTTCAAAGGATCGGTTATTTTCACTTAATGTAGTTTCATCCTCTACAATAGTGTTATTTGTCTCCCTGGTTGAATCAACTACATTGTGGCACTATCGGTTTTGAAATCTTTCTGCTAGCTCCCTCTATCAGCTCAGCTTGAAGCAGATGATACAAGGAATTCCTCCTCTTTCTCATAGATTACATCTTCGTCCTAGATGTCTTGTAGAAATAATGGGTTCCATTCGAGACAAGTAATTTACATGCCAAGAACCATCTCGTGGTCGTCGATACTAATATGTGTACACCCTTGCCTACGTTTGTTAAGGGATTTAAGTATTTTAAGTTATTCATTTATGATTATTCCTAAAAGACTCGGGTTTTCTTTCTCTAAAAGAAGAGTGAAGAATTTTAAAAATTCCAAATCTTCTACACGAGTGTTTGTTTAGCATACCAGGAAACCCCTTCAAGTCCTCCACTTAGATCGAGAGGATAAATTCATGTAAAAGAAATTCTGGGCATTCTTGAAGGAGCAAAACATCATTCAACACTAAATTCACCCTATACTCCACAATACAATGGATTTCCACAACGTCGCAACAGGACTGTCGTGGAAGTGGGTCATGCATGCTTTCCACAGCAAATATGGAGAACATATTTTGCGTGGAAGCGGTCTAGAAAATTTTATATCTTCTTAATCAAGCACCTACAAATATCTTGAAGGAAAAGACAACGGAAGAGGTATGGAGAAATCAAAAACTTTTTGTTTCTCATTTGAGATTATTGGGTTTTACTTATAGGAATGTTCTAGATAAAAAGAGGAAGAATCTTGATACAAATACATACCGGTGCATACTACTCGATACAGTACAACCTCCAAATCCTATCGTACCATAGATCCTAGGAAGAAGAAGCTATATGAGAGTAGAGATGTTATTTACGGTGAGTCATCATTTGACTCGTTTCCACAGAAGGAATATTTAGCACTGAACTCCTCTCATACATTGTTAAAACATCCAGATGATGAGCATGATGATCCTATAGAAAATAAGTATGAGCTACAAATAGAATTGTTTGTAGATCTTGGAAATTTGGAAAGTATTTATTGTCATTAGAATTAACTTCATCATCACAAATGGGTCCAAAACACCATGACAGGCTCCCACCTGAAATCTGTTGCAGATACTTCGTCAGGAGTTTGAATGAGAAGGCAAGTGATAAATGAAGTAAATCTCACACTCATGAGTTCATTTTTAAAGGCACTAAACCTGGCTCATTTTGTGAGGTACGCAATCAGATAGAGTGGAAGAAGGCCATGGATGCAAAATATGACTCTTTGATACAAAATTGGATGCCAGAACTTGCCGATCTTCCTATAGGTAAGAAATTCATTAGCTTTAAGTGTATTTTCAAAAAAATGTAGGGCAGATGGATCTATTGACAAGAATAATTGATGGTTAGTTGTAAAGGGTTATGCTCAGCCTCAAGGAATTAACTATGATGAGACTTTTACACCCACTACCAAGGTCAAACCATTAAGGGTTGTCTATGCACCGGCAGCACAAAATGAATGGAAACTTTGTCAGATGGATGTTAAAATTTGTTTTTCGAATGGTCATCTAAAATTATAAGAAGTATACATGACCCAGTTCAAAAGGATTTGTCAATGAAAAATATCCTCAGAAGGAATTTCGTTTAATTAAGTCTCTTTATGGAGTTAAAGAGACATGTTACGTATGGTACATAAACATAGATGATAACCTATTGTAGCATGGTTTCACATATATACCCTCCGATTCAAATCTGTATATCAAAAGGATAGATAAAGAGATTGTTAGCTTGGTTTTGTATATACACTATCTTGTGATTATAGGAAGTTCTAACAATCTGGTTGAAGATGTTAAGAATGATTTGAAGAAATCCTCTCGACATGACATATTTTTGACTACCTCATTATTATCATGGCTTAGAGATATGACGGGAAAATAATTATATACTTTTCTCTTAAATGAAATACGCCAAGAAAATATTGGAAAAGTATGGAATGACAGATTATAAACCCATATCCACTCCAATGGAAACAGGTTCGCAACTTTCAAGATTCTAGGATTCACCTTCAGTAGTTGATACTCTTTATAGTCAACTTGTTGGGAGTCTCATTTACTTGACATATACTAGAAATGATTTTTTTATTGTGAGCTATCTTTCCAAATTCATACAGATCCAGAGAAATTCCACTTTGGATAATGAGTGAAGCATGTGTCAAGATATGTCATAGTTACTGATTGAACATGGTCCAGGAATATCATAGGAACCCTTAGTTCTTCTTACAGGGATATATAGACTCAGACTATGTTGGATCCATTGATGACAAGAAATCAACTTCAGATTATAGTTTTCATCTCGGGTATTGTCCTCTCTTTTGGATTAGTAAGAAGAAAATTTTTGTTGCTCTTTCATCCACCGAGGATGAATATCACACCACATGAAAAGATGTGTGCTAAGCAATTTGTCTATGTCGCATTCTAGCGAGATATAGGAATTATTGATGAATAGCCTCCCATCATTCACTTTGACAATCAAGATGTGTTAAAACTTGTGAAAATCCATTTTTCATGAGAGAACCAAGCATATAGAAGTTTAATATCACTACATTTGAGATCAATATTTTAACCACGGTATCAGCTCCGTACTACCCGAGAAATGCTCATATTACAAATATACTCACCAAGTCTCTTGGTAAGAATAAATTTGAATTATTTCTAGTGTATATTTTTAAAAATAATTTATTAAGGCGGGAAGGTTAGAAAAAAAAAAGCTAATACATTATTTTAAAGATCTTTAAAGTGATATTTTTTTCTATTATATTCTCCTTCTTCTAGGTTTCACCTCTAGATATTTTTTTCTCTGTGAATAAATATGGCTGATTGTTTCACTCTTGATCATTAATAAAATATGAGTATGTTTCTTTCTTCTATCTCGGGCATTCAGGAGCTCTCTTCATTATTTCTTAACACACCATGATAACACTTCATGCACTTATTTATATTTGCACACGTCTCTATCATTAGATTACTAAATATAAATTCACAAAAACACAACTAGAAATGATCATTCGTACGTAAATAAAATAAAAATATACTTTTCTCACTCCTATGGCTATGTGAAATTATCAGTTTTTGTTAGGATATTCAATTACATAGCGACCTATTATATGAATTTGTAATGACATATTTTAAAATAATTAATTAAATTCCATCACATTAATACATATAAATATACCCCATTTTTTGAAACTCATAGCATAATAACCTTTGAGAGCACATATATAAGAATGTAAATCATACTTCGTTTAGGCACTTGGCATTTTATAAAGTCCTCATGCAAAATAAAGCACTAAAAGAACTCAAAGTTCCCTAAACTATGAAATAACTCATGTAATTCCATTAGGAAGCACCCTCTAGTATGTCTAAAGTCTCCGCCTATGTATAAGATGTTTAACCCTAGTCATTGGTGTTTTCATTAATGTCGGGTGGCATTGGTGAAAATAAAATGAAAGGTGAAGTGAGACCTTGAAATTAATTTTAGGATGGTCTCAATGATTTACGTGCTTGGTTGGTGAGGTAGGAGCAAAGTGGAATCATGTACATGCAAGGTATGTCTAGTTTATATTTGATACAAATAATGAACGAGGATATAACAACTATAACAAGCTCTTATAGTGAGTATCGAAGTCAGTTGGTGGAAGTCTTAGGTCAAATTGATTCTTCTAGGTCTATTTATTGACTTCGATAAGGTATGAAACGATGGTAAATATTATGACAAGAACATGAGAGCATGAAAGTACATTAGTAATGTTTTCTAGGTAATATTTACATAAAAACAAGGTTTGGTTTAGGTCGTAAAGAAAAATTCAAAATCTAGCATAAATTGATCTTTGTGAACCCATCTACTCTTGCATTCAAATGAGATGGGTTACATAATTTCAGAGCTATCCCTATTAAAATAAACACGGAAGATGATGAAGAAAGGTGTTCTTCAAATAGCTATGTAAAATTTTAGGTCATACTCTTTAATAAAATTTGTAGACATACCCTTTTAGATAAATCATAGAATGAATTATTTAATATGCTTATAAGCATAAACTAATTTAGAAAGTATCAAGTCATTTGGACTTTTCATTGAAAATATATGAACATTTTTGTGAAGCAATTTTCTTCTCTCCAGGATTGTATTCGAGTTGATAGGAGGAAAAAGGTATTTTTGTTCCAAATGCATTCTTTGGTCACTTATAAAGTTTTTATTAGTTCCTTCATGATGATTCCAATTCCTTTGATCAGTTTACATGGTTTCTAATTGAAGATCATGTTACAATCTTAAGTGTTTCCTATTGTCTTGAAAAGGTGTCCGAAATAGTGATGCTAAAAGTTACTTCCCGAGGTGTTTACCTCTATCTATTGAACACAATAAACTATGATGTCATGCTCAAAGACAGAAAAAAATTCATTCATATCATTCATTGAACATTTGGAAAAAAATTGGATGTTGGTGATCCACTTGCTTATTATATAGTCTCCTCAAGTCATGTTTTAGTTCTCAAAGGCATGTAAATGAGATTTTCTCCATTTACATTACAATTTCAAGTTGATTTAAGTGATGCTCCTCTCAATATTGAATATGCTAGTTTAAAACTCCATACTTTCAAAGTATACAATTACCTTTGTAGATCATGTCTACGGCTTAGTTCAACTCTTGTTTCTCAAACAAGACCGCTCTATCCTCTTCTCGAAGTGTAAACTAAAATAGTTAAGTATTCAAGCTTTTCTATGCAAGGATATTAATTAAAAATGATCATGTGAAGGTATTTACATTATTTTTAATACATTTAATGACTTGTGTCAATTTTCTAATCTTGATATAGATGATATTATTATAACAATGATGACAATTTTCAAGATCCGAGAGTTGAGTTTGCTCTTGCTAGGAATAGTTCAAGGTGTTTAACGATAGTTTCATATTCAAACTAGTTGGAGGAATAGTTCATATTTTTATTAAGTTTTAAATATTAAAAATTTGCTAAGTTCTAAGGAAGTTACACAAATAATTTTTGTATCGATCCATGTCCGAGACAATACCACGACTTGGGTTTTCAAAAACAAGATTTTGATTTCTTGAATGCTTCAACTCATGGTATTCCATGAAATTTTATATACATCTCGATGGAACACATAAAAATCAAAATCAAAGGATTTTAACTTAAATTATTAAGTGTGAAAAGAGTAGTTTCTAATAGAAATTTCATAAAATGTCCTCGACTAGTAAATTGAAGTTTTCTTCATGTCTCACAAAACTATTGAAGTTCAAATCAAATTATTGGTTGATTCATCATCTAAAGAAGGTAGAAAAGTTTTAGAGAATATTCTTGATTATTAAATTGAGTTTATTCTCTTTGAAATGCAAGTGGAATGTTAAAAGTCAAAGGTATGTTTGTCTCTTGCACTAAATGAAAAGTCAATTGAACTCAAAAGGAGAATATTAGGAGTCACTTATTTTAAATTCCTTAGTAAAATTTTGAACTCTTTCGTGCATGGATAGTTTATGAGTGAAGAATATAAAAAAAAAAAAATTTGAAAAATGTCATGGCATGTGAAATGAAAGGGGAAGATATTGAATATTAGTTACTTGAATAATTTTTTGTTAAACTTTCAAAGAGAAGTTAAATAGTCACCTTTTATATTATAATTTAGAATATGAATCTTGAGCTATTTGGTAGTGTGTGGTAGTTAATGAGATAAAAGGAAATAAGGAAACTATGCTAGTTGAATTAAAATTAAAAATTATGCCAACAACCTATTGAAGTGAGGCAATCTCTAGAGTGAATAAGAAGAGAGAAAAATCAAGATGTTAAAGTGTGCATATGAATAAGTAAAAAACATAGAATAGGTGTAGAGGATATATTTGATTGATGGTGAATGCAAAGTAATTGGATAATGGAAAAAATCATAGATAGAGATATATGAAGATGGTGAGCATGTGAAACACGGATCGACAAAAATATGATTCATTTATAAATGAACTAAGCATATCAAGTAATTTAGATAGAGAGTTAAATAAATGTAGCATGAAGAAGAAGTCATAGGACATGTCTAGAAGTGACTATAGAAATCAAGAATAGGGATGAAGATTTTATGAATATAATAAATTTTTTTATTAAATGAGAGAATTATGTGATCAAGGTAAACAATGCAAATCCATTGATAATGAAGAGTGTGATATAAAGGTATAAGGTAAGATCAAAGTCAAAGGTGTAAAACCTGGGAAAATAGATGCTTTGAAAATTAATGAAGTAAGGTGTCCATGATCTGTTGAAAAAGAAACATTGTCACTAAATGGGAATTTTTAAAATTTAATTTTCTAAGTAGGTTCTAGGCTAGAGGAAATTGGTGCTTCTCTCTCTATCATCCGAGTGGGTGCTTAGATAATCGTGGAATAGGTGTTCCTAGTCTACTAGGTTCTATTAAAAACATAGAAGTGGGTGCTTCATAGTTTCATTGAGTGATAAAAAAGTTGAGATAATCATAAGACTTTGAAATGGGTGTTCCTAAATAGTGCTTTTAATTTCAAAGTGGGTTTTATCCGTCTAAGATTTTCCCCATAAATTTAGTTCTTGTGTACTTGTATTCTTACATGCACTCTATTTTTCATGATTTTATTTTGGCTATAGTCAAGAAGGTTTAAAGGTTGAAGAATTGATCTTTATTGATTTGCCCTCTGTATCGATGCTTCGATATCCAATAATTGGTATCGAGTGATGACTTCTGAATCAAGCCTAATAACTTAGAGGTAATCAATAAGTCACAACCATGTGTACATCAAAAAGTTTGTGTTGAGGAATAATTATGATATTTCCCAAGCTTTGATTAAAGAGATAAAATATGACTAAATCTCAAAGATGCAAATTATTTTAAAGAACTCAAGAAGTGGTAGTAGTTGTCAAAACATCTAAGTGTCAAAGAAAAGGCATATATTAAAGTTGAGTAATATTTGTAGTCTTCAAAGGATGAGTTGGAAAAAATTTAATTAAAATTGATGACACATCAAAGACACCCTAACAAAAAATCAGGTCTGGAAAGTAAAAATGAAGCAAGCCATTATGAACTAGAGCACGAGTCTAGTCATAAGTAATGTCAAACAGCCATTAAATCTTAGGATGAAGAATGTGGTGAACTAAATGAATAGTTGATAATTATTAGAGAAGAATTGGAGCAAGAAAAGAAAATAAATGAAGAGCTTGATCCTAAAGATAAAACAAACAACAAGAAGACAAATACAAGAATATTAAAGTCAACTAGATAGCCAAATGCATCTAGGTATGAGAGGAAATTTAATGGTTATTGTTTCTCATGTTCTAAATTTTGACATATAGCTAGAGAGTCCTTGAAAAATATGACAAAGTGCACCCATGGGGATCTTGTGATACTTAATATGAGAGGAATATAAAGTTTTTCAATTGTAGAAACAAAGGTTATATAGCTAGGAATTTCTTAGAAGAACATGTAAGCCAAGGGAAAAGGATGAATAAGGTCATATGTTATACATGTCATGAAGTTAGTCATTTCTCAAAAAAATGGTATAACTATAGAAAAATCAAGCCTCAAGAAGCTCTTGACAAGAAGGAAATAAAATGGTTTTACCAAGTCAAGGAAGAAAAGTTAGAAGTTGAAAAAGAAAATACTGAAAATAATGTTGCACAACAAACTAATATTGTATCAATAAAGGATGACAGAGGAAAGAAACAAAAAAAAAACTATAATGCCAATAATTACGAATTTGTTCCTCAAGAAGTGCTAGAAAAGGTGTATGAAGTGGAGAATTTATGTTTATCATGGACACAAATATAAGATGAGAGCTTAGGTAATGAGGTTATCACTCCCTAGATGCAACTGATAAGATCAATAAGTGTGTGAAGATGAGTAAAGGGAAGATAGTGTCATCATATGTTGTTAATGACTTCTTACTATTCTAAAAAAGTTCATCAAGAAAAGAGTATCTTCTTTATATTTGTAGGAGACATACCCTATTTTCTAGGAAGCTGTAACAGATTGTGTTTGGATTAAAGACACCATCATCGAGTTTTAATAAGAGACCTCTTGCAAATATATCAGATGTCAATAATATCAAAATCCTTCAACAAGAAAAGATTAATGTTTAGTCGAGATCAAAATATCAACACAACTTGAAGAATGACCACACAAGTTTGAATCACCACGGGGTTTGAAAATATAAAGTTTCAAACTAAATTTTTGTAATAAAGATGTATGATTACATTTAGGTATGTAATGTTGAGGCTGAAGTAGTTTATCATGATGGTTTTTAGGATATTGAATAGTTTCTCTTAAAATCATGAAAGTCTGCAATGTGTAAGTTGTTTGAGTCATATCGGTTTATTATTAGCATTCTTATTTGTCTATATAAGCGGATATTATTTGTGAGAGGATTTTTTAAAGGACAGTCATGAGTTCCAATGACATAGGGAATACTCCATAAGATGTATGATTCATTTGCGAAGTATCATATAGGGTTTTATATCATCTAGATATTTCTGTAGTGCGAGACAATTTAACACACACAATTACAACAGTAAAATACCAGGATAATTTTTTTTTACTTACATTGCTCATTGCAAAATGCCACAAGGACTCCAAGTAGGAAAACTCAACAACATATACGACACTTACATCAGTTATCAATTCACATAGACACATGACAACACCATATACCTGTCGATGCCACACTTTCCCCAATGAACGAATGCTAGAAATAACATGACCACAATAAAAAGGGACTTAAGGATTGACAACCCACAACACAACATCACCATGGTTACATCTAGAGTACGTTAAACATCCAATAACATTATTATGTAAGCATAATTTTCTCCCTTTTTCCACCTACATGATCTGAAAATTCGTTTCACAATTCACTTATTGTTCAACTAGTTAATTTTGCTCTTTACCCTTCAGACAATATTCATAACTTACATAAGTATTTTCCATATTTCAAATTTTCATATAAAATTCTAATTCTCTCATTCTTATGTTAAGATTATGCTTCCCAAAATGCTTATTCAATTTTAAAATTTAACCTTACTACACAAGTGAACCTAACGTGGTGTCAAGATGAAATCTTGGGATTGAGGGAGACATAGATTCAAGATAGCTTTTTCCCCAAGAACATCCATCGATCACGGAATAGTTATTTCACTACCATGGTTGTTAAAGTTCAATAACTTATGGACTTCCATTTATATTTATATATCTTTTGTTTTCTCAAAGTTTGGTCACACCAAGGCAATTTATATTCTTTGTAACACATGAAGATGTTTAAATTAAGTCATAAGGACTCCCAGTGACATTATTCCTAACCTCAAATTTTGGTTTTACTCTCATATGATTTACTTTTGCATCACACTAGGGTCTCATTATTACTATCGTTTTAAACATAAGAGTTACGAAAGTACTTGTCTGACATATTAAAGAAGCACATGGTTAAGCTTAATTCCAGTTTCACCTAGGGCTTCAATCTCTATTATAGGTGTGATTAAGGTTAAAATGTATTTACCCTATAATCCTTTTGTGAAAGATCAAGGCACTAAATTTTCACAAGCCCAAGACAAGACATTTATCTACGAGGGACAAAAGGGTTCACTAACGAGAATGCAAGACATAGAACAACTATATCGTGATCTTCATTTAGGTCATTTGGATCCAATATGGATTTCATTCACTGATGAAGTTAATTTCTAGATCTAATTTCGTAAGGCCCGGAAATCCAATAGGATACAAGGGAGTAATATCTCTACCTACTCCATAGATGGGAAGGTTACACCGCTTAGTCATTCCTTCTAACAAGGACTCATAAGGTGACTTCCAAGGCGGTCTTCACCACTCAACCTAGTGTTGGACCTGAAGAGAGGACATTCTTCTCGCGATTACCAAAACTAGAAGGAAACCGCATACTCTGGATAAAGTTGGACCATGTCATTCCTAAAATATGGGTTCACAAAAATGTCGCTAAACCTAATGACTATGACGGTAACTCCAACTAGGGGTTTTATTTACCTAACCTAGGAGGTCTCATCGAGTGCAAAGTTTAAGGTCATTCTACGGTTTTAAATTTCTTATATGGTAAAAAGGGATCACACATGCAGAAAGCTATGCATGAATATTTTATTAAGGTTGAGTGTTTCCATTAAAAAAAAACTCTTTATTATGTTTTGCAAGGTAAGAAGATAACCCAGTAATTAATTTAATCATTTATTGAATACTGAGAAGTTACTACAATATATTAACTTCAATTTCATTTACTATAGATAAATCAAACCCTTTTTTCCATACACAACTAAGAATCAAATTGAACCGGTGATTAGATGCACATTTCCTAAGATTTCCTAAAACTAGCATCTCCTACATATTAACAAATTTCAATTATAACTTTTTGTAACAAGAGACTACATTAGACAGTTATTCATTTTACAATGACCTGTAAAAATTACAATAATAATAATTAAATTACACATCACCTTTTCTCGTCATTCTTCCATCCTGCAAAACCCATGTGAGCATGATATCAGCGATAAGTCATTGGCATAGCATCCACCCTAACCTAACATAAGTATCATTTTTAGTTTCCCATTTACATCTGACAATAATTACAATTTGCAATCGAAATAAAAAAAGGTCTAGAAACATGTATTCATTGCATTTCATTTTTCTTCATTTTGTAAACCTAGGAGAGAGAAAGAGAAAGGAAGAGAGAGAAAACATCGTTTTGTCAAAATTTCTAATACACACAAAAGTTTCATTATAGTGTTTTAAATAGTTATTTACATGTGTTAAAAGTTTCCAGGGTGATTTGGCAACCCTACGAGGGTCCGTAACTTTCTACTTTTACATTTTCTTACTAGCTACAAAACATACAAAATGGGCTCAGAGGCTAAGAAACCACTTCCAAAAGTTATCTTCCGATGAGAACGCACAACATGATTAAATTTCCACGTGTCCCCAAATATAACAAGAATTCATAGTAGATGACATATTTTAAAAAGAGCAAATAGTTTTGTTTGGTGGCTTAGTTTTCTAGGCCACTGATCGTAGTTGACCCAGTTGTAAAAGGAAAAAGTTAGCTGAGGGCTCAAAAACCACATCCAAAACTAACATTCGATGGATGCACACGCAATGAGACACTTCCTACTAGTTCCCCTATATAAGGAGAATTCATCAGAGTCAACGAGACTGAGAACTAGAAAACTATTTCCAAACGGTGACCAGTTTTATGGAGCGACAAGACAAAATTGATCCAATTTGACCCTATCAACCGTGACGGAGATACAAAATGGATTCACCAAACTATCCTGAAAAGTACTATTTCCTATACTGAATGTTCCATGTAATTTTCTAGTATAAACACTAGAGGTTTGCGAAGATGGGAAGTAATTTCTCCATCCAGGTTTCAAATGGCGGTTCAAAACGAAAGCCAACTTTCTAGATTCATGACTTTCTACTACTATAAACCAATGTAATAAGGCTCCTATAAGAGCATCAAAAGGATGTCTTATGTTCATTTCAGGTCAAACCCTAGATCGCGGTGACTCCTCGTATACGAGGGTACATGAATGAAACTTCACATCTCACTTCCAGAGTTACGAAGGGTACTTAGTGAGTCTCCAAAAAATGCAAAATTTAACTATTTTAAATAGGAAGAAGGTCAACTTTATCAATGGGGAGTCAAATTTTTCTGGTTGATAAAACAATATTGGAGCGATCAAGATGGGTAAGAGTTTTCTAAATCATCTCGAAGTGAGGGTGATAGTTCATGGTTTAAAGTAGATGAGTTATAATGACTTCGTGAGTTACGACATGACACTTTATTGTTTTGCAACGAGTTGAAGGTAAATTTAATTGTATTAAAAATCCTAATAATATAAAATTCTATTTAGTTGCAAAAGATAACTAAAACATGAGAATTATGAGAGGTAAGGGAAGATGAACCATGCCTGGAGAATGAAGTCGGTCGAAACTACAGGATTCGATTCAACATCTTGCTTGGGCACTTCGTCAACCAGTTCACGAGCAACTTCAACTCCACCATTTTGCACACATGTCATCTAGGGAAATTGCATATAAACAAACACATGTTTTCTATGCCTTGATAAAATAGGTTGATGTGCATGCCAAACATACCATATTCCAACGTGTGCAACAAATAAACTCTAATCAGATTGGAAACTTGTTTGTTGCATTGGCTAGGGAGGATCCAAGGCCTTTTAAACAACCCATCTGGGCATATAGAGCAACCAACGTTGTCCCTCCAGCCACCTATATACCATAACACTTGCAACTCCAAAAATATGCCATACGTCTTGTCCCTTCCCTGTATCAAAGCTCTTATTTTAACATGGGCTAGAGTACAGCTGGGAAAGAAAACTATCAGGTTGGAGACCTATTTGTTGCACACGCCAAACAATGTGACTGTCCCACGAGGAAAATCGTGTCTCCTGTACACTGCAAAAAAATGCATTTCTAGAGAGCTGTTGTCCCATTTTTTTCATTTGGTCAAACGTTGTAACAATGTGCACAGAGCATTGGCAACTACAACATCTAACAAAGTCCATCAATATTTTATGCTTTGATGGAAGCCCACACAGGTCTAGGTGTGGGTGGAGGATCTTTGGCAAAAAAGGTTGTGGAGTCTGGCTTAACACGTACCAAATGCATTTTCTTGAATGTTTCTAAAGCCTTTTCAACAAACTCATTTTTTGCACATATCCCTGTTCCAAATCTTCCACGTTTTGCACGTTGGTCTGACAGGGCACTTACAACTAAATTAAAACTAGTAAAATCCCCCCCCTTTGGCGCAGCTTGGGAGGAGCTGGCATAGTGAACAAAACAAAAAAAAAAATAACATTTCCAATATGTTTTTCTTGGATGTCCATACATTGTCCCAGCTTGAGATTTTAGCATAGATCATGTGTGCGCTTGGAAAATGTAAACTGATTGGCTTTGGAGACCTATTTTTGTTGTGATGGTGAAACGGTGTGACTATCTCTTGAGGAAATGCCCCCACGTTTCCTGCACACAGCCGTGACCACGTCCATGAGAAGTTGTCTTGTTCTTTCATTGGTGAAACATTAGTAAACCACATCAGCCACCCACCATACAAATCCCCAACCATACTAAGCCATGACCACGTGGAAGGAGGTGAAGTGGTGTAGGGGGCGTTATGCCATGCATGGGTGTCTCCAAAGAAAAAAACTAGACCTCCCTTCAACATTTGTGACTACAAGAACTGTCAAAGAACCCACTCTCTCCCATGGCGGTGGTGCTCACCTCCAACAAAGAAAAAAACAAAAAAAAAAACAAAAAAACAAAAAACAAAAAGGCAATAAAAAAACATGGAGCTCGAGCCCCATGCCCTAACTCACCCCAAGAAGAATATCACGAGCTTTTATATTAATTTGAATCCTTTTATTTTATTTTATTTTTATATTTATTTTTTATTTTATTTTTTTTTATAAAGGAGGCATTACATTCTCCTCCCCTTAAGAAGCATCGTCCTCGATGTGACATACAATGAAGAAAGAAATAAAAAGTATGCAACAAGGGACGAATGTGGCGAAGGTATGCTCTAAGGTTAAGATTTCAGATCCAAAATCATGGTTACGGGGTGGCCCTAGGAACATTTGGTAGAAATTTTAACTTTCAAGGTTCTGTGAAGACTAGTAGTTCTCTCTTATTCATTATTTCATTAATCTCTTACCATTAACATTATTCTTAATTCAAGTCCTTTAAAATTTCATTTTTATCGAATTTTAGTTTATTTCTTCCTATGGGTTCCCATCATGAACTATAGTCACAACACCCTACCAGGGTCATACAAAACACCAAATTTTCATAAGCATAATTTTACATACGTTCATGACTGTATCACATCACATGGGTTTCACCAAACCATGGAATGACAACAAGTAGACCACATAAGCAAATAATTTCCAACAATTACGTCCTAGACATAGATCTAGTACACACATATGACTGACAACAAAATCAACACGCTGATACATATACAATGGGTATCACAAGCCCCAAAAATCCATGACTGCACCAACATAGTGCCAAGACAATATCCAATAGTCCATACCAACCAAGAGGAGAGTCAAGCCTCATACATAACAAGGTGTCAAAAAGACTCACACAGGTATACATAACTCACTATACCAATCTCCACACATCACAAGGCATCACGAAACAACTCCAGATATCTCCAAAAGCAGCATAATACGACTCCATATACCTCCCCAAAGCATCACCAGATAATCTCCATATACCTTCCAAGAGGAAGAAACATAGTGCCAGAACCAAGTCGGGTCACTCAACCATAGAGTACCATCAAAATCTCAAGTCACTCAACCATAGAGTGTCATAAAGAATAATAGGTCACTCAACCATAGAGGCATGTCTCCTTTCTCCTTTTAATGAGGCCAGGTCACCCTATTGCCTTGGGCACATAGAGCCCCGTCACCCCCAAACCCAAGTGACATAATAACTCGTGGTTCAACAACCCGTTAGTTATCTGTAACTCCTTGGGCATACCCCCATACAATGAAGTGGGTCCATAGGTTCCACCACTCCATGGTGAATCCATGACCCTAATCCAACACATTACGACATTAGAACCAACATAACAATCCATTCAAATGTCAAGTGGCAAAATAAAAAATCCTTGGGCTAGGCTACAAAACTTGTAAATATGACAAGAAAGTTTTAAAACAAGAAAAATCAAATGGCTAATTAGCCTTGGTTAGTGCAAAATCCAAATGTTAATGCAACAATCAAATAAATGCCCAAAATATAATAACATATCAATTAAGAAAAATAGTTGGTTCTAGCTAAAAAAATAATGATCAATTTACGAATAAAAAAAATATTGAGAAATTGCACATTACAATCACTATGTGGCCTCATACCGCCAACAAAGGGGTACTCATCAAGTTGTTGGCACTCAAACATCGAGCCTCAACTCGTGAAAATATACATGTAACCAGAAATGAGTAAATCAAATAATGTATCTATCATCATCTCTGCCTGAATCATAACTCCAAACTCCCACAAGGATCAACATAGTCAAAATCACATAGGATTATTCAATGAACAATCCAATAGGAAAGAAGCAGGGAACTCTAGTCACATAAGTTGAGCCTAAGGTGGTGCGCACCCACAATATACTGAGCAAGCTCGAAGTATACTAAACAGATAGAAGTGGATTTTCAGTCTATATAAGACTCCACTTCCTCACTCATACTCGACTCAAGATTATGAAAACCTAGTCCACGCCTCCTCTCTCCACACATACACTCTTAACAGTTTATCCCCTTAGGGTCGTTTAGTGTAAGGTCCACAACATACACATAACTACATCACTAACACAATGGTGATTCACACACCATAACCATAACATCTTATGCATGATATAAATATACAGGGTACAACACAATCATTACCTTCATGGGTTACAATACATCACATTACCACATCCTGCACCCAAAGTACAATCACCGTGTACGCTAGGGATCATACTCCCATATGCCCGTAAATCACTACATGAACCATCACATATAACATGAATTATATGTATGAGGAACAATATGTATAACATTATGACATATAGTTGATCACAAAACAACATGATGATGTACAAAACTAATCACAATACGGTGTCGAAATCATGATAAAATTCCATTCACTTTATATAAATTTTGTCATGCAATACATCACTACATCTTCACATCACATAAGGTCAAAATGTTCCAACACTCTACAATTCACAATATTATCCCATTCACACAAAACAAGGTGATACATCACACACAGATTCCTCATTGAATCCATGAAAAGGAGAGTCGATACTTTCATCACAAGCAGTAATTCACACGTGAATTTTTCATAGAATCCACATGAAGGAGAGAGAATACTCTCATCCCCAGCACATCAACATGATAACAAAAGTGCACTAAGTGACATACACATCATGTGTATTCACATTATCACAATTACGACATAGATCACATCACTCTTAAAAGACATTACTCTTCCAATATTTATCACCATCATGAAAATCATCACAACTCCAATCCATCCCAGAGGTTCGAGAGCATGAATGTCCACTCTGATACCATATGTAGTGCCCACACTTTAACACACACAATTACAACAGTAAAATACTAGGATAATTTATTTTTTTTGACTTACATTGCTCATTGCAAAACACCACAAGGACTCCAAGTAGGAAAAATCAACAACATATACGACACTTACATCAGTTATCAATTCACATAGACACATGAAAACACCATATACCTATCGATGCCACACTTTCCCCAATGAATGAATGCTAGAAATAACACGACCACAATAAAAAGGGACTTAAGGATTGACAACCCACACACAACATCACCATGGTTACATCTAGAGTACATTAAACATCCAATAACATTATTATGTAAGCATAATTTTCTCCCTTTTTCCACCTACATGATCTGAAAATTTGTTTCACAATTCACTTATTGTTCAACCAGTTAATTTTGCTCTTTACCCTTCGGACAATCTTCATAACTTACATAAGTATTTTCCATATTTCAAATTTTCATATAAAATTCTAATTCTCTCATTCTTATGTTAAGATTATGCTTCCCAAAACGCTTATTCAATGTTTAAAATTTAACCTTACTACACAAGTGAACCTAACGTGGTGTCAAGATGAAATATTGGGATTGAGGGAGACATAGATTCGAGATAGTTTTTCCCCAAGAACATCCATCAATCACGGAATAGTTATTTGCTACCATGGTTGTTAAAGTTCAATAACTTATGGACTTACATTTATATTTATATATATTTTGTTTTCTTGAAGTTTGGTCACACCAAGGTAATTTATATTCTTTGTAACACATGAAGATGTTTAAATTAAGTCATAAGGACTCCCAGTGACATTATTCCTAACCTCAAATTTTGGTTTTACTCTCATATGATTTACTTTTGCGTCGCACTAGGGTCTCATTATTACTATCATTTTAAACATAAGAGTTACGAAAGTACTTGTCTGACATATTAAAGAAGCACATGGTTAAGCTTAATGCCAGTTTCACCCAGGGCTTTAATCTCTATTATAGGTGTGATTAAGGTTAAAATGTATTTACCCTATAATCCATTTGTGAAAAGATCAAGGCAATAAATTTTCACAAGCCAAAGACAAGACATTTATCTACGAGGGACAAAAGGGTTCACTAACGAGAATGCAAGACATAGAAAAACTATATCGTGATCTTCATTTAGGTCGTTTGGATCCAACATAGATTTCATTCACTGATGAAGTTAATTTCTAGATCTAATCTTCGTAAGGCCGGGGAAATCCAATAGGATACAAGGGAGTAATATCTCTACCTACTCCACAGATGTGAAGGTTACACCACATAGTCATTCCTTCTAACAAGGACTCATAAGGTGACTTCTAAGGCTGGTCTTCACCACTCAACCTAGTGTTGGACCTGAAGAGAGGACATTCTTCTCGTGATTACCAAAACTAGAAGGAAACCGCATACTCTGGATAAAGTTGGACCATGTCATTCCTAAAATATGGGTTCATGACAATGTCGCTAAACCTAATGACTATGATGGTAACTCCAACTAGGGGTTTTATTTACCTAACCTAGGAGGTCTCATCGAGTGCAAAGTTTAAGGTCATTCTACGGTTTTAAATTTCTTATATGGTAAAAAGGGATCACACATGCAAGAAAGCTATGCACGAATATTTTATTAAGGTTGAGTGTTTCCATTAAAAAATACTCTTTATTACGTTTGTAAGGTAAGAAGATAACCCAGTAATTAATTTAATCATTTATTGAATACCGAGAAGTTACTACAATATATTAACTTCAATTTCATTTACTATAGATAAATCAAACCCTTTTTGCCATACACAATTAAGAATCAAATTGAACTAGTGATTAGATGCACATTTCCTAAGATTTCCCTAAAACTAGCATCTCCTACATATTAACAAATTTCAATTATAATTTTTCTATAATAAGAGACTTACATTAGATAGTTATTCATTTTACAATGACATGTAAAAATTACAATAATAATAATTAAATTACACATGGATTTTTTTCATCATCATTCTTCCATCTGCAAAACCCATGTGAGCATGATATTAGTGATAATTCTTTGGCATGACATCCACCCTAACCTAACATAAGTATCATTTTTAGTTTCCCATTTACATCGAAAATAATTACAATTTGCAATCGAAATAAAAAAAGGTCTAGAAACATGTATTCATTACATTTCATTTTTCTTCATTTTGTAAACCTAGGAGAGAGAAAAAGAAAGGAAGAGAGAGAAAACATCATTTTGTCAAAATTCTAATACACACAACAAGTTTCATTATAGTGTTTTAAACAGTTATTTACGTGTGTTAAAAGTTTCTAGGGTGATTTGCAACCCTACGAGGGTCCGCATGACTTTCTACTTTTACATTTTGTTACTAGATACAAAATGTACAAACGGGCTTAGAGGCTAAGATACCACTTCCAAAAGTTATATTTCGATGAGAACGCACACCATGATTAACTTTCCACGTGTCCCCAAATATACCAAGAGTTCATATCAAGTGAAGGATTTTAAAAAAGAGCTAACAGCGTTTGCATTGGAGGCTAGTCTTCGGGGCCACTGATCGTAGTTGACCCAATTGTTAAAGGAAAAAAGTTAGCTCGAGGACTTGAAAACCATGTCTAAAACGACATTTGATATATGCACATGCAATGAGACACTTCCTACTAGTTCCCTTATATAAGGAGAATTCATCAAAGTCGCGATTTAGACCGAGAGAAAACCAGAAAATTGGTCCGGTTTACGGAGCGACAAGATGAAACTATGGATTTCGGAGACTTATTGGAGGCTACAAAATGGCTTCGCCAAACTATCCGAAAAGTGATTTTTACTATAATGAATGTTCCATGTAATTGTATAGTATAAACATTAGAGGTTTGCGAAGATGGGAAGTAATTTCTCCTCCGGGTTTCAAATGGTGGTTCAAAAGCGAAAGCCAACTTTCTAGATTCAACAACTTTCTACTGTTGTAAACCAGTCTAACAAGGCTCCTATAATAACATCAAAAGGATTTCTTATGTTTGTTTCGGGTCAAACCATAGATCTAGGTGACTCCTCATATAGGGTACATGAATGAAACTTCACATCTCGCTTCTAGAGTTACGAAGGGTACTTAGTGAGTCTCTGAAAAATGCAAAATTTAACCATTTTAAATAGGAAGAAGGTCAAATTTATCAATGGGAGTCAAATTCATCTGTTTGATAAAACAATATTGGAGCGATCAATACGGGTAAGAGTTTTCTAAATCATCTCGAAGTGAGGGTGATAGTTCATGGTTTAAAGTAGATGAGTTATAATGACTTCGTGAGTTACGACACGACACTTTATTGTTTTACAATGAGTTAAAGGTACATTTAACTATATTAAAAATCCTAATAATATAAAATTCTATTTAGTTGTAAAAGAGAACTAAAACACGAGAATTATGAGAGGTAAGGGAAGATGAACCATGCTTGGAGAATGAAGTTGGTTGAAACTGCAGGCTTGATTCAAAGGCATCTTGCTTGGGCACTTCATCAACTAGTTCACGAGCAACCTCAACTCCACCATTTTGCATACACGTCTACCAGGGAAGTTGCATTAAAACAAAAACATCTTGTTTTCTATGCCTTGATAAAATAGGTTGATGTGCATGCCAAACATACCATATTCCAATGTGTAACAAATAAACTCTAATCAGATTGGAAACTTGTTTGTTGCATTGGCTAGGGAGGATCCAAGGCTTTTAAACAACCCATCTGGGCATATAGAGCAACCAACATTGTCCCTCCAGCCACCTATATACCATAACACTTGCAACTCCAAAAATATGCCATACGTCTTGTCCCTTCCTGTTTCAAAGCTCTTATTTTAACACAGGCTAGAGTACGTTGGGAATGAAAACTATCAGGTTAGAGACCTGTTTGTTGCACATGCCAAAATAGTGTGACTATCCGTGAGGAAAATCATTTCTCTTGTACACTACAAAAAAAATACATTTCCAGAGAGTTGTTGTCCCATTTTTTCATTTGGTCAAATGCTGTAACAACGTGCATAGAGCATTGGAAACTACAACATATGACAAATTCCATCAATATTTTATGCTTTGATGGAAAGGCCACAGAGGTGTAGGTGTGGTTGGGAGGATGTTGGCAAAAAGGTTGTGGAGTCTGGCTTAACATGTACCAAATGCATTTGCTTGAATGTTTCTAAAGCCTTTTCAACAAACTTATTTTTTGCACATATCCCTATTCCAAAGCTTCCATGTTTTGCATGCTGGTCTGACAGGGTGCTCACAACTATATTAAAACTGGTAAAATCCCCCCACCTTTTGGCGCAACTTGGGAGGAGCTGGCATAGTGAACAAAACAAAACAAAAAAATAGATTTCCAATATGTTTTGCTGGATGTCCATACGTTGTCCTAGGCTCAAATTTTAGCATAGGTCGGTGTGCGGGTGCAAATGTAAACTGATTGGGCTGGAGACCTGTTTGTTACATGGTGAAATGGTGTGACTGTCTCTTGAGGAAACACGCCACATGTTTCCTACACACACAGCCGTGACCATGTCCATGAGAAGTTATCTCGTTCTTTCATTGGTGAAACATTAGTAAACCACATCATTAGCCCCACCATACAAATCGTTAACCATACTAAGCCATGACCACGTGGAAGGAGGTGAAGTGGTGTAGGGGCATTATTCCATGTGTGGGTGTCTCCACAAAAAAACCAGACCTTCCTTCGGCATTTCTAACTGCAACAACTATCAAAGAACCCACTCTCTCCCATGGCGGTGGCGCTCACCTCCAACAACAAAGCCAAAGAAAAAACAAATAAAAAAAAAAAAAACAAAAAAAAAGGCAAAACATGGAGCTTGAGCCCTGATGCCCTAACTCACCCTAAGAAGAATATCACGGGCTTTACTTTTAATTTGAATCCTTTTATTTTATTTTATTTTTATATTTATTTTATTATTTTAATTTTTTTTATAAAGGGAGGCATTACATTTCCTAAGTATGCTGTTATCACTGAATCACAACACCCCATTATTATAGAAGTGCATATACTTGAATTCATAGTGTGATTGGATAACATGGGTACTATCTCCAAGTTTTGGTACTTGCTACTTGAGATAGACCTCAGAGAAAGCTGGTTCTTGCTCCTAAACTACCCGCCACAATCTACTCTAATGCAAGGGAAGCTAACTAATCTAAATTTATTTTCCAAGGGACCAGGGAGAGAGAATACATATAATGAAAGCCTACACTAAAGTGGTGATACACCAGAAAAGGAGGGTGTGAGAATAGTCTTTAAATGCATGAAATACATAAGTAAAGTGCACACTAGAAGAGGTGATGACAGTTCTCCATAATGTAGCAAAACGCATTTACAACAATATTTTGGACATACACAATGATAATGGATCCATGCAAGAACATAATAATATACACAATATTCTTGTAATCAAGGTAGAAGGGGCAAGAAGAATGCAAGAAAACACAGCAGGGGAAGATGCATCCACAAACTTATATTTTATTGCTTCCTGATACGCACAGTTCAATTGGTTACAAGAAAAGGGTGTGGATCACCATGCAAGGAGTCCAAAACAAGGGCCTACAACACATTATCTTCACAAAGCAATTTTGGCAGAGCTTTGCTACAAAAACTACCTCCCTTTACAATGAGCCCAACACTCCAATTTATAGAAAAATGAGAAGAGAAAGAGAAGGGAAAATGGAAATCTTGAAATCTATCCTTCAACCACTTGTAAGAGGCATTAAATGGATTAAAATGATTATATATTACTTGAATAAGGCTCCCCATACTATCCCGGATCTGCGAGAGAGAAAGAATGATGACCATGCCTCTTAATTGCTCTCCCAACCACCAAATAAACTTTGTTATGAACCCAGCCACGTTTTCTTAAAAAAATCAATCAATCTCTCATAAAATATGGAATTTATTGACTTTTTACATCGGAATTGAAGCCACAATTCCAATGGTACCAATTTTGTGTGATTTTGTTGAGAAATGCAAAAGTTATGGCCTTCTGAGTGCGGGCAGCGATTTTGGGTGGCGGGGTTTTTTGTCATTTGACGGGAATGAGCATTAAATGACTGGATCTAAATCTATTTATTTTAATTAAATATATCTACCATCTATAGAGGATGTCGTGCTCATTCAGAAAGTCCAATTTTGTGAAAATCGGAGCTCGAGTCAAAATATATGGCCATTTGAAGTTCATGGGTTAAACGTTGACTTTTCTTCTTTGCCTTGGCCGTTCGGCTATTCGCATCCCACATGTACTTTTTCCCGGCTGTCCCAAACCACGAAAAACAAATACTTAGATGATTTTTATTACTTTTGGTCGTTTCACCTTTTCGCATCTGCATGTACTTTTGTCCATTTGTCCCAAAGCTGCGCAAAACAAAGACTTAGGCGATTTTTATTGCATACTTTTGTCCCAAGCTGTCCCATGGACCACAGGACAAAATTATCTGAATTATCTGATTTTATTTGTATTTCACCCCAAACATGGATCGGCAGACGAACCTTGAGTACGACCCGCACTAGTATGACCCGAACCCTTCGGACACTGAAATGCTTTAAAACAATCCTGTAACCTTATTTTTGCATTTTTTCCATTTTCTCAACTCATGGAGATTTATTCTTGGATGGTAGAGTTAGAGAGAAGCGAGGGGACCCAAAAACATGATTTTGGGCCTTGAATCAATCTACTTGCTTGGGGCTGAATAATTTGATGCATGTTATCAAAATTACCTTGAGGGGTGAATTTTGGATAACAATTTTGGCGACTTAGCGGGGTTATCTACCTACCAGATGAAGAATGACCAGGTTCTCGCAGCAATCCATTGGGCATGGAGTCTATTTGATAATCTCTCAGCTGATCTGAAATTTGAAAACTTGTATCTTTGAGCCATTGAAACATTTTTGAGTGGTTCTCCTGCATGCTGCAATTCTTTTCCGAGGCTCGATCAATGCCAACATGCTCATACTAGAAGCAATAGGACATGTGTACAAGAGCTTAGGGAAATAAAAACTACTCTAACAGTAGTACAATGTGTATAAGCACTTAGAGGAATGGAAATTCTAAATTAATATTTACAAGGGTGAGAAGCTATCTTTCTAGTAGCAACGTTTGAGATAGATCCCATTGACTGGAATCTGTAACTCTTCACCATCCAACTTAGCTAGTCGAAGGCATTGCTACCTTTACATTCAATGATCATGTATTGGCCACTCCAGATGGCATCAAACTTGGAATGCTTTCCCGGCTTTGCACGATCTGCATCCCATTTCAACACTAGATCTCCAATTTGGAAGGTTCTAGCCTTGGCTTTCATATCAAAAGTCTTCTTGATCAAGGCTTGATCCTTCTCTATTGTCTACGCTGCATGCTCTCTAATTTCTTGGAGCTCCATTAATTCTGCATATCTAACCTCCATGGGTTCAAACTCAGCCAGTTCCAACTGTTTCATGAGTTCCAATGTTTGCAACTCGAGTGATATAGGTAGAATTGCTTCTTTCCCATACACAAGTTGGTATGGAGAGCTCCCTGTAAACCTCTTGGGTGTGATTCTATCAGCCCATAGGGCTGATTTGAGCGTTGTGTGCCAAGTCCTTTTTATTTTCATCCAGAGTCCTTCTGATGATTCTTAGTACGTTCTTGTTCATAGACTCGGCTTGGCCATTACCCTGAGGGTAATAATTTGATGAAGTGCTGAGATACACACAATTCTTCACAGCCCATTCAGTGATCTTTGTGCCCAGGAATGCCAATGCATTATCATATATAATAGTGGCAGGGGCACCAAACCTCGTGACTATCCCTTCATAGAAATCTAAGATATTGGATTCTTTTGCCTCCTTGAGTGCCACTCCTTCAGCCCACTTGGTGAAATAGTACATTGCCGTAAGTATCCACTTATGACCTTGACTCGGGTGGGATTGATAACCCCAATGAAGTCCAATCCCCATTACATGAATGGCAGATCCATTGAAATCAGGTGAAGGGCAGCGTTGCTAACCTTTCTTTCCCTGTGAAGAATGCACATTTCTTGCATTTCTTGATCCATGAGTAGCAATGATTGAACATTTTAGGCCAATAGTAACCAGCCTTCATGATTTTGAGAGCTGTTACTCGTGGAGCAAAGTGGCCTCCTACTTCCCCGTCATGGAACTCGTGTATGATCTTCTCAACTTGACATGTTCCAATGCATCTTAATAGAACACTATTGATGTCCTTCTTAAACAAGATACCATTAATGAGTACATACGGGATAGCTTGTAATCTAAAGTATCTTCTCTTTGCCTTGCTCACTTCTGGAGGGCACAAGCCTGTTTAGAGGTAATGCACCAAGTCTTGAGTCCAACATGGAATGAGTGCATCATCGACTAGTTATTCTTGATCATTACGTGTAGTAGTAGGACAACATCTTCTTCACCTTCTGAGTTGTCTGGTTGTTTGGAAGCAAGCTCCTCGCACAAACCTTTGCCACGAACTAGCTTGGTCACTTTGATTTCAATATCATATTCCATCACCTGAGTGATCCAACCTACTCTCTTCTCATTTAAATCCTTGTTTAGGAGAAATTCCTTGACACCGCATGAGACACCGGGAGTTGAATCTTCCTGTTCGAGACCAGGTGTCTGAACTTCTTCAAGCTCGATGACAGCAAGGACATGCTTTTGATGAAAGAATACTTTATTTTGTAATCTTCCAAGGTTTGGTGAAGAATGCTATGGGCTGTTCAGAACCTTCTCTATTAATTTGTTTTAAGATAGCTGAGATTGTATCTGATCCTCCAAACGCATACAACATGAAGTCCTTTGAAAAGTCGGGTTGATAAGACTTGGAGCTTGTGATATTGCATGCTTGATGTTTTCAAAACTCTCTTTGCCTTCTGCTATCCATTTGAATGCCAGACTCTTCTTCAACATCATTGTTAAAGGCTTCACAAGAGTAGCAAAATTAGTCACAAATCTGCGGACAAAATTTATCCTTCCCAAGAAGCTTTGAAGAGATTTCTTGTGGTGTGGCAATGGAAGTGTTTGGATGGCTTCAACCCTTTCAGGATCAATTTTTATCCCTTCCCTAGAGACAATGTGGCCCAACAATTTTCCCTCGTGTGCCAAGAATATACACTTTTTGGATTCAACAACACTCTGAACCTTCTACATCTCTAAAATACTTGTTTGAGGTGAAAGAGATGGTCTACTATATTCTTTGAGAAGAAAGTGATATCATCTAGGTATACCAACACTATATTGTTGATTAAGCCTTTGAACGCCATATCCATAGCTCGCTGAAATGTTGCTCCGGCATTTGATAGTCCAAATGGCATCTTCTTGTAAGCATACATGCCCCATTTTGTAGTGAAGGCCGTCTTGAATTGATCTTCTTCCTTCACCATTATCTGATTATAGCTTGAATATCCATCTAGCAATGAAAACCTTTCTGAACCAGCTACAACATGCAATATTTTTTCCATTGATGGAAGCGGATAATGATCTTTGAGTGATGCTCTATTTAGATTGCAAAAGTCCACACACAATCTTATTTCTCCATTTCTCTTTCTTCGGCACTAGGTTTGCAACCCAACTTGAGTGTTTGATGAGAGGTTCGATATGAGGATTAAGCGGCCTTTGCTTTTGCCTAACTGAGCTTGGATTCCAGATCCAGCTCAATAGTATGTTGTGCCAACTTTGGGTTGAAACCTCTTAAATATTTGTAAGTCAAGAAAAGACATCTAGGAACTCTTGACAATGCTGAACAAAATCAGATTTATCTTGTGGAGTACTTACTTTGCCAATTTGTAATGTCTTGCCTTCATCTACTAAAATAGGATTTGAATCTTCATCCTTTACTTGAATGTTCACTTTCTCCTTCCGGAACTGATTATTCGGGTTGAAGATTGACTCCAAGGTTATGAGGCCTTTTGGTAATTTGTTAGTTCTCACTGCACCACTTGGTCACCATACTCTTGCTCCAGACTTGCCTTGATTTCGGCAGAGATCTCAACTTCTTCTTGTAGGAAATTAATAGTTTCACGATCATTCTCGAAGACTTGCCAACTTGTATTGTTATCCGGAACAGCTAGTCTCACAACCAATTTGATACGAGGATGAGATTTCTCACTTTTGATATTTTACGTGATATCGAACGCAGCCCTAATTTCTGCCATTCTATCCGCTACTTCATTCTTTTTTTCTTGGGATGGAATTGATGCTAAAAGATTCAAAATCTTCAATAAGATCCCATACCCGATTTTTGTAGTTCTTAAACAGATCATTTTTGGTGGCATTTTTCTTTCTAACTTGATTCAGGATCAACTCACTATCACCAAATACTCTCAAATTCTTGATGTATTTCTTCTTTGCCCAGTGTAATCCGTGAATTAAGGCTTCATACTCAGTTGTATTATTTGAGCAAGAAAACTAAAAATGGAAGGCTGAGTAATACTTTATACCTTGCGGTGAAATGAGCATAGCTCCTCCTCCTGCACCTTTTCTACTCCTTGACCCATCAAATAACAATTGCCATACTTCATTCTTGTCCTTATGATCTGGCTTGGTGATGCTCGAGAGAGGTTGATTCTCTTCGTGCAAACAATAAATTCCTAGCTCAGATTCTTCTATTTCTTGATAAGGATCAAAAGCATGCACCTTACTTGCCCATTCATCAAGAGTCAAATCGGGATTCTTCCAACCTTGGTGTCACTTCATCGAGTGCTTGGATAATCTTCTTGATCAAGCTTATTTGAGCAGTTGGTATTGATCGGCTTGGAGTGTAAGGCTCAATGTGAAAGTTTGCAATAGGTTTAGATCTGATTGTGGCCTTAGTTCCATATCTTGTTTTGAACAACATGTGTGACCAATCAGCAGATAAGTAACCTCCAATCTTAGCTCGAAATCCCTTGACAAACGTAGGGCAAAGACTGGTGGAATATCTATCACTGAGATATCTTGCAAAACAACAACGTTGGGGCATGTATGCAAGGTAAGGCTCGGGTTTTTAATCACTCCCACTTGTTGTCTTGATGTCCCTTCTAATTGCACTACCCCTTTGGATATGACTTCATATCAAAGCCCCAATTGATCGAGATATTTGCTTGGGCATTCTTGAACTACTTGCTCCAGAGTCAATCATGCAATTGTGTACTAATTGGTCCCTAATGATCAATGAAACATAAAACGGAGGGGGCTTCAACATTTTACCTTGCTTTCCTCCATAATTCACTTCAAATTGGGAAACATTTGTGAGTACCTTCTCTTGCATTTGGACTTGTTGATTTGAAGTTGACTAGTCCTTCATGGCAACTTATAGCAAATCTCTTTGGCCTGGGATGGATAGTGATTCCCACATTGATATGTTTACATTCATCTTCTTCATCTGATCAATGATGTTGAATGGGGATGAAGCATCCCTCTACTGTCCTTTAGCTTGCACATTCATTCCTTGCACATGGGCGTAGCTTTGGCATCCGAGTTGGTTTAGGAGCTGGTTTGGGTGGTCCTTGCATATTTGGAACTACATTTTGTTTGCCAACAACTTGTGGAGTGGTAGAAGGTTGCAGATTACTTAGAGCCAATGGTTGTACTTCACCCAAATTTCTCATTTTGACTTTGTGTTGGCTGCAACACTTTGAGATGGCATTTGATTCATACCACGAAATATTTAGCTTGCCGATTGACAAGAGTAGTTTCGTTTGGAGATGTTCCTTGTTGAGGTGATTCTTGTTGCTGATCTTCTTCATGGATGGAATCTTGCGACCCACCGATTGTTTGCACCATCAGAGCCTGATTTAATGCACCGTTAAAGCACATTGATTGGTTATGTGGCTGACTACACGGGAAACACCAATCATATTCTTGGGCCATGTTATTTTGCACCAGTACCAAAGCTCTAGATGTGGATGTAACATTGGGATTATAGGGCTGAAATGGTCTATTGGTAGGAGCCCTTGCTTGATTCTGATTTGCAGCTACATTGGGTGGTCTTTGAGGCTTATATGGCTGCCTGTTAGGTTGAGCTTGAGGCTGATAAGAAGGTGTAAAATTTTTGGCTTGCTGCCTCTTGAGTGTAACCAGCTCATTACCTAAATTTTGCAATTGCTTCATGACTTCTTGAAGTTCGTTTGAGGCACTAGAAGATGAAGTAGAAGCTTCACTTGAATTCTGATTTCTAGGAGTGGGAATAGGAGCTAAAATATGCACTTGGCTAGTATTTGGGCTCTCTAAACTTGGAAAAAATGGGATTGGAGGCCTAAGAGCTAGCTTGCCAGCTTGAAAAGCAATTTTCAGCTCTAATGGCAATTCTATAAGCAAATGAGGATATTTGTGCCTCCCATGGATTGAATTAACATAGAAATATCAGAGTTTAAAGCTTTAAGGTAATATAGAAAAGCACCTTCTTGCTTGCCTTATTGCCACTGGAATCCTCTCCCAAGTCCTTTGAAATTTGAAGTTGAAGTCGGTCCATTTGCTCATTGGGAGCTCTCTTGATGGTTGTCGAGTTGTTCCAAAAGTGACAAGTTATCCCCTTCTCTCCAAACTACTCATGGAGGGCTATACATAGTTGGTTCCAATTTTGGATAGAGCACAGAAGCAAGACTAGGAACCATTGTAAATCCTTCCCTTTGAATGAAGATGCCAGTAGTTTGACAGTAACTTGCATCTCATTAATCTCATGGATTACACAAATATTAGCAATGTCCTTGACATGATCACCCTGAGTGGTCTGATTTTCTCCGATAAAGTATGGAATGTTCTTGATCTGCTGCAACCGGGAATTGGATTTTGTGCATTGAGAGCAAGCAAACACTGCTAGTGAAATTGACATATTGATTTGGTTGTGCCATCTGATTGGTAGAAGAGGTCTTGTTGATTGGATGAAAGGCTCTTTAGGTGGAGGTGTTGAAAAGGTTCTATTAGGTGGAGATGGAGATCTTTGAGCTCTTCTTCCCCTTATTTCTCTGGAGATAGGTGAGATAAACAAACAATCCTTCCTCCCTAGTTCTTGATCTCGTCTGTATTCTTCTCATAAATTTTCAAGGCTTAGGCTTAGACTCTGCTGAAACTAGTGGATTATGCCTCTTTTGGAGTCGCAGATGTGTAATTTCAAAGCTCCTTCAAAGCTGGAACTTACAACAAGTGCACATCGATCTTGTTGTAATGAAAGTGAAGACCTCTAAGGTCCCATCGGGGTGCCAGAACTGTTATCACTAAATCACAACACCCCCATGTTTATACAAGTGCATATACTTGAACTCACGGTGTGATTGGATAACATGGGTACTATCTCCAAGTTGTGGGACTTGCTACTTGAGATAGACCTCAAGAGAAAGCTGGTTCTTGCTCCTAAAATACCTGCCACAATCTACTCTAATTCAGGGAAGCTAACAATTCTAAATTTATTTCCAAGGGACCAGGAGAGAGAATACATACAATGAAAGCCTACACTAAAGTGGTGATACACCAAAAAAAGGAGGGTGTGAGAGTAGTCTTTCAATGCATGAAATACTGAGAAGAAAAGTGCACACTGGAAGAGGTGATGACAGTTCTCCATAATCTAGCAAAATGCATTTACAACAATATTTCGAACATACAGAATGATAATGGATCCCTGGAAGAACATAATAATAGACACAATATTATTGTAATCAAGGTAGAAGGGGCAAGAAGAATGCAAGAAAACACAGCAGGGAAGATGCATCCATGAACTTATATTTTATTGCTTCTGATATATTGCAGTTCAATTGGTTACAAGAAAAGGGCACGGATCACCATGCAAGGATTCCACAACAAAGGCTTGTAACACATTATCTTCAAAAATCAGTTTTTGAAAAGCTTTGCTACAAAAACTACCTCCCTTTACAATGAGCCCAACACTCTAATTTATAGAAAAATGAGAAGAGAAAGAGAAGGGAAAATGGAAATCCCTAAATCTATCCTTCAACCACTTGTAAGAGGAATTAAATTGAGTAAAATGATTATATATTACTTACAAAAGGCTCCCATACTCTCCCGGGTGCTGCAGCAGAGAAAGAATG
This sequence comes from Taxus wallichiana var. yunnanensis, assembly GCA_018340775.1. NCBI lineage: Eukaryota > Viridiplantae > Streptophyta > Pinopsida > Cupressales > Taxaceae > Taxus > Taxus wallichiana. Next base: position 935,482,337 of record CM031239.1, read on the forward strand.
ATGACCATGCCTCTTAATTGCACTCCCAACCACCAAATAAACAACTTATGAACCCAGCCACGTTTTCTAAAAAACATTGATCAATATCTCATCAAATCTGGAATTTCTTGATTTTTTTGTGTCGGAATTGAAGCCACAATTCCAATGGTACCAATTTTGTGTGATTTCATTGAGAAATGCAAAAGTTATGGCCTTTTGAGTGTGGGCAGCTATTTTGGGTCTGACAGGTGTTTTCTGTCATTTGACGGGAATGAGCATTAACTAACTTTGGGCGAATCTTTTTCTTTTAATTGAATATATCTACCCTCATTAAAATATCATTTGAATATGAATATGGATATTCATTTGTATAAGTGTGATGGTTTCCTATAAACCTTTTTTTTATAATCATGAAGTTACTTGTTGCAGATATAGTTTATGAAGAGAGATGCAACATGAAGTAACAAGATGAAGCTTGGTGATCACAAGGTGTTGATGTGATAAAATGAGGTTAAAGTGATCAAATTAATTAATGACGGTATTATTTTAAGCTCAATGATTTGGGAGTGAACTTCCTTGTAAGTAAGTTCTTGTAAAAATATAGTCAAGTGGGTGCTTGTCCTTGAGTTGAAGTACGTGCTTCAAAAGCTCGGAGTGGGTTCTTGATGTGAGTGGGTGATCACCACATGTTGAGATCATTGTAATTCTTGCAGGAAAATTTTCCATGATATTTATTTGATTTAAATTGTTTTTCTTCCTTATTGGGTTTGCCATGATAAATTTTGTGTCCTCATGTGTTTTTTCTATCCTCTTCCATTATAGCATTATTTCATTACTTCATTACTTAAAAGAATAATAAATGAATGTTTGATTGATTGCTAAGCTAAAATTATAAATTTTTAGAAGGAATTGATTCATCCCCTCCCCCTCTTAGTTATTGAATGTTTAACAATTGATACGAGAGAAGGTACCTTTTGGATTAAATATAACCACTTCAATGATATCCCTCTTACACAACACATGGAAAAAAATAATAACTAACTATACCTTTTGAATTTTTGAGATGGATAGATATACTTACTTTCTTGGACATGAGATATGGGAAGCTAGTTGAGCATGGTTACACCATTCCTAGTACACCTATCACTTTAGCAATTGAAAAGGAATCTCATGAGAACAACTCAAAAGCTATGAATTCCATTCAATGTGGACAATCTGAGATATATTTTGTAAAGTTCATGCATTGTCAATCAGCCAAGGGGATGTGTGAAAAAATAAAGAACATATATGAGGGAGATGAAAAAGTAAAACTTGCCAAATTGCAGACCTATAGAACACAGTTTGAAAGCCTAAAATGAAGGAGGATGAGAGAAATGATTTTTCTATGCAAATAATGAATGAAGTGACAAATATGATAAGAATGCTAGGTAAAGCTGTAAAAGGAATATGTAATTTTCGAGAAAGTACTAAGGTCCCCTGACTCTTAAATATGATGCAAAAGTATCAGTTGTGGAGGAAGCCAAGGACATAACAAAGATAAAATTTGATAAGGTTCTTGGAATCTTAATTGTATATGAATTGAGAACCTTGGGAGAAAAATCAGGTAATAAGTTACCTTAAAATATGAAAAGGAACTACACCTAAATAAAACTAAAGAATAATATGATATTGAATTGGATGATGAAAATATAGAGGTCATATTTATCGAGAAAAATTAGAAAATGCTTACCTAAATACAAAGGAAAATATCCCTTTAATTGTTACAAGTGTGTTCAAGTGGTTCACTTTGTATCAAAGTGCCCTCACAAGAACAAAGAGGAGAAATATGAACATGAAGAAAAAGGTAATAGACATATCAAGCATAAAAATAACTTCAAGAAATAAGGAAAGATGATTTTTTTCAAAAGTAAAAGAATATTCTACACAAGGAGGGTTCAATATCTTCAAATTCAATTTATAGTAACAATTATTAGAGCGACAATGATGAATCCTATAATAAAACCTTGTTCATGGCCTTTAAAACATCACATGAAAGAGGATCTAAAGAAAAAAATCAAATTGAGGTTGAAGACAGAGATGAATAAGGTGTTGCGGTAGACCTTGAAGCTGAATTGGTAAGTTATCTTAAATAGATGGAGCTGTCAAGAAATAAATACCATAAGCTAAGATCCAAACTAGAGGAATATGAGGAGAAAATTAGAATTTATGAAAAAGACTTAATATGAAGGAGAGAGAGGAGGAAGATGATTTCAAGGAATTATAAGATCAACTAGAGATAATGTCATTTTCATTCACATCTAAAGAATATGATTCTCTTAGACTAAAATAAGAAATAGAACACCTTTTTGGTATCCAAATTGATTCTCCCACGAGGGCCGAGCAGCATCACAAAATTGGAAGGATGCTTAGAGACAAAGGTGAACCATGATATGAGTCATTTTGTAGCCGAGGATGGGATTAAACTAACTCTTTTCCACTTAGGTGTTGGAGAAGTGGATAACACCTCACTGAGGGTTTGATCTACCCCCACTACTTTAGGTTGTGCCTTCAACCAGGGTGAGAGGACTCGTTCGGTAACTCGTGTTGGTGAAGGACATCAAGAGATCCTTCTCTGCACAATGTTAATGAGAACCTTGAGGAAATATGATCAATGCAACACAATCTAACTCTCACGAGTTATCACAATAGATAGTGGAGATGTTTCCTGGTCAAGGTTTGGGTTAATAAAGACAATGATTGAATCTGATTGTACAGTGCATACTTTGGCACTTGAATTTGTTCATTTTGGATACACAAGACAAATAAGTGTGGTTCGTGTAGGATTCATCATTTGAGAAATTTTTTGGTGGGAATTTAATCAAGATAAAGTTGATTATACAAAATCTTTGAGATATTTTACAAAAATTGGAAAACTCATAAACAAAATGCTTGAACAGCCAAAATATTCCTTCAACCAGAAGGTGTGTATTATTGGAGGCCCACAGATACATGATTTCACACACTCTTTTAGAATTCAACACAAAGGCTTGTGTTAAAGACTCAATAAAACATTACAAATCATTGGTTTGTCATGCCTAAGATACACTTCAAGGCTTACAAACAATCTTTATAAACATAGTGAGAGTAAAGTGATTTTATATTTTTTATTTCATTACGAGATGAAGGCTCTTCTCATAAGGAAATTACAAATTCCACAATATTAACACATGGATGATATCTTGTGTGACTCAAAGATATTTTAACATAAGATTGCAACATGAACATGAAAAACTATTTGAAAACATTCTAAAATAACATCGAACGCAATTATGCTCATGATCAACACAAATTTATTCAATGTTCATTAGATTTATCAGTAGGGGAGTGTTTCTTGAATGATACCAGATCCTATCAATGGCTGTAAAATTGTAACCACATTGAAGAGATTGAATCCAAAACAAAGGAAGATAAAATGGTCCCTCGCATACAGTCTCTTGGGAAAATTGTTTTCTCTCAAACTTTCTCGAGAAAAGTTAACCCCCTTATGCAAGAGTATCCTCATTGAATTTATACATTTAACTTTCTCACTCCTCCCAAATTTCCCCCTTAAAAGAAGAATATTAAAGGAATCCTTTGTTTGTTACAAGTTTGTTCCAGAAAGTGATGTTTAACTAATCATGTTGGTGTTAAGAAGAGGAAATTCATCCTTACGAAAAGATTTAAATATCTCAGAAATTGGTGCAAAATAAAATACCAACAAATTTGTTCTTTATTGGGACTATATCGTAATTCTAATATAAATAGTCAATAGGATAGATTAAGCCTACTGGCAATAATATTTCTAGCTCGCTTTAACCAACAAGGAAATGTGAGGATGCATCTTTTGGACCATTTGTTTTATGGTCTTGGCATCTAGGTGTACAAAAATATTATGCACCAATAATGTAGGATTAAGTCCTGATATGTCTATGTAAGACCAAACAAGTATATCTAAAAATTCTCTTAAAAGAAACAAAAAAAAAAAAATTGTTCTTGAGCTAAGAGTGAAATTCCCAACTTGACTATTTTCGGAAATTCCTCCATGCCAATATTTACATCTATTGTCTCCTCTACTAGTAGCTTAGAATCGTCCTCAATACATACAAGATAAAGGGAATATTAAGATCCTCTTCTATTAAAAGTGGTTCAAAGAAATTTTCACCTTCAAGTTGGTCAACTTATTTTTCCATAGATTGTTCTTTTTGTTTGTCTGCAAGTTCCATAAAGAGGTTTTTATTGGACTTAGACTTGTTCTTTTTGTATGTATTTTCTAAAGAAAATTTTCCCTTGCTAATTTTCTTGCTTAAATTACCACACAAATAATCCTCCTCCCTGAAGTACACACATGCATTGCCATGAATGGAGAAGTCTTTATTATAGTAATTTATTAGAATATTTCTCATGAATTCCCAAGAACTCACCAATGTCTTCTTCATTCTGAAATATGTCGATTAGCACATGTTTTTATTGGTCCCAATTCATGAGTGACGAGTAAATAAGATTGCATTTATGAGTGGAAAGGGATATGGAAGGGGTTATAGATAGGATAGCCACATCAGAAATAGGTTCGTGGAGTAAAGGTCTTCAAAAATACTATGACGGGAATCTATTTCGATTTCACATTTGAATGGGCGATCTTTGCATTTACAATAGGTATCGTCGATCTCTGGGGTGTGATACCCATATAGATGACTTCAAATACCATGTTAATACCTAGTTTATGATGAGGTATTTGAAGAGCCTTAATTGTACCTTGTTCATTGCAAACACAACCACATCCTTTGTATCCCATAGTAAGTATCACTCGATTGGGGATAACATACTTAGGTGATTGGTAACATAGATCCATTTCATCATCTTTAGGATGAAATAAAATACCTTTGATCCACTTTTCATCTTATAATAATGCACAAGGACTGAAAGCATTAAAAGGGAAATTTCCTAGATATTTGAAACTTGTAACATAACCTACCATGCATTATGGTTTATAAGGGAAGGTCTTGAACTAGAAGGGTCTGAAGATCATATTCTTGGCAGCAATTTTCTCTATCCTTCATCTCCCATGTAGAAAAATGATTTTCTGATGTAGAAGCACCATTTTTGTTGGGAGACAAGGTATCTAGATCCAGTCGTGAAGTGAGGGAATTTTACTAAACTGTAACATCTATCGTTGTATAAGGACATTTGTAAATGGAGGGGAAACAACCCAAAACTTTTGTGGAATGAGAATATAGTTGGAGATGTCCTTGAATAGTGAGGGTTTGTCCTTTATGATGTAACTTTAAGCACTAATTATATGTTGAAGGTACATATTTCATGGAATGAACCCATGGGCGGCCGAGAAATATGTTGTAAAGGAGCTCTAAGTATAAGACATGGAACTTCATATCATGATTGACATGACCTACTTCAAGTGAGAAATTTATCATACCAGCTGACTTCCATTTTTTTTTTTTCATACACCTTTATGGTGATGACCTTTGTCTCTAAATCAGCTTCATTGTACCCTAGTAGCCAAACTAGCTTTAAAGTACAAATGGTAATATCTCGATGTGCCATCCTCCGAACTCTTTTGACCTTATTACATTTGATTATGTCTTCAATATGTAAGGGAAATTATGAGAGGTATTTTATCATGGAATTTTTGTTGGAGTGAAGGTTATATGCATTATAAGAGAAATCCCTACTACCATTGCTTTCTGTGTCTTGGGTCCACCTCAATGGACAATATTGATACTGTAATGTCTTATATAGGATGCCTTTATGAAGGTTAAAAATTTAAATAAGTTACAAGATCAAAATTTTAGATGTGGTTTTCTCTAATTATTCTAACACGTCATATTTTCTATCTTAAGAAGTAGGGGGGGAGGTTGTAATATAATAACGTCAGCTCGTCACATTTCCATGGCGCACTCCCTTGATTTAATCTTTATCGCATTGATATGATCAACAGGTGGATTGACACAACCTATTAAGGCATCAAAATGGTCAAAAAGGTCTATCTTTGAAACGTAATTATCATTCTTGGTTTGAGATGACTTTCCATAATCTGAATTTTACCTTATTTTATTGTGCTTAGGAAAATTTTCCTTAAATATCGCCATGTTTATGTTGGGAAATTTATTAGGGATGGTAAAATCCATTTCCACAATGCCAATGTCAATTAAGTCTTGAATATAGTGTTTCAATTTTAAAATCTTATCGGTCTTAAGACCTTTTACCCAATGAAATCCGCAACATTCATTTTCCCTAAACCATGATGGCTTATGTCCGTCATCCCCATAAGGTGAAATTTAAATATATCTAACCATATTAACTACCTCTAACTATTTTACTATTGATGAAATAGAGTCGATAGAGGTGTAAATGCACGACGTTTATACTCTATAGTAAGAGTTCCCTTTACAAGTTTCAAGGAACATGGTTTTAACTAGTTGCACTCATTTAGAGTCTTTTATTGCATCATCTATGATTTTTTGTTCTTATTTGGAAGAAACTTACATTTATCATTAGGTTAGGGATCATTATGGTCATTATAATCTAAAACGGGTTTTACGCTACCTCTAGCTAACAACGATTTCTATTTTTGATTACACTTTTTTATCACCTATTCAAACATTATACCACAATGCATTTGTAAGTGGAATATAATTTTAGGGTGAAATTTGGGTACAAATATATCCATTATTTGTTTCTTTGGTATCGATCAAGGGGAGTGGCTAGCTAGCCCTCACCATTCTTAAGTAAGCTTAAATAGTTCTCGTTATTTCATTGTTTTATATTACATAAATCTAAGATGATGACATGATTTTTATATTAAATGAAAAGTGATGTATAAATTATTTTTCTAGTTTTGTCCATGTAGATATAGATCCCTTAAGGATGTGTAAAAACATTCCAACACTTGACCTCCTAAACATCGCGGGAAGAAGCGAATGAGATAATTATCACTATACGTGACCTCTTAACACACAATATAAAATTCCTTAATACTATCTTAGGGGTATCCTTTTACCTTTTATTTTTTAAATTTTGGAAAATTAAAATGATGCGAGAAACATACCTGCAACATGGACCTCTTAAAGGTATATGTGCATAAATCCTCAAATTCATAATTTTTGTTAGTACATGTTTTTCCTTCTTGTAAAACTATTTGATCATTTTCATGGTTGAACACTCTTGAATAAAGATTTGGTCTTATGTTGGTGGTGTGGCCCTTTACAAATGATTAAATTTGGATGTATCCCCACTATTATTTTCCACAGAAAGTCCTCACAAGGTTCTTCACGTGCCTCTCAATGAGAAGAGTAGGTATTGAATTCATGGTACCAATATTTTGGTATAAGCACAAGAATAAAATCCAATCACAAAAATAGTTTACTCTATACGTTTTTCCAAGATAGTTTGAAGTAAATAATGATAAAAAAATCATTACTTCTATCAAGTATAAAATAAACAAGACCTAACTACTAAGAATTTTTTTATGCGATCCTCCAACAAGGTATAGTAAAACCATTTTTAGATACCAATAAAGTCCAAGTATTTAAAAAGGAAAGTACAAATGTGTGCAACACAACAACACTATTTGGACAAGTTAATAAATATTTGCAAGAAAGAAATATTTTAGTATAAAAATGATGTTATCATGATGTGAAAAACATATCCTCAACACTAAAAAAACTCAATTCAATGTTAGGATTAAAAACTAAGCCTAAGTATATTAAGAAGTTATTTTTGTGTGAGCAATGTAACAATACAATTTATAGATTTAGACTAAGTTTCAAAATGGAAACAAGCGTAAGTATCACAATTATATGGCTATAATGTGGGAATATTAACAATTCAAAGGGATTCAATGATGATATAACCTAACTACATTCATAATTAGTCTCAATACGGATGTGAGATAAAGGGTGTACCATAAAATGAAGACATACCATTCACACTTTCAACACTTACATTCCGACATTGCAATCTAGTCATGTAGGTAGACTAAAACAGTGGTGAACACGTATATTTCTAGTCATATCCACATATGTTGTTATTCTTTTTTTTTCTTAAATGGGAAACAAGATAAAAATGGTGTAAATGAAGTGGTGATGAGAAATACTTATCGTAACTTTGGCGGACTTTTGCCTTGTCTTACTAAAAGAGAAAACCTAGGAAAAAGTAACACATCGTAAGTCTCTGATGAAGTGACACACTATTTAAAATTTGAGAGACCCTCCCTTTCTCGGAAAAAATGTTTTTACTAATAAATTTTTCACATTGTGAGATCTCTTTAAAGCATGATGTCTTATTCAAATTGGCTCCAAGCCAGAAGTTTCCTATTAGATCACACAACTAGGTGTCACAAATTACCTTTGTGAGATTAGTTTACCAAGGAAGTTACATTGAATAAATCTTGGAGTATCTCGACTTTACTTTACCCCTTAAATATAATGAGCAATAAATCCGTTCAATTTTATTTTCACCGGAGTGACATGAAGATAATCTTTTATCTAATCTTTCAAGGTATACTAATCAGTTGGGTAGTGGAGCAATTTTCTATTTCCTTAACAAATATACCTCTTTCTGAACTACTTTTGGGTTCCTAGGATCATCCCTCTCTTTATCTTAAGGCTTACACCAAAGGGAATTACTCCTCATTTAAGATGACAAGCCATAGCTCTTAACCATTGCATATACAATATTTTTCAAAGTGGTGTGTTTCCTTATATTTTGGATTAAGAAATTTTGTTTGAACCACCTTTTCTAACCTAAAAACACATGTATGTCAGAATTTGGTTTGAATATATTTATCATTTATTTGGAAAGTGTTAGGTCTTATACACCAATAGTTAGTAGTCATCAAAAAAATCTGCAATATCATAAATAGATGGTTTAATGTTATTTTGGTTCTCAAGATCATCCAAGGACATGAGAGAAGAGCATACACAACAAGTAACCCAAGTAGATAACATGTTAAAAACTTGTAAATCAAGGTTCATTCCCAATTAATCCAAGTTCTTTTTAGTGAATGAAAATAACAGTTGTTTTTATTATCAAGGTCACATAATGGTACAAGAGAAGACCATAAAAAATCTGAAGTTTTGTTGTTTACTAAATGAAAATAAAATCAAAGGATATTACAAATGCCAAATGAAAATTTCATTCCCTTAATCATAGAAAATGAATAACGAAGTTTCCCACTTACTCTAATGTTATAAAAATAAGGTTTGAAGCTTCTTTTGATTCTCAATATCATAAAAGGTGCAAGATAAGAGCATACACAACCCTTTCCCAAAGTCGTACAAAGAATGAAAACAAAAATCATTTATCAAACCCTAAGAAAATGTGTTAGAAATCCTATTCTAAAATAGAAAAATTTAAATAACAAACTCTAAAAACCATGGAAAATGACATAAGTAAAAAGAAATAGCAATTGAAACTTTAGAATTTGAGCAAAATTTTACCTTAGAATGTCAGCACACTTCTTACCAAAGCGGCATGGCCCCAGACATCACCAACGCACTTCGAACAACACTAGTACTTGCTTCAACAACACCAACATGCCTCGTCAAAAATACACGGTTGATTAACATGAGCACATCGAGAGAGACACCAATGCGTACTTCAAGCACTAGTACAACCTAAACATAAAGGTCAAAAATCCAATAGAACACGGGTGCATCTAGAGAAGTGTGAGTTTCACCATGATAATGTGATCATGGCACGGATGATGTGAGTGTGCCCCTTGCAATTTGAGCACAACCATGAAGACATGAGCACGCACCTTCTTGTAGTTCGTTAAAACACATGTTTTGATAAGAAAAATATGATAAAGCTCAAATATATGACATTCGAAGCATTTTTACTATACTTTACCTCCTTTTATACTTTTGTAAAGAACATAAAAAAAAGAAAATACCACTAATATTGTTTAAATAACAATCAAAATTTTAAATTAATGTACAAAAACATAAAATTTACTCTAAAAAATCTTTGAAATTAATCGAGAAAATTTCAATGATTAATGAATGTAATGGGAAATCTCTCACGGGCATGCCAAATGACAACACCCTAAACTGTTGCAATATGAAAAACTAGTAAAGGCTAACACAATAAGAGCTTGGAGACAAGCTCAAACCTAAGAATGAAACATCATGATCAAAGCTTAAACCATGCATCAATGAAAACGAAATGAAATAAAACATTTAATCTACAAGCATCCTTAAATCTAATTAAGTAGATGATCACTAATTAACATAGACCTAATTAAATCTAAGTGAAATCAAATTATGTTTGATTCGACTCACAAATGGTGATAGGATCTCTAAAAGTGGCTACAAGGCCATATTAGATATTCCTCTACTAACCAACATGAAGATTGGATGAAAATATTGAGCAAGCTAATCCAAGAATCAAGTAAGGCTCTTAGTCACATTTGCTATATGATATACTAATCAAAGTATGGTGTAAATTATGAAGGTACATTTTTAGTAATTTTTATAGTTTTCTATTTGAGAAAAACTTGCATCTTAGTGCATGTCACACTAAAAAGGATAAAGTATATTAAGGCTTGTTTATAATGATTAGTGAATTAACAAGTGATAAGCATGTGAATAGATTTCATTAACAAATTAGGACCAATTAAGACACTATATTGTTAAATTTTTTAATCCTTTTGATATGTCTTGGAGGGTAAAGTGGTGATTTTTAATGGTTGGATGTGAGGTTTTAGCCAATACTAGGGTTTATTGATACACATGATGGCAAATAGGCTTAATTAGATAATAATCACTAATTGTCGGTTCGAGAAGAGGATTATGACTTACTATGTGTCGTAAATTGGCATCCTAAATGTTAAAGAGGTTAGTTAATCAACAAAGTGTTTCTAATTAACCAAGATAGAGAGAAATATTAGTTAATTAGGAAAAATCACTAATTATAACAGAAATGGTAAGAATGAGAGTAATTAGTGTTCTTTTAGCAATAAGACTATGAAAGTTGATTTTAGGTGTCTACATTTAATGAAAAACAAAGTAATATCGCTGAGATGATGAACCATACCTTATAAAATTAGGTTGTCTAAATGGGATAGAACTCCTAAAATCAGCCCTCTTACTCACTTTCTCATTTGAATATGTACTTTGACCACTTCATGACATTCTTATTTTTCATTCCTTCAAACCATAGGCATGATTTTTCATATGTGTCATTTTGATGTTTGAAAACATCATCAATATCTTTGGATCTCTTTTCAAACCTCTTTTACATATTCAACCTATTAGAATAATTCTCCAAATATGATTCTAGGGCTTTCAATTTGTCTTCATACCTAGAACAAGCATCCTCTTTCTCCTTTAGAGCATTAGACAAACTTTCCATTTGATATTTAAAACCCTTGATAGCTAGATCATAATATTTCTCCATTTCACTCATTACCTCTTGCAATCCAAAAACAAAATACTTAGCAATCTCATAATTTCTCCTCCAAAGATCAGTTGACTTACCCATTTTTTCTTCAAGGATTTCCTTCAATTTTCTTAATGTGCTTCATATAAGGACCTACTCTAATATGAAATGTTGGAAGCACAAGTGAGTTACATGGGGGTAAATCCATCGTAAAAATATTTTTATTTCATTTAAAAAACCATAGACTCATGATTTTATATTTTTCATATAAATTTCATCACCATGTGTGCTTATTAAGATATGCAACATCAACCACAAGATCAAGAAACAAAGTACTCAACACAAGAACACCACATGTAATTGGCAAACCATCATGGGGAAGCAAACCCACCAACAAAAAAACCATTATATTTCCATGTTTCAAATTTAGTGAGGCACCAACCCATAGTTTAGTAGAGAAGTAACCCTAGAAGGAGCACCAAACTATAGTTTAGTAGAGAAGAAACCCTACAAGGAACTCAACCCCTACAAAGAGCACCAACCTCTAATTTAGTGAAGCACCAACTACACAAGGAAGATAATACCCCCTAGGATGAGAAACTAACAACTCATCCACCTTAATTTGTTTGATATCTAATAATTTTTATGCCACAATAGATGGAGATCACTTATTTAGCTCAAAAACCATAGGTCTTCAATCTCTTATAAACTTTCTCCTTCTTCACTTGTGTTTTCTCTAACCTCTTGCTCTCATGTATTAAATAAGTCATCAACTAATCATTATCTTCCTCAGCCTTCAAACACATCACATATACATGTTAATCATTCTCATTTATGTCACACTTCATCCCTCCTGAGACCACTAGTTCAAAAATGAACCCAAAACATCACTTTTATACCTTTTTGTTTCTTCCAACCCAAAGGAGGCCGGTCCTAAGCCTTTTTTAGACAAATTAATTATTTAAAAATAACATAACTTTATCAAAATAACTACAAGTAACCCAAACATGTAGGCCAAGAAAAACCCTTCTTCCATCCACCAAAAATCACTTAAAACCATGCATTGGAATGCCAAAATTATCCTAACACAAAAATATTTGTGCTTTGATGATTTTAAAATAATCACTCAAGTTTAAATTAAAATTAAAAAATAATACATGTCACGAATTATCTCAAACCATAGGAATATTTCATTTAATGGCACCAATGTTCTTTGTACTTCTCAAAATAATTGTTTTCCTCCACCCTTTAGGACCATGGAAACATATTTATGTAACTAGATCACTACAAAACATCCAAATCATTTCATGTGACCACGAAATTGAAATGGAAAACCTTTATAACTCTTTAAAGAAAGATATATGTCTTGAAAGAATCACCTTCTCAAACCACATCAACTTTTGTCTTCACCAAATAACACTGTCTAAAAAATTATTCTCAAAGAATATTTAGTTATCACATTTCAAGGAAATAGTAAAGACCTATAAATGGATTAATTGGATGCAACATTAATCCCTCGTCACTCTTTAGGTGATAGGAAGCATAATATAATCCATCTCATGATCAAAACAACTCAAAATATCCATCAAAAATAGTTATTTCTGGATAGCAAGAAATATTATTTCTCTCAAATTGACTTGGAAAAAATATAAAATATCATCGTCAAAAAGAAAACCCTATTTCAATGGAAATATCGCTGAAGCTCGTAACTCCTCTCGTAGCTCCCCAAATTTCCATTTTACCTCAAATAGATTTTTACAACCTCAAAATTACCCTTTGATCAGTCAATCTAAATAGGGCACACTTTATACATTTTCATCATCATCATGATCTAAAACCTTCATGAAAATTTACAGCAACTCTGAGATATCATAAATGGTAATTTATTAAATACCTCATTTTTACAACTTTTCCGAAACTATAGTTCTTCATAAACTGGAATTTTTAATTGGGGACCACATACTTGAAATACTCTACCACACATTTTGAGAAATGTGGAAGAGTCCTCACAACATAAAATCAACAATTTTGCAAAAGGAATCAAAACAGATCAATATACCAATTATTTTGCATGCTTCTCCTAGCTATGGTTTAGCTAGGGTTTCAAGTGACTTTATCTTCTTAATTATCATACATAAAAATGTGATTATAAAATAAGATATCATAAATGGTAATTTATTAAATACCTCATTTTTACAACTTTTCCAGAAACTATAATTCTTCATAAACTAGAATTTTTAATTGGGGCCCACATACTTGGAAATACTCTATCACACATTTCTAGAAATGTGGGAGAGTCCTCTACAACATAAAATCAACAATTTTGCAAAAAGAAATCAAAACAAGATCAATATACCTATTATTTTGCATGCTTCTCCTAGCTATGGTTTAGCTAGGGTTTCAAATGACTTTATCTTTGTAATTATCATACATAAAAATGTGATTATAAAATGACCTTATTATTTTAGATAAAGTTGAATAACTTGACTATGAATTTATGCAAAATATCTTAGGTCCCCGTGCAAATCATACAGTTCACAAAAAGCATCAAAAGGTCCATAATTTCTATAAACACACACGCAACTTACCCAATTTTAGTAAAACTTACATATCTTCAAAAATTTCTTGAGAATCACATGAAATGTGGCATGAAGCACCATGATAACCTGATATATCTATCCATTCTCACCATATATCTTATATATTCTTTAAACTCTCCATCCACAGTGACTTACCTATTCTAACATGTTTTTTCTCACTTGTAGCTTCCCAAGGACCTCAAATATGCATCTAACGTCTAAATTAAGGCTTGAAACTCAACACAAAACCTTAGTAACACTTATTTTTGTTAGGTTAATTAATTATACATTATATAATTAATTATTCAATTAATGTTATTAATTAAATAATGTTGTTATACGGTTATATTTCTTCATAACCATCTAATTGTCTTTATGTCTACATATGGGTGTGGTTATATTGTTTTAACAATATAATTGTAATTATTCATTTATGCTTCCTAGATGTAATATTGGAAGCTTATGTAATCTGGAATATGGTTGCACCTGTGCAACTTAGTTTCTTGTTTGTATTTAGTTGTACAATACCTATAAGTATTGCAACTCTTTCTTGTGTAAATGGTTGATTGAGTTTAATAAAGATAATCAAAGCTCACGCCCCTATTGCTCAATTTACATTTAGTACCGCAGTGAGATTCTAGACCTGCGAAGATGTGAAGGATTAGAAAGAGAGATCAGTAGAGATAGAGAAGATTGGAGAAATTTTTGCAGAAATTAGGAGCCTCTGCAACCTCCTATAACCTCCCACCCCACCCCTGCCTCCCCACATCCTCCTATTTATTCCATGTGTTTGGAATGCAATTTTTTTTTGCACTAGTGTTAGTGCACCAGGTAAAATTTGTTGCAAGTATAATTTTTTTAAAAAAAATATATTATTATTATTTTTATCCCCATTAGGGGTTTTGTCTCTAATTTGGAAGGTCAATATAGTCTCTGCTAAAATAGCAGACTGCTAGTTTTAGAGGACTCTTAGTCATTACCTTGTAGCGTGTTGCTTTGTTTTGGAGTACTCTTAGCCAACCACCAAACCTAACTCAAAATTTTGAATTTTGAAATTTAGAGGAAAATATGGGAAATCTGCAACAGTTGGAGGTGAATTTGGTGGAAAACCCACCTCTAAATAGCTAGTTACATCCAAACAGGTCTATAATTTTTTTATTGAGAAAAACCCTAATTTAGGGTAATTTTCTTTATCCTAATATGCTTGATTTTTTTATTTCGGAAAACATTTACCAAAGGAAGACTGACTAAAAACTTCATTTTAGGCCATTTTTAATGGTTTTTGGCATAGTGGGTCATTTTGGGCTCTGGAGACCACCAAGGCCCAAAAAACAAAAAAATGATTGCCAATCAATTTTTCCAACATTTTGAATGCAATTTGTATACTTAAGAATATTGCACTAATTTGCAGTTGCCATAGTCAATTGCAAAATTTGTAGCTTGCTTTGCTCGAAATTGGTAGAATATTATACTAAAAAACAAAAAAAATTGGTTCTGAAACACTCACGAGATCCTAGATCTCATCCGCAACATTTAGTATATACAGTGCCTTGAGGAAGCACTTATGGGTAAAGCCATTGTGACTACTACTACACTTAATGCTTAATATATTTGCAACATCATTTGGGCATCGACGCTTTAAAGCGACAGGGAGTAATAAGGTCATAGTGCATACACTATGAGCCATCCCATCCGTCTATGAAAAATTACATGACATAAATATAGGCGAGAAATTATCCCTAAAGTATGTAGAAAATTTATGCGCACGTATGAGGATATTTCTTTGAGTCGGTGTCAATAATCACACAGACCACTTTCCGTATTGTCTTGGTACCATGTATTGAATTATTTCACGTACATTAAGGCCTCTTTCACATACCACTTTGGGTATATAGCAAGGGCGAGCTTCTTCCACGTACCACTAGGTATAAGGAAGAGTGTGTATATAGAAAGGTTCGGTATATCAAAAGGATGGTATATAGATTGGGAAACCTAATACCTGGAGTTATAAGAGCCAAACCCTATCAATGTTTTCTACAAAATGGGCACCAATGCCCCCAAATTTTTTCTTCTAGATTCATAACTACTCAAAGGAAACAAGTATGCTACAAAGAAGACAAAAATCAATACACACTTGAGTTTAAAGAGATGTCACCTACTCGTGAATGGTACTCGAGACTAGATAAACTACCGATACAACACAATAACGACAGTTTGATAAAGCATATCGGAAGGCTAAACTCATCATATTGTTTGGAGTGTCCAACAATGTGCAAACCCACATTCAAGATGCCAAAACAGCCAAAGAAGCATGGGATAAGTCAAGCATAGTATACGAGGCCAAAAACAAGAATGTTATATTGAATTTGCAGAGTCAGTCACACACATTGAAGTTCAAGCAGAATGAGAAAATAGAAGCTTTCTTAAGAAGAGTTTCAGATTTGATGGCTTCACTTCTAGCCATAGGAGAATTGGTTAAAGACTATGATCTCAGTCACATTGTTCGATAGCACTCCCTTCTTCATCTTTGTATTTTTGTAACAACACTAAACTTGTTAGATATGATAGTTTGTTTTGAAAAATTAGTAAACCTACTACAACAAGAGGAAACAATGCACAAATCTTCCCATCGAAAATGGAAAGGAAAAGTTAAAGGAAAACCCAATTCCTATCAAAAGTCCCAAAATCAAAATCAGTATCAAAGGGACAGACAACCGAAGAAACAATGTCCAATTTGTAAAAGAGGGCATGTCTTAAAATATTGTTGGTATAATACTTACAAGAAAGGTTCATCAAGAAACTCTGGACCTCCACAACTACAATCTTACAAGGGACATTCTAACAATAATCATGGGTAGAAAAAGGGGAACTAGAAAAGGAGACCCTATCATTAAGGAAATATTGTTGAGCAACAAGAATAGTCAGATAATGAAGACTACTTGTTCATTGCTCGATCAAGTGAACCATCCACACCATCTAGTGATGTTTGGTGTGTTGATTCAGGGGCCACTCAACACATGACCAGCCATAGAGACTAATTTACTTCCATGAAGGACACGCCATCGAAAAATCATATTTCCTTGTGATATGATTCTCCATATACTGATTTAGGGATTATGAGTATTTCACTACAACTTGGTTCACGCAATTGTACACTATCGGATGTCTTATATGTCCCACTGGGTTGACAAAGAATTTTCTTCTAGTCATTTAATTCCTTGATCACAACCTAAAAATTGACTTTGATAGTCCTTCCGGCAAGAAAACATGTTTGATTCGAGATAAATCGAGAGAATCGAAAATAGTTGCAAAAGCCTCAAACATAAGATGCATGTTCCACCTTGATTTTATTCACAGAGATGATCAAGCTCTTGTGGCTAAGAACTCCACCTCAAAGGCAATGGTGTGGCATAGGAGACTTGGTCATGTAAGTTTCAAGTATCTTGAGACACTTCACTAGTGCAATATGGTACATAGGCTGCCATCTTTTTAGAAGGATACAGACAAGTCTCCTCACTTCCTAGCAGGTAAAAAACATAGAGTGTCATTCCAAAAGAGTACATATCGAGCTCATGGTAATCTTGATTTGGTTCATACCGATATTTGCAGTCTAATGCAATCGAGTCGTTATGGATTTCAGTACCTCACGCTATGTGTTAACAACTATTCAAGGAAAATGTGGATTTTTTTTCTTCGCAAGAAAAGTGAAGCTTTTGAAACTTTTAAGAAGTTCAAAGTAGCAATTGAGAATGGCTGGTTCTCACATCAGAACTCTCTACTCATATTGAGGGGGAATTCATTAGTGATGAGTTAAAAACTACCTACAAACTCATGGGATTGATAAAAAAATGCCTTCTCCACACACGTAGTGTGAGAATGGTATTGTTGAGAGAAGAAATCATACTATCATGGAAATGGTGCAATGCATCATTGATGATTTTTGAATTCAAAGACAATATATTTATTTTTCAACAGAGTGCCCACAATTTCTCTTGAAGGAGTAACACCACAAGAAACATGGTCAAAATGGAAACCTTCTATTGCACACCTTAGATTATTTAGGTGCAAAACAAGCATGCACATACCCAAGCAGAATAGAAATAAATTTGTCATGAAGTCATAGAAACTCATCTTCATTGGGTACATATTGATGAATCCAAAGACCAGTAAAAGTCTACACCAAAGTAGACATGTTAAGTTTTGAGAAACATGAAGCACGAGTCTCCTACTCTAGACTCAACTCGATGTAGATTCTTCACCACTTATAAAACTTGAAGCTAATGTTCTCACAGAGATGATGAAAGTGAAGATGGAGATGTTGGTGTTGATCAAATAGAACCATGACCCATGAGAACAGTTCAATGTATGCCCAAATGGTGTACTAGCACATTACGAGATGCATGAATGGATGCTCCATCGAATACATCCACCCTTGGACCACGGACTTGCAATAAATAAAGAGAAGAAGTTAACTTTTCTTTGATGAGTAGAGCTATCGAATCTAATGATCCCTCTATAGTCCAGGAAGCCCTACAATCAAAATCTTGGAAAGATGCCATGGATTACGAATATCAATTAGTGATGAACAATAACACTTTTCAACTTGTTGGTCTTACACCGTGGAAGAAACCCATTGGATGCGAGATGGATAGTCAAAACAAAGTACAAAGAATATGGGATAGTCGATAAGTATAAATCAAGACTAGTAGAAAAGGGGTATGCACAAAAATAAGGCATTGACTACAAGCATACATTTGATCCCATAACTAAGATCAAAACAATCAGGATGATCTTTTCTCTAGCTGCACATTTTGGTTGGAAAGTCCATTAGATGGACATAAAAATTTCCTTCCTAAACGAATATTTACAGGAATAAGTCTACATGACTCAACCCGAGGGATATGTATTACCTAGTCAAGAAGTAAAGGTATGCAGACTCAGATTATATTTGTATGGACTCATCCATGCACCCCGAGCATGGTACATCAAGACTGATGAGCATCTCATACAACATGGATATTCTATAAATCCATATGATCTGAATATTTACCTCAAAAAGAAAGGTGGGATATTGTGATTGTTGTTTTCTATGTCAACAATCTAGTTATCACTGGCAGATCGGTGAGGATGATCGATGCAATGAAGAAATATCTTAATCGATCGTTTGACATGACCGATCTTGAGCTGATGCATTTTTTTCTTGGATTGGAAGTATGGTAGAAAGAGAATCACAATTTTGTTACTCATAAGAAATATACCAAGACAACGCTCAAGAAATTTAGGATGATGATTTACACACTGATTGTTATACCTCACGGAGAACAGATTACGTTATCTTGTTCAGATTTACCTCCGAAGGTAAGTGCCACTCTCTATTTGTAGTTTATTGGGAGTCTCATTTACTTGACCTACACTAGACTAGATATTTTCTTCGCGGTAAGCTATTTTTCTAGGTTCATGTAGGAAATGAAAGTGTGTAATTGGAAACAAAAAAGGTTCATCTTGATATATCTCAAAGTAGGAATAGATCTTAGTCTAGAATACAAGAAGAATGATAACTTCTTCTTGTCAGGATATTCAGATTCAGATCATGCAGGAAATATTGATGATAGAAAATCCACTTCAGGATTTGTATTTTTTATGGGATCTGGACCAATATCATGGGGAAGTAAGAAATAACACTTCATTTCTCATTCTTCTATAGAAGTTGAGTATCGTTCTGCAGGAGAAGTTTTCTGTGAAGTGATTTGGCTATGTCACATAATAGAAGGACTTGGAATACCACGGGACAAATTGATGACCATGTATGTTGACAATGATGGTGTTCTCAAACTTGTTTGAAATCTAGTGTTTCATGAGAGAAAAAACCACATTGAGGTATAGATTCATTATATACCCAGAGCATGTATTGAAGCACAACATCCAACTTCAATTTTTTCCAACGGATGAACAACGAGTAGATATCTTCTACGAAGTCACTTGCACATGAAAAGTTTGATTTGTTCAAAAAAAATCTCTCCTCATCCCTTAAGACAAGGCACAATTAGGGGGAAGGTTAGGTTAATTAATTTTGTTAAATGGTTATATTTCTTCATAACCATCTAATTGTGTTTATTTCTACATACAGGTGTGGTTATACAGTTTTAACAATTTAATTTTAATTATTCATTTATGCTTCCTGAATGTTATTTTGGAAGCTTATGTAATCTAAAATATTGTTGCACTTGTGCAACTTATTTTCTTGTTTGTATTTAGTTATACAATACCTATAAGTATTGCAGCTCTCTTTCTTATGTAAATTGGTGATTGAGTTTAGTAAAGATAATCGGGGCTTCCACCTATGTTGCTCAACTTAAAATTTCATGATGCTATTACTCTCCAACATTAATCATCAGCTCTAAATATCATATCTCTACCTCATTTTGCATTCTCAAGGCTAGAAACAAGTCCGGAATGACTTAAATCAACCATGACAATGTTTTACTTGACCTTGCTAACCTCATGCAAAATCATCTACACCTAAAAACATCATTAGGACCATATTTGACTTCATCAAACTCAAAAAAACTTTTGAAAAATGAAACCATGAATTAGCTCACTCAACCATCCTCCAGGACAACATGACAACTCACACAACCACTCAATCAACACGCCGACACCCTGAATAAAACCATATGGGGACTCACATTAAAACATTACACCCGTTTCCATCAATAGGGGTTAACATCAATGACAAAAAAACAATATAATGGCTAAAAGAATATATATCAGAATCCTTTTCTACTCCTTCTCCTCTTTAATAGATCTTTCCTTGGACCTAGGAACAACTACAAATTATTATTTTTAATTTAATAATAGCCTAATTAAATTTCCCTTGGGTCTTATTTTCTTGAGAAGAAGCATCCACTTGGGGAATTTTAAATGCTTCAGTGGTCCTTGTGCTACAAGGTTCTAATTCAAGTATCCATTTGGGAAAGAATCTTTGGGATGTGGTTGATTATAAGGAAAACACGAATCTAAGTCTTTAGCAACATTAACTAGAATAAGGGTTCTAGATGAAGATGGATCATTTGAATAAGAATTAATTGGTTGATTTTTAAACCTATAAGACTAATTTTTATGTAAGGATGTCTAGAGGATTAAAAGGAACTTGATAATGCTAATTATCTTGATATATTTTTCTTTTAATGACTAATAGCTCATTCCCTATTGTTTTAAAAGTTCCTTTTATTTCATTTATCTCATTGGGATAAACAATAGTAGCTTGACCTTGTTTAAAAAAATTTGAAATAGGAGAAAGTTCTTGAAATATGATCATAGAAGGTCTAGAGGCTAATTTTCCTCCTTGAATAAGATTGTTTTCTACTTTTATTGCCATATCAAAGGTATTAGAAAGTGTAAAACCACCTATAGGTTGCATCATCACAATAATTTCACTATTCAATTCCCTTAAATAATATCAAAAATCATGTACAGATGATGGTTTTATGGTCCCTAGTATCCTTTCCCATGTTCTTATAAATCTCAACTTAATTTTTTCCATAAACTTTTGAGGTGATCTTTTAATAGTAGCAATTTAGCCTCCAAGTAATAGATTATATGATTTTTATTTGAATTTTTGTAATAGGATATATCTTATTCATCTCATTTAGACAATGTTCCTATGGGAAAGATTCTATAGCACTAGAGAGATTGATCTCGGAAGGGTACAGGATTAATCTTAATGTAACATTTTGTTGTGTAATATTAATGCTTGGGTTTCAGATTAGCACTTAGGGTGAAACCACGGTCGAGGACAAGAAAGTCCCTCCTTTTTAATGGGAGAGGTTGCTTTATTAAAAGGGGAAAAACCTATGTACATATGCATAGTCTCTCATTGATGGTGGTTTCTCGTTATCCAAAAATGTGTTTTAAGCTTGGAAAGTTAACAATACATGAGGATAGAAGACTTTAAAGAGAGGAGGGAGGCAGAAGAAGATAATACTTTTGGGGAAAAGAGATGGCAGAGAAAACCCTTATATGTATTGTGTAAATGAGATACAAAATAGAACCATCCTTGTTTATAAGCGACACAATTCACGAGACACAAAGTTTTGGAAATTGTATAAACTAGAATAAAAAGTTTCCAAGCACACAAGGATTAGATGATTCAAAAATCAGAATCGAAATAAAGAGAAAGCCACAAGAAAAGGGGAAAAACCTTTGTATTGATTTATTCCAATTCAAAATTACAGTTCTAGAATAATCAAAATTCCAACCCCTACAATGGCTTTGAAAGCCCATGATATAGCTTACAAGAGATAGTTACAACTTCCTTAAACAAGAAATCAATGGTTATCACTTATTATAATCATTTGTGCCCCTTCAAATTTTTGATTCACAGAGAAACATTAATGGCGAAAGAATAGGTTCAAAAATATATGGCCGTTACATTAGTTTTCCAGATTAAAACTTTGGTGGTTTGATTTTATTTTACAACTTCAAATCTAGGACACCCACATGGAAGGAATTGATTGGAATATGCATGCGAGATGCCTTGAATGTCTACCTTTTCTTTGGTGAGGCTTTATATCGACCCTTGACACTTAGTGGGCCGAGTGCTCATTTAGAACTTGCCTCTAGATTTTGTCTTTGAAGTTGCGCTAGGATGACATGTGGAGGCTTCCGTTGATTCTTCAAACTTAGCTGATCCAAGGTTTGTTCTGTTTGAATCATGTTGATCCATAAACAAGTGGAGAGCTGGTAGTGATTTGAGTTTCCGCTTTGGAAGTGCCTTCTGAAATTACACCAAGCTGACGTGTGGATCCTTCCATCGAGCTTAGACTTTTAAACGACCAACTCTGTCTCTGTATTAAACTTGGACATGTGGTGATATGATATTCATTTGGAAATTGGCCCTTTGGTTTTACTTCTAAAATCTCATCGTTTAGACATCTGGAGGCCTCCATTGACCCGCCCATACTTAGTCAATTTTAACGATCTTCTCTATCCCATTTGGACCTGGGACACATGGAGGATTGGCACAAGCTTGAGAACCATCACCTGGATTTAACCCTTGACACTGCAGGTGATGAGGCACATTACATTGTCACTTTGAAACTTCAATAATTATCCAATTTTAGCTTTTTTACATTCATTTGAACCCGGGACACGTGACAAGCTAGCGCTTATTTGAGGACCATCCCTTGGACCCCACCCCAAGATTTACACTATTTGGACACATGGAGGCTTCTGTTGAACCTTGAAATATGGCCAGACCGCATCCAATCAAAGATATACATGTATTACCCATGGACTGGGGAAAAAATTAATGGGGAAAATATGCCTGCCATTCCTAACTGTCGGAAGAAAATAAAAATAAGGGGAAAGACTCCAATGTTACGCCTGATTTTTTAACTATTATCCATGAATGGGAAAAATGCAAACAATGTCGGCACGACATGATCTAACTCTCCAAGGAATAGAATAAATTTTTTGAAAAATAACTCCAAAAGAGGGGAATTTTGGGGCCGACAACAATGGATTTTTCTCGGGATGACTTTGTTTGGAATGAAGACACAAGCCAAGATCAAGCGTAAATAAATCTAGGAAATAGGACCGAGTGCCTTATCCATTGGGCAAAGGATTTGAAATCAAAAGTAATAAAAGGCAACACACATAACAAGGAATGGGAAAGAAAACAAGCCAAAACTGGGAAAGACCCAAAACAAAACTTTAAAGAACAACCAAAGCCAAAACACTGTACAAAATATACAAAAGGAATTCCTAGTCACCTAGGACTTGAACAACTAAAGAGACTACCCACTATAAGGAAGTGGGAGAGGAGAACCATCCATGTAAACTAGATAAAAATAGTTTTCTCCAACAAAATGTCTAATTCTAAAAGGATGGTAGTGCAAAATCACAAAGCACCCCTGGATGCGAGATCAGGCTTCTAGGTTGATCACTCAGGCATCTAGTGTGATTCCACAACAGGGAAACCTCTCTCCAAGCATGGGACTTGTGAAACTAAGAGAGGAATCTCCGAGAGAAGGCTGGTTCTTGCTCCTAAACTACCCGCCACAAGCTATTCCAGTGCGAGCAAGATAATATAATCCTAATCTAACCATGCCAAGGAGACAGAGAGAGAGAGAGAGAGAGAAAGGAAAAGAACAAAATCCTACACTAAAACGGTGATACACCGAGAGAAGGAGAATGTTGGACATCTATCAAAAGCGCCATGGGACAAACAGAGGTGAGCAATGGGAAAGATGGACGGATGCATCACGAGCCCAAGGATAGATTTCACACAGAAAATGTCCCAAAACTCCATGAACATAGCTCCAAACCTACAATGAACATTCTAACATGCATAAATACAAAGCAATGAAGAGAGGCGAGAAGAGATCAAGTAAAAATGAGCAAGGATGGACGGATGCATTACAAAACATGTTTTGTTGCTCAGGAAGTTTGCACAGAACATCATTTCAATAGTAAAAGGCAAAAATGCCATTACAGAGCAAGGGAGGAGGTTGAAATCCATTTTCAACCCTAGAGAAGAAAAGAAGGAGGGCGAGCCGAACGGATGAACAACTTGTAATGTCCAGCTTTTGAAAGAAGGCCCTCTGTACAATATATAAGAAGAAAGAGAGAGGGAAGAGAGGAAATTCGAAACTACCACAACCACTTCTAGGTCACATTTTAAATCAACTTATTATGGTAGAAGTGGCGGATCCTGGCAAAGCAGTAATTTGTCTGCTGCATTAAAGCTGGTTGTTGAAGCGTCACTTCTACTTGTTATTTCACGCCAGAGGCGTTTCTTGATTTTCTCTCTCTAAACTGAACCAAAATGCAAGAGTGACCCCGGAATTATGTAGAGAATTTTACCAGCTTTTCGTTGATATAAAGAACGTGCAAATCGAGCTCTGGATCGAAGCGTTATGGCGATCTCGAAGATTTAGGCCAAAAGCAGGCCAAAGCGTGTTTTGAAATATTTTCCGCGCTTTGCACACTGGACAACACGTGGCGAGCTCACGATTCACCGAATAATTCTCTCTCCTCCACCTTTCCTTGGGCTTTCCTTTGAAATTTCCTTGTGGGCCCTAGCCGGGACACGTGGCACTATCCCATTGGTTCGGGCTGACCCTTCAAAACTCGCCCTTTGACTTTTTGACCTTTTCCCTTGTGACACGTGTCATGATTTGATTGGTCTGCGGGCCTGCCGGCTCTTTCGTGCCTTTCATGTCTTTTTGTCCCAGATGTCCCAGTGCTGTTTGGGATAGAAACCTCCGATCCACCTGAAATGGGCTTCCTTGTCCTTTATCTGCCGATGACGTGGACTTGTCTGATTGGCTCTCGGCTTTTTCGGCTATCCACGTCCCTCACGTCCCTGCGGCCTAGATGTCCCAGTGTGAAAGTTTCCCGTTCCGGCCGAACCGGCCGGTTCATGTCTTTCACGTCCATTTGTCCCAGAGATGTCCCGGTCTTTGCTCGGGACAAATTCCTCCGGTTCGCCCGATTCGGCGGTTCGCGTCCTTGCGCCCGGATGTCCCATTTGCTTCGGACTATTCTCATTTCGGCCGATCGGCTGGTTCGCGTGCCGTGTACTCTTGTCCCGAAGCTGTCCCTTTCTTTGCTTGGGCCGCTGCGGGATTTTCGGCCGATCCGCGCCTTGGCATCCCAAATGTCCCACATTGTCCTAGAGAAGGACTTAGCCATTTTTCGTGATTTTTCGGCACGAGCCTATCTTACGCAACTTTTTCGCATTTTCTCAGAGCTTGCTCTTTCCTTCTTTGGTCAGGGGAGTTAGAAAAAATCTGAGGGAACCCCAGAAACATGATGTTTTCTCTGAATCAATTATCTGCCTGGGACTTGAGAATTCTGATGCATGTTATCAAATTAACCACAGGGGTGAATTTTGGATAACAAGGACCAAGCCAAAAAGAATCAAACTTACCATGACTTTCTCATGACTCATGTCTTTTGTCCCAAAGCAGCACAATGTCTCCCACTTGTAAAACTCTATGTTTGGATTTCTTGTCGAACAGAGCCTTGACTTTCAACTAATGACTGTTATCCCGTCCACCACTTGGAATCTCTCTTCATCAAGCTTCGAAGGTACAAAATTCTCTTATCCAAAGAGCTACCGAAAATTGAATCCTCAATGGTTTCATCGGATCGATGCAAGGCTGAAAATTCCCCATATTTGGAAGTTGAGCTTCTCCACCTTACACCACTTGGAAAGGGGACATTCTAATTACAATCTTGGGTGTAATTATATCAGCCCAAAGTGCCTCATATAGCCTCTTATGCCGGTTACTCTAAGAATCATTTACAGGATTTCTAACTATAGTTACGATTCTTATTTTTGATTCTACCCATCCATTCCCTTAGGGGTAGTAATCTAAAGAGTGAGCAAGGGAGATCCCATATCCATAGTAGAATTTCAACATCTCAGCAAAAGAAAATTTAGAAAATTATCTGTCACAATCTTGTTTGGGATCCTAAACCTGATCAATATGTTTTCCTTAATGAAGTTAAAAACGACCTCAGAGGTAGTGCTCTTGTTTGGGATGGCTTCCACCCACTTGCTGAAGTAATTTGTGGAACTCAACACATGAGTATGTACAAGACTTTGGAAGATGGATTGAGTGCTCTAATAAAGTCTAAATGCCATTGTTGAAATGGATCGTCAATCACTAAAGGATTGAGAGGAAAAGCAACCAACTTAGGTCTTCCAAAAAATGTTTGGCATGCTTCACATTTACCAACCCATTATGACGCATCTATGAATAGAGTGGGCCAATAATAACTAGCATGAAGTATTTTATGAGCTATTACAGCAGAGGAGAAATGACCTCCACAAGCCTAGTCATGAAAAGTAGAGAACAACTTCTTTTGTTGTTCCTTGTCTACACACTTCAAAAACCTTCCATCTATGCCTTGTTTGAAGAAAGCATTTTCCTAGACCACATATTATGCAGACCTTAGTTTTATGGATCTCTTCTCTTTGGCACTCAAGTGAGATGGACATTCTCCATAGGTCAGAAAGTGAGCAATGTCAGCATACCATACATCTATCGAGCTGAGGAACAAAACAACAGGGGCATCAACCTCATCTTTAGATAACTCCTTTGCAGCTCCCTCAACAATGAGTTCACACAGGCCCTTACCCAGATTTAGCTTTGTTGGCCTAATATCATGATCATACTCTTGCACCTGTGCAACCTAATTACCTCTCTTGGTTCCAAATTCTAGTTGAGTAAAAATGGATTTGATTATTGTACCAAGAACCACCACCATAGAATGAGAATTAAGATTGTAAAACCTAAATTACTTGATAGCTTTGACAACTATAGAAGCATGTTTCTCCATCATGGTGTACTTCAGCTCATGTGTTTTCAATACATAACTCATAAATTGAATTGGGAGCTTGTGATCTTCAGCATTCTTTTGAGCTAACACACTAGCTAAGGTATTTTTAGTGGCTTAAAAATAGATAATGAAATCTCTATTAAAGTATGGGCACACCAAGGTTGGATTCTTTACAATAGCATGTTTAATGTCTTTAAATGATTTCTTCCTTCGAGAGGACCAACCAAAATTCTGCTTCCCTTTCATCATGTGAGCAATGCTCATAGTAAGTTCAGCAAAATTGGGTATGAATCTCCTCAAGAAATTAATCTTACCAAAGAAGGAATGAACACCTTTCTTACTTGTGGGAAGAGGAATTTTTGGATGGCACGAACTCTTTGCAGATCAATCTTAATCCCTTCCTTTGAAAACATGTCTCCCAAAAATTTCCTTCGTGACACAAAACAAAGACTTCTTAGGATTTAAGAAAATCCCATGCTCTATACACTTATGCAATATTGTTTCAAGGTGTTAGATGTGATCTTTTCTTTCTTTAGAAAACACCTTTGTCAAGTCATCCAAATACACAACAATGCATTTCCCTTTCAAACTACCAAAATCCAACTCCATGGCCCTCTAGAAAGTAGCACCATCATTGATGAGACTAAACGGCATCCTTTTGTATACAAAGGTGCCTAAGCAATAGTAA
Organism: Taxus wallichiana var. yunnanensis; assembly: GCA_018340775.1. Lineage (NCBI taxonomy): Eukaryota > Viridiplantae > Streptophyta > Pinopsida > Cupressales > Taxaceae > Taxus > Taxus wallichiana. Next base: position 935,510,351 of record CM031239.1, read on the forward strand.
AGGTAGTCTTGTGTTGATCAACAATATTTACCTCTACTTCACTATACCCTGAGAATCCATCCAACATAGATAGCATCTCAGAGCTTGTAACAGCTTGTAAAACTTGGTCCATCATGGGGAGAGGGTAGTTGTCCTTCAAAGAACAACGATTTAGATTTTTGAACTCCACATAGATCCAGATCTCACCATTCTTGTTCTGGCATGTACTATATTAGTAATCCATGTTGAATTGTGGATGGGGAAGATGATCCTAGCCTTGAGAAGCTTTTGTATTTGTTGGAAAATTGTATCAACTATCTTTTGATTATATTTCCTTTTCTTCTATTTGAAAGGTTTGATCGTGGGCTTAAGAGGAATGAAATGTTACATTTCTTTAGGCTGAAAATCCTTAAGATCATTATAAGAGTAAGCGAACATCGACATACCTCTTACAAAAATTCACCACCTTATTTTTCTCTTCATGAGTGTAGCATTTTCAAATGTTGACCATTTTCAAATCATAAGGACTCCCAATATTCACTTTCTCAAACTCAAGTGATTTCAAGGCTCCTTGAGAAACTTTAGACTTCATATATCTATCATATTTATAAAAATATCCTTTAAACTCACCATCCCTTTAGGAACTTTTTTCCTTTCAGTTTGATGCATCCATCTTGATCCATCTCTTCTTTGAATCCCTCTTCATTTGATGAAACACACTCTCTAGGTAGATTGTCACTTCGTTCAATGTACATGACTAATTAAAGTTGTCTCTCGAGCTCCAAGAAAGAAATCAAATGATGGTCATCATTAAAAAATTGCCAATTATTTTCATTGTCAGGAACACTTGGGTCTATGTATCATCTGAATGGTGAATTTTTCTTGAGGAAAATCGGTATGCGAAATTAACAAGGACACTCAAATAGCTAGAGAGTTAGCCCTAGTGTTCCTTTCCCTTAGAAAGCTTCAATGGAAAAAGCATCAAGGAATTCAATGGAATCCTAGACCAGATTCTTATAGTGTTTCAACCTTTTGTACTTTACTCGATAAAGTTCTCTAACTTATTTTACAATTAGCTCTACATCTCCACGAGCAAGAAGGTTATTCACTCCCATTTCCTTCGCCATGCTCAATGCAAGAATGAGGGCCTCATACTCAGTAGTATTATTGGTATTTTCAAACTGAAACTTGAAGGAGAAAGGATGAACCTTACCCTTAGGATAAATGAGCACTACACCAGCTCCAGAACTAGCTAAAGAACAACTCCCATCAAACTCAAAAGTCCACACACCATTAGGGTTAAGTAACACTCCCTTCGATAGACTTTTCTCCTCTTGTGACATGATCATGTAGTTCCCATGCTGAATGTATTCATACAGTATTTGTGCTTTAGGATCATATGTCTTTTGCATAATATACTCTACTTGTTTCTCAGCAACAAGCTTCTTCATCTTCCCATTGACAAGGATTAAGGCATATGATGAATCTATTTGAATTTCCCTGCTACATCCTTGTAGAAATTTCTACTCAACGAAACCCATATGAAGGAGTATTATCAATTATCAAAATGGTGGCTAAGACCCTTTTCTCTAGAAAATCAGCAAAAGCTACTTGTGCATCTTTAATTCTGCCAACCAAAGGTACTTTCTTACTCTCCATGGAATAGCAAGAGCCATAAGTGTGGGTTAGGGTTAGAACCAAAGCATGGTCCACTTTTACAGGCATTACATTATTTGATGCTATTGAATCTATGACATAATTACTAAGCTTGTGGCCAACTATGATGAGGGTCACATAGAATGGTTTAATCTTCTCATTAGGGGATGTGACTGTAACCACGAGGCTTGATTGAGGTGAGGAAGAGGGAATGGGTAAAAGGACTTTGGAAGAATGCAGTTGGGCTTCTAGATTTGGATTTTACAAAGCTAACCATTTTCGAAAGGGCTTTACGATTGGGTTTAATAGAATTAAGCCTCAAAAATATGAATCTTGGTCTTCTTAAGAAGGTCTATAATATGAAAAGATCTAGATGTGGATGGGGAATCACTACTAGGAGTAGGAAAAGATTTTTATCTATCAAATTTATCATTTGTTACACAAGAATTCTTATATGTAGAAGTAGAGGAAGAAGGACTAGTAGAGCTTACCTTTTAAGCTGGAAGTAGTAGGAATATGAGCTCGTCTTTTTTAAACCACTAGGATAGTAATGGGGTACTACTTGGATATTTTAACAGTTACACCACTTTTTCCTTTTTGTTGGTCTGCTCGCGGGTCAAAACAACATATGACTCACTGTTCATCTCAGCCACTACATCATCATAGTCATCTTCATCATCTACACCTTCAGTGGTGAGGAAATGAACCCGAGAATCACCAGGATCCTCCATATCTTCATCGACTTCATCTTCTTTTTCATCATAGAGTCCATTTTCTTCCTCATCATCAAGCTCAAGAACCTCATAAGTAGTATTGATAGTCACCTTGAGGGGTGGACCTTCAATGGCCAATTTAGTCTGAGGAAAAGGCAGGTGGTTCCTAGGCTGAAAATTCTTCCTTGGACCATCTTGATATGGAGCATGCTGAGCCAATTGTTTCTTGATGGAAATAAGGTCATTAGAAATCTTTTACACTAACTGATCTACATTACCTGCATGAGAAGGTGAAGAAGAGGATGCTTTGGATTTGAAACAATCCCTTTAAAGCTTGCCAGATATGATCAGATCATCTTCCACACTGATAACCAATCTATGATCAGCATTCAAAGTTACAAGATTTTCTCTCCTCAAAGCATAGCTCACTTCTAGAAACTAAACATTCAAGAATAAACACTTCTGAATTTGATCAACACGCCTAGTATCCTATGGAATCTTGTTAATCAACTTGTTGAACTTGGCAACAAATTCTATCATAGGCTCATGTAACTCCTTGATTTGAGAAATCTAAGCTAACAAAGCATGCACATCTTTAGCAGGTTTGAAATGCTACTCAAAATGAGTTGTCATAGCATCCCAATTAGTGAAAGTGCCAACAGGAAGATGGTAAAACCAATCTGCAACATTGTCTTGCAAAGTCCCCACAAACAACCTAACAAAGACATCTTCATGTTCAACTCTCAGGACCCCACATACAATAGTGAAGGATGTAATGTGTTCATCAAGGTGTACTTTTCCATCACCTCTAAATTTGGGAAAATTCTTCATGTTACCCCTAGGTAAGTCATGCAATGGTTGAGGAAGAGCCAGAGGTCCAACTCTTTTTCCCCAAGGTGAGATGTTTCCATCCTTATAAATATTACTTGAAGTGGAACGAGACACTAAAAGGAATTAGGGAATGAAGAATAGGGCTAAGTTGGGCTTGAGTAAGGATACTACTAGAAGCTTTGCATTCATTAGGAGGTGTGCTTGTGGAACAAGATATTCTATTTGTTCTTGTTGGAGGAAGTTAAAAACCTTGTTGATCAAGAGTTGAAATTGGGAATCTTCAATTCCAAGAGCCCTTCTACCATTAGTATATCTTAGATTCACCAAATAAAAGAAATGATAAAATTAATTGTTCTTTTTTGAAAGGAAATTTGTTGGAAAAATTCCCAGTGGAGTCACCAACAAATGTTAGGCTTGATTAGCACTTAGGGTGAAACCATAGTCGGGGGGACAAGCAAGTTCCCCATATTTAATGGGAAAATTTCCCTTATTGAAAGCAAGGGAAAAACCTATGTAGAAATGCACGGTCTTTTGTTCAATAGTTATTTCCAGATATCTTGAAATGTGTTTAACACTGGAAAGTTATCAATACATGAGGATATTAGACTTTGAAGAGAGGAGGGAGGAAGAAGAAGAAAATAATTTCAGGGAAAAGAGATGGCAGAGAAAACCCTTATATGTATTGTGGAAATGAGATAAAGAATAGAACCATCCATGTTTATAACCGAAACAATTAGAAGACTCACGAGTTCTCCAAATTATACAAACTACAACACAAAGTTTCCAAGCATGTAAGGATTAGATGATTCACATATAAAAACAAGAAATAAAAACAAAGCATAAGAAAAGGGGAAAAACATTTGTATCGATTTCTTTCAAATCGAAATTACAATCCCAGAATAATCAAAATTCCAATACCTATAATGTCTTTGAAATCCCATGATATAACTTGCAAGAGATGGTTACAACTTCCTCAAACAGCAAGAAATAGTTGTAACTTATTATAATTGTTTGCAGCCCTTAAAATTCTTGATTCTTGGAGAAGCGTTAATGGTGGAAGAACAAGTTAAAAAATATACGGTCATTACATTAGTATTAAAGTTAAAACATGGGTCGTTCGAATTTCTTTTACAACTTCAAATTTGGGCCTTCCAAATGGAAAGAATTGATTGGAATGGGCCTGTAGACACCTTGACTATCTACCTTCTATTTGACAAGGCTGTATATTTTACCATGGAAATGTGGCGAGGCCAACACTCATTTAGAACCTACCTCTAGATTTTTCTTTGAAGTTGTGCCAGGCTAACACATGGAGGCTTCTGCTGATTCTTCAAACTTAGCCGATCTAGGGTCTATTCTTGTTTGACTCATGTTGACCCCTAGACACGTGGAGAGTTGGTGCTGATTTGAGTTTCCACTTTGGAAGCACCTTCTAAAATTGTGCCAAGATAACGCATGGCTCCTTCCACCGAGATTAGAATTTTCAATGGCCAACTCTATCTCTCTATTGACCTAGACACAAGGTTATCAGGCACTCATTTGGAAATTGGCCCTTTAGTTTTACTTCTTAAATCGCATCATTAAGGCACGTGGAGGACTCCACCGACCCACCCATACTTAGTCAATTTTAACAATTGACTTTGTACCTTTTGGACTTGGGACATGTGGAGGATTGGTGTAAGCTTGAGAACTACCCGTGACTTTGACCCTTGAAGTTTCACCGATGAGACACGTGGCACTCCATTGAAACTTCAATACTTAGCCGATTTTAGCTTGTTTTACCTTCATTTTGAACCCGAGACACGTGGTGAGCTAGCGCTTATTTGAGGACTATCCCTTGGACCCTGCCCCTAGAGTTGCATCATTTGGACATGTGGAGGCTTCCATTGAACCTCAAAATATCACATGACCATGTTCAATAAAATATATACATGTATTACCCGTGGACTCTAGGGAAAAAATTAACAGGGAAAATACCCTGCCATTCCCGACTGTGGGAAGAAAATAAAAAGAAGGGAAAAGACTCCACTGTTACACCTGATTTTTAAATTGTTCTCCATGAATGGGAAAACTACAAACAGTTTCGCCCAACGTGATCCAATACTCCAAGGAACAAACTAATTTTTTTAAAACTCGACTCCAAAAAGGAGAATTTTGGTGACAACAATTATGAATAAAACACAGTTAACAATATCTCTAATATTTTAAATGGGGGTAGTTTGATCTAAACTATTAAAATAAGGGATAATTTTAAGAGCACCAAGTGCTATATCATCGAAGTCGAGAAAATTGTAGAGGACTATAATAATTATAAGTGACATGAAGGATGATTTCAAGCCATTTAGAAGATGGGAATTTGAGTAACAAAATTTTTACTTGTAAAGAATGCACTAGGCATACTATAATGAGTAGTATTTGCAAATATCTATTTTCTCAAAAAATTAATAGATAATTGGAAAAATTAGAAGGAATACCTCTTGATGATGACATTGTAGTTACTTTAGGAATGAAACATGTATTGATACAAAATTAAGATGTCAAAGTCACAAAATGTTATCTTTTAAAGGATTAATATCTCTAAAACAACATCATGTTACAGTCCTCATTCGAGAATGGTATGTTGAGTAAGGAGATTATATTAAATGAATGCCTCATTGTGATATCAACATTTATATCTTCTTGTGTGTTGTTCATTTCCATAGAAATCATATTATTATCTTGAACATTAGGAATGACAATCATATAATCCAATATTTATATTTACATTGACAAAAAAACTAATATCTTAAGTTCCACTTTGGGTGTCCAAGAAACTATTGTCAAAATATGAGTGTATCCTTTGGGAAATTTGATGAAACTCCCCTCCAAGAGACACGTTGGGAATATCTCTTGGTTTTTAGTCTCCTAATTATGAGGTAAGTATCCATAGTGGGGTGAAATCTCTCGAATAAGACGTATATTATTGATCCTAATTATTAAATTTGGTGAAGTTAAGGGATGAAGAAATAAAAATAAAAATAAGGTGATACACTAAATTTTATGAAAACCTACTTGCTAGTAGAAAATCCACATATGGAAAATTAAAACTAATGGATTATATAACTCATTAATAAGAAATTGAGAACATACATAAAATGAAGGTTGTGATTTAAAACAAGAAATGTTCTAAGGAGGTGACTCTATAATTAAAATCTCTTACAATATCCTAGCACACTCAAAGTTGTAATCAAATAACTCAATAATAATTTAAGGAAAAAGGGAATAAAAATATTGATTAAGGATCCTAAATAAATAAAAACAATAACAAGTTTTTAACTCTTGAATGCACCCTAGATACTTAAAATATGAGAAGGAAAACTCGATTTATTGCTCAAAAGGCTATTGTTTAGAAAATGTCAAAAATTATTTATAGTCGCAGAAATCCTTTAGAATTCTCCAAACATGGATATATATAGCATTTAAGGAAATAAGGAAGATAGAGGAAGTACAGATGTAACTTAAACACACTTCTTTGGATGCCCTTGTTCCATCCTAGTTAACTATCACAACAATCCTTAGTTAAAAGAGAAGTTAATATGAGTCAAGCTTGCTCTACGACACTCGAAATTTCAAAGTTGGAGTCTTAGTTTTGAAATTTTCAGCTCACCTGTAATCATTTCATAATTCATTAAAGTTGGACCCCTTGAAATTATAGATTAAAATGGTTTTACAATGTAACTATTACATGTATATCTCTTTTTGGAAATGGAATAATCATCATTTTTTATGGGGTCAACCCACTCTGCCATGGTTAAAGAAATAATATTCAAATGATTATTAAAAGTAAACATGATATAACCTTTTAAATTTAATAATATAAGGGTTGACATGGATGACCCTAACCATGGTCCATGCTTTGACAATGGGTAAGAGCAAACAAGCCAAATATATTAGGGTGAAACCCTAAAAAATAATAACTTTTCATCTTTGTTATCTTCTTTGAGTGTGGCCATCACACCTATATTTCAAATTATTTTATGTTTTTTTGAGGGTGTATACATAATATGGGTCAAAAATGAAGTTCTTAGGCTCTATTTTTAAGCTCGACTCATTCGAGATCTCATTGTTATTTGAGACTTCTTTTCCATTGATAGCACGTTTCCATTTGAGATCTATGGAAGCTCTATTTTTATTTAATATTTTCTTCATGCTCTTACTTTCTTAGCGTTTAAGAGGTAATTGTCTAGTAATGTTGCATAATATTAAGTGAATAAAAAATAAACTATTGTACCTTATTTGATTATCTAAAAATAAGAATACTAAATTAAAAGATGTTGCAATCACCTTGAAACCGTAACTTGCATCTTCCTCCTTGTAACATTCTATTCGAATTGAATTTTTCATTTACAAGACCAGGTAATTGCTCTTGAATTTTTGTTTATTATGTATGATGGCATTCCTATCTACATCCAAACCATGCACCAGTTCTTTCACCTAATTGGTTTAGAGGGGGTATGCATAATTCTATTGAAGATGATTCAGAATAAAATTTTATATGGGAAATAGGTATTTTAGAGCTAGTAATGAGTCTTTTAGATTCCTACACACTTTGCATTCTCCTGAGCTAAATCATATAAAGACTCATTATTTTATGATAGACACCTTCAAAAACATCTATATTCAAATTCATATTACTCCACTTTGTTTCCCTAACTAAAATCATCCACCAAAACATTCAAAACACTAATTTTCATAACCAAACAAACTCACTCATTCATCCATTTCTCATCCTTCACAATTACAAGGAATTTGATGCTTTATTTTTGAAAGATCTATTTAAACATGATTTCATCATATTATATAAACCTCTTAGATCCTTCAAAGCTCTTCCAAACCTTTTTCCACCATTATCCTCGTTCTTCTTACCTCACACCTCCCTTTCATACCAAATCTCTCTCTTCTTTAATTTCAAAATGAAGGTAGTTACATGTAATTTCAAGTACTCTAACTATGATAAGGACTGAAACTAACTTGTTGGACCCCTATTTAGATATGTAAAATAACTTATTTACCTCATAGAGAGTTTTATTGTCCTCCCGAGTTAATTACATATCTTTACTTTCTCATGATACCCCTTATCATGACTTATGAATTAAAATTATCTAAGAATTATTTTGTAGAGGGAAATACCAAATCAACCTCTTCTTGATCATGGAGGAACCTAGGATGGTTAAGAAACCTACAAAACACCTAAAAATGTCTAATAATAATCTATAGTTGCATATTTTTATTAAAATAAAAAAATGAAATTTCTATGGTGATACTCCTCCATCATTTTCCCTAAGCGGGTTGATTAAACACATGTTAAACTATCCATCTTCTTACTTTTATGCCAATCTCTTTCTTTATTTATTTTCTTAACTTCATTGTCAACTTTCACAATTTATTCATTGTATTGAATGTTTTTTCTTGTCTTGAAATTTCTTATTCTTTTTTCATCATCTTCATTTTCTTTTTCTTCATATTTCAGGTTGTACATTTTCATCCCTTTCTTATCTTTTTCCACTTTCCATGTTCAATTTTTAAGTGATACATACATGAACATAATTCAAAAGGAACATTAGATTTAAAAGAATGAAACAAACTTGTTTCAATTTAGAGTTCTTTATTAAAATATTTGATTTTTTCATTCTTTTTCTGATCAATCTCTCTTATCTATGATGTAAATTGTTATTTTCCATCATATTTTCCTTCTTTTTCTTTCTTTTGAACCTGTGCTATGGCTTCATTCTTGTTATAATCTTTCCTTTCCAAGATCATTAATAGTTTTTCCGTTATTGTCTCTTAACCTTCATGCTTATTATTGAAATAATTCAACTAATTGGAATATGTACCTATTTTAATCAACTCGTAGGATGATTTAATAGCTCCAACATCATCCTAAATTATTCATACAATAGAAAATATTTCATTCTATCACTTTCTTCATCAAATTTGGGACTTAATTTTCCTTTTCCTTATTTTAACTCATTTTCTAGAACACTATAATCATATATCACTTCCTTTTTCTCATTTTTTATTCCTCCTCTTTAATTTTTATAGTCTCTCTCTCTTTTATTTTATCCACTAATTTGTAATATTTCGTGTTAGTTATCATAACTATTTAAACTTCATTTTCAAAGAGCTCATTCCATGAATTCATTATAAAAATATTCAAAATGACATGCTTACATTTCAGTTATTTTCTATTCTTCTCTTTCTAAGCTCTTGTCAGGTTGACCTTTGTTCTCTTAGGTTCTCCTTAATAAATTTTGGATTTTCTAGTGAACTCAAAACGTTATGAGGTCTTTGTCTCCATATATTATTTGTTCTACCATTAATTTTTGTTCAAGATTCTTGCATTATTGGAAAACTTATCTCTTATATTTCTTAGTAACATTTATATCAAGATCTTCTTTCATTCCTTCAACCTTTAAGAATTTTTTTCACTACCTTCGACTAATGCATAATTATTACCTCATTCTCTCTTCTTGAATCACAAGTTGCTCCATGATTTGAGATTGTTCCTTCATATCTCCATCTTTTACCTCTTCCATTATGTGCATTTTTCATTATGAATTATGTTCTTTCCTTGATATTTTCATCTTGTCCTCCATTTTATTTTGTGGACCTAAATATATATTTCTTGAGTGTTGCATCCTTCTTATAAACACATATTTTTTTGAGCCATTTTGGCATTATATATCCATTATTTAATTCATATTTATAAGACTCAATATTATTCTTCCTTTTACCAATCTCTATAATAGAATGTTTTTCATAAAATTAATGTTAAAAATCAGTATTCATATTTCTATATACCTACTCAATAGCTAACCGTATTCTCATAACTCTCGACATTATCTCTTTTCTGTAATCTTCGGTTTTGAATTATTTGTTGCTTCCTTTAATAGAAAACTTTCTAAAGCATCAAGAAACTCTATATTCTCTCCATTGTCATGTTAAAGGACTTTAATATCATGTTTATAGAATTCTACAACCTATTCTCTTCTTCTATGACACTCATTTGTCTCTATGGATGCTCTTCTAGCTCCTTTTTTATAATTTTCAATTCCTTGTCTTTGACTTTATTTATGAATTTTATCACACATGCACACATACACCTAAAAATGACATTAGACTATAAAATTCGAGACCAAAATGTATAGATGAGTGCCTCTTTCTTTAACACTTTCTTTTTCTAATTCATTTCTTCAACAAGTGCTTTGTTTTGCACTTTTCAGTTCTCCACTCTTCTTTACTTTTTACTTTGTTATCCAAAATGAGAAATATTTTCAATTTTTATCTTTCATGTTTATCACTAAGAAGTTATCTACTTTTAGGGCTCCATAGGCTTTATCCTCTTTATATTATTCTCTTGTAATTACATCTATACATTTTTTCTTCCTTTTTGTAATAGTGACTCTATAGGAAACTTCACCCTTATTTTTAGCCACCAATCATATTCCTAATTTCTTCCTTCTAGACATAAATTCTCCAAGTAATTTATCCTCCTCAAATAATTTCTTAATTCAGGTATTTACTCGTCTAATTGTTTTTGTTGTTTCTTGTTATATGTCTAGATGTCTTGTTTTCTCACCTTAAGATCTAACCTACCAATTTAGCAATAAATACTTGCACCAAATATTGTTAGATTTTTATTCCTCCTAATAAACCTACTCGATAACACTATGTTATTAACATGGGATGTAATTTACTCAAACTATGCAAATTTGAATCAAACTTTGAAACATAGGTTTAAAAATTTAAATAAATTCACTATACAAAGGTAAGAACCAACATGTCACCATTATAGCCTTTCATGTTACTTATACATTACTTTTATCACTTTTCCCGGATAAAAGAAGAAGAAAATTTATCCTAGAAACAATTAAGATCAGAAAATAAAGTACCAAAGTCTTCATAAGATAATTCAATATTTGTTTCACTATACCACTTTATTGAGAGAAAATGTACTAGAATATTTGGATAAGTGTTTATTAATATATAATGGCTGTATTCACCTCTAATTCCTAGACTTGGTCCGTAATTTTATTTTCATCAATTGTAGATAAAAATATATTTATCTTTCCTCATCTTTGATTGTCTTGTATAGGATATTGCATTTCTTCATTCTCTTGATGTTCTCCTTATCTCTCATTTTCATCATTATACTCCCCTAATCCTTAGGAACTTTCTTTAACCACTCTTAACACTCATAATATTCATTCAATATAAACATGTGAAAGCCAAAGTAAAAATTTCTTTGTTAAGTATTATATCTTTTCTCAAATTCATAGTAGCCATGTTTTGACACAAACTCTATTGTTGAGAGTTACTAAACATCATCTAAGCAAAACTATTTAACACTCTAAGCATGAATTATGTTCTTAATTTCTACCAATTTTTTTAGCTCAACTACAATTATAACCTTAATTGTCCCACTTATCCCTTTTTCCAATTTGTTTCAATTTTTTTGAGGTTACAATTATTTTATAAATTTCACCATAAAAATATTATAAATATGGATACCCATTTGACTATATAAATTTTTCCCAAAATATCTTGTATAGTTTCCTTAGGTATTTTACATAGTTCCTTAGTGTATTTGTGTTCATACTAGGTTTTCTTAAGCCTAGACTGACACATAACAAATGTCAATTATTTCGAAAACCATACACCCCCAAATAACTCCAAACTATTTAAATATATTTAATAATATGTCATACTTCTCATCTACTAAATATTACTATTTTTTCATGGTTACAATTCTAGTTATGGTTAAATCTTATAAAACCTTTGTTTCAGATTTTTTATGAGGGAGAGATAGAAAAAATGATATTTTGAAAAATACTAGTTTTAAGAACTCTAATTGAGTCCATAGGCTTTGTATTTACCTACTCAATCTTTCTTCTTTATATTATGACCTCTTATATAGATTAGAATCATCTAAACAATAAGACTTTAACTCAAATTTACCCAAGAAATCTTGACTTTTCATGACAATCTTGAAATTTAGATGAAAATTTACTTTTCAATGACCCTAATACTATCCATTAGGTTTTTTAAAGAATATTACTACCTTAAAAACTCCTTTAAACCTTAACATCCTTGAAAATGTTTGTGGATTATTAATCTACCAGTCAAGAAGAAGACTTATTGTGCATGTAGAGGTATGTCAAGTTATTTGTTAGATTTACCATAAATTTTCAAAGTTATAGATGGAAAATGTGTTATCCCAATTTTCCCCGTAGAAACATTGATCAAATACGACCCGCTCAAAAGAAAACCTAAGGTTCGGCTCTGTCCTATGAGCTCACATTCAAATCAAAAAATCAAGGGTTGGGCAGACTCACGTAATGGAGGAGTAGGGTCGACGAAGGATCAAACAACGTTGAAGGAGGCCGGGAGGATCACAAGAGGAAAACAAGGGGAAAGGCTCAAATTTTTCGGAATTAGGCTGCATACAAGTCAACTCGGGGCCGAACAATAGACTTACGAAGGTTCCACATATCATCTCAACACAATTACAAAATGTGCATCCAAAATAGGGCTTCCAAATGAGTGCCAGCCCTCCACGTGGTCAGAGCCTCAAAAGGTTGAATCAACCATTAAAAATTCTAAGGCCAGTGGAACCTCCAGGTGTCTCATCGGCACAACACCAAGGTAAAATCCAAAGAGTGAATCCCTAAATGAGCGTGAGGCTTTCATGTGTCTAGGGTTTGAGAAATGCATTGGCCCAAATCAGCTAAGTATCTCAAACTCATGAAAGGCCTTGAAATTCAACAAATTTTGTACCTTTGGAAAGATCTTGATCTCATCTACACCATGGAATCCTAGAAATTTAATTTTACAAAGGCTAAGTGGGTAAAAAAAGAACACTTCTCTCATGCAATTAATGTATGATCCAATCACTTCAATAACCAGATCAAATTTGATTTTTCTCCATCGTTCTTGTTTCTTCAACACGCCAAACAGATATGGGGAACTAGAATTGACATATTGTAAGCAGATTTCTAGGGGGCATTAATGGTGGGTGGTTGAGCTTGTAGAGCACAGTCCAAGTTTTCTTCTTTCTCTCTCACCTTAATGTTCTATATATTTTAAATACTTCTCATTTGAGAAGGGAAGACATGCAGGTGTGAGGAAACTCAGTAAAATTTGTTTCCCAACTCCATTTTGAGCAGTAAGCCTTCTCCTATGCCTAAGAAGCAGCAATTTATGCCTCGAGCATCAATGTAATGGTCTATGCACCTTCAAGAGCAATAAAATCATGTTCTTATGGTGTTCTTCAACCCTTTCTCATGTTTTGTTGTTTCTTTGTGCCTCTCCATTTTGTGTTTGTTTCTTGTGCATGTATTTCACGTTTGTAGGTGTAAGATGTTGTGCTTCATGGAGTTTCAATGGTGGATTTGGATCTGGGTCTGTGTCACTTCTGTCTGACCTCCCTCATCTCCTTTTTCCCTTATTTCATCCTCCCTCATCAAAGTATCTCGCCACTTACCTTTCTGGTGTATCACTACTTAGTGTAGGCTCTCTTTCACTCTCTCTCTCCCTGTATTGTTGGAGAACGGTTAGATTAGGATAGATTAGTTATGCCTAGACTAGAATAGCTTATGGCAAGTAGTTTAGGAAGCGGTACTATCCTCACGGAGGTCCATCTCGAGTCCACAAGTCCCACAGCTGACTAGAGATATGGTCCAATGTTGTGAAATCACACCGAATTCCCCATTTCAAACGTAGGCCATTTGGGGGTCTTTGTGATTTTGCACTAACAAAATGTTTATTCAAAAGCAGAGGGTATACAACATTTACCAACCTTATTATTCAATAACTAACATCAACTTTTTATAACTTGTCATTATTTCTAAAAGAAACAACATGCATCAATTTGATGCGGGTATTGTTACAAGTCCTTCACATAGGGCCCCTTCCACCATCCAAAATCCCTTCAAAGACTCGTTCTTCTTTGTTTCACACCTTCAAGAACCTATATACTCTAACTACTATTGTTCCTCTTGTTTTCGATAACTTATTCCATCAACCAAAACATGTAAAACACATATTTTGCATAGCAAAAAAATTCACCCATTTATCATTTTCTCATCCTTCACAATTACAAGGAATTTAATGCTTTACTCATAAATATTTATTTACAAATAATTTCATCATATTATATAGACCTCTTAGATCATATAAGGCTCTTCCAAACCAGTTTCTGCAATTCTCCTTGATCTTCTTAACTCACACCTCCCTTTCATACAAAACATCTTTTTTAATTCCAAAATGGAGGTAGTTACATGGAATTTAAAATTCCTTAACTATAGTAAGGATTAATACTAACTTTTTAGACCCCTAGTTAGATGTGTAACCCAACATATTTTCCTCATAAATATTTTCTAATGTCCTCTAAGTTCATTAAATATCATGACTTTATCATGAGACCCCTTTCCATGACTTAGGAATTGAAAATCTATAAGACCGAGTTTTTCGAGGGAAATAACAAATCAACCTTTTCTTTCTCATGGAGGAAGCTAAGAGGGTGAAGAATATTACAAAACACCTAAAAATGTATATAATAAATCTAGAATTCCAAAAATTGATTGAAATGAATAAATTTATCATTTCTATAGTGATGCTTCTCTATCAATCCCAAGGGTGATAAAATTCAAAACAACGAGAGAAAAGAAATGAAAAATTAGGAAGATGATTGTTATTCCATAGAATAAAATAATTCAACATCATCTTACCAATAATTTTTTTTTTTGCAATTGTTAAAATATAATACTCTTATCCTCAACGCTATGAATTAGATATTTTCTTATTCAAAAATTTATTCCAACAATAAAAATCTAAGAGTAGAAACTAAGTGTTTAGACCTATGTATAAATACGTCCTCCTATCCTTTGATTAAGGTCATTCATTTTCACAATTTCATTTCTTATTCAGACATGGTAATAATACAAATAAATTACCCCAAAAATTAATCGATGCCCAATTATAATATATGTTACACGCTTGTTTTTTTTTAACTAGTTTAAAACCACACTCCCACTAGTTGAATTGTACTCATCCTTAAGCATAAAAATGATTTTTTAGTTTCTGTTCTGTCAAAAGTTCTACCCCTAAACCTACCTTTTCTACTAAATCCAAGGAAGTGACTGAAAAACTAGAAGAGATGATTAAATGTTATTTGGTAACATTGCTTGTTGAGATTAGATCTGATGTAGATCCGCTTTTACCACACTACTTGTGAATGGATGGTTTCTATATAAATACATGTTAGACTTGTTGGCCTCTTTTAATATAATTTCATTGGATTTCATGAGAGAGATGGATATAAGGATTTTAATTATATATGGTAGAATTTATGCTATGAATTCTAGAGAGGTTCTAGTGGTTTGATGTATTAGGGGATCAATAGTCCATCACACAACTTACACTTAAACATTATTTGGTATTAATGTTTTGTTAGTTGATTTACTTCCTAAATGAAGTATGTTTTTATCGTTTAAGTTGAATATTTAGATAGGACATAATAATCAAGTGGATGTTTTTACCGCTATTTCTTTTAGAGGAGAACAATTTGTATGGAGAAGAGGATTCTATATTTTATTGATGATCTAGAAAGAGGTTTGAATGAATTTTGGATGTAGATAACTTTTTTCGAAACATTTTTTTATTGTGACTGAGATAGATATAAGTTAATGTCCATAAGTTATTAATATTAATTTTGATTATTTACGAGTATGATTTTTAAGGAAAATTTCCAAAAGAAGGGGATAGGGATGGATTTTTAATTATCTTTTCCATAAGAATCTACATATAAATTTACAAACAAGGTAGTTTTTTAGTGCATAAATAAATTGGTTGTATCGACACATTGTTGCTATATTTTAACATGGATTCTAAGATTAATATAAAGGACATTGTTATCAAATGATATTTTGAGGTGATTTTGTAATAGTTAAGAACAACATACTTATCAAATATTGAAAGGATTAAGAATTAGAAAAAATATTTAAAATAAGCTTGAGTTTTTAAATTTATTGAACATGTTGCATCCATAAAGGTCATTTAATGTTATTGCAGATCATATGGCTAATCGTTTTCTCTATTTTATAATAAAGTTGACTCCTTTGTTTGTATAAATGATATTGAGATGTTGGCCATAACATCTTTTCCTTAAAGTGTCAATAATTTTTAAGTATTTAAATATGACACTACTACTGAGAGGGGTCATTTTGAGACAAAAGTTAGAGATGAAAATATACTCTCGCTAACTTCCATCCTTTTTATATTTTCTATTTTTAACAATAATTTTTGTTAAATGGGAAAAGCAAAACATTGAGATCTATCTTGTCTCTTGGAGAGCTACCTTGATAATGGATCGAGGTTCTAGTTGATCGTAGCAAGCGTTGAGGACATGAACTCGCTGAATAGAGAGTTTGTACCAAATGAGCCGAGGGGATTGCATAGGGCTGTTGGAGAACGAGATTGCACAAAGGCTTATTGAGATCTAGCTAGAGGTCATGCTCGGGGACCGAGCAAGAACTTGAGCCTTTCAAAACTAGGACGATGACCTAACATTCATCAAGCGGGCAATGATCCGATGCAAAGAGTAGTGTTGAATCTTAGATCTGACCTTTGTACTGTTCAACAGAAAATATTTTTGTGGTACAAATCTTCACAAAAGTTGCGATGTAATGCCACGATCGGTGATGGATGTTGTTTTGACATAAAATACGGTTTTAGGCACGTCGGATCCTTTTGTGAATTTTTGAAGAAAAGGGGTTTGCCTCCTGGTTTTAACGCCGGAAGAAAGGATGTCCGCAGGGTTCAAGACCCACTCCAAGCTCTCAGATTTGCTCAGTGGAGAGGACGACGGGACCCATGAAATGAGCACAGCTGATCTTTTATCTCGGTGGGTAAGAAATTACAAGGTCCTCTCGTCCCCGGTTTTGGTTGGATTCGAGGTATATCTCTGCTTTGGGAGGGCAAGAGCGGGAAAATGGGAATTATCTGAGGAAATGCCTCCTCAGAACGCATAACATCTATTTGTGTGCTCTCCAGGTGTTTCCAAAAGTTTATAATAATTCCTTGGGCTCCATTCAAAGCGGAGACATGCAAGATTTGTTCAAAAAGAAATTGATGGGCAAGAAGAGGTGCGGGAACGTCAGTGGAATGAATAGAGGAAAGCCCTAATATCTTTTTCCCTCTCACGCCCTGGCGTAGTTTCTCTTTGAGAAGCATGAGGCAGAGGAAAGAGTTGAAGTGGTAGAAGAAAATGTATGCGCGGATTCCCATCTTTGAGGCCAGGTTCAGATGGTAGCTTTCCACTTCAAGAGATTTTATCCAGATGATGCCCACTACATAACCTCAGATACGAAAACAACGATCACGTAATAACTTGAGATGGAAAGCTATTTTTTCTATCTGTCACCTCTGCAACTTTCAAGGTGTCAATGCGGGAAGAGGAAACCCACTAAATGTATTCATATTCCATTTTTCCCGGGATAAAATGTCCGTGAGAGATGAAGAAATTGTGGAAATGTGATCCAGAGAAAGGATTTTGGTAAAATTTAGAAAAGGAATGAGGTGGCTCCATCCACAACCTGCATACATGACAACAACAGATTTTTGTCTTGGCTTCCTTCGCTCCATCAAAAGCCATGCACAACTCAAATGATTGGTAATGGATTTTATTGCATGAATCTATTTTATACTAATTCTCTAAACATATGAATAATTAACAGAATCTCCTTGCCAAAAAGAGTCACTTTGTTATTTATTTATTGTATGCATCATACATATTTTCATTTTAGAGCATCGTCTTCTTCTTTCAAGAATTGTTATTTGCAAAGGAACCATATGAAGTAAATTCTCACAAAAGAGCTAAGTCGTGCAATGTTTTCTTATAGGATAAAATGTCCGTGAGAGATGAAGAAATTGTGGGAATGTGATCCGGAGAAAGGATTTTGGTAAAATTGAGAAAAGGAATGAGGTGGCTCCATCCACAACCTGCATACATGACAACAATAGATTTTTGTCTTGGCTTCCTTCGCTCCATCAAAAGCCATGCACAACTCAAATGATTGGTAATGGATTTTATTGCATGAATCTATTTTATACTAATTCTCTAAACATATGAATAATTAACAGGAATCTCCCTTGCCAAAAAGAGTCACTAATTTGTTATTTATTTATTGTCTGTCATACATATTTTCATTTTAGAGCATCGTCTTCTTCTTTCAAGAATTGTTATTTGCAAAGGAACCATATGAAGTAAATTCTCACAAAAGAGCTAAGTCGTGCAATGTTTTCTTATAGGATAAAATGTCCATGAGAGATGAAGAAATTGTGGAAATGTGATCCAGAGAAAGGATTTTGGTAAAATTGAGAAAAGGAATGAGGTGGCTCCATCCACAACCTGCATACATGACAACAAATGATTTTTGTCTTGGCTTCCTTCGCTCCATCAAAAGCCATGCACAACTCAAATGATTGGTAATGGATTTTATTGCATGAATCTATTTTATACTAATTCTCTAAACATATGAATAATTAACGGGAATCTCCCTTGCCAAAAAGAGTCACTAATTTTGTTATTTATTTATTGTGTCTGTCATACATATTTTCATTTTAGAGCATCGTCTTCTTCTTTCAAGAATTGTTATTTGCAAAGGAACCATTTGAAGTAAATTCTCACAAAACAGCTAAGTCGTGCAATGTTTTCTTATAGTTTATAAACTAGCTATTGTGGGTTTTGGAAGAAACAGATTATGGTCCCCTCCTCTGTTTCATCATGTCTACTACCACAGAAAAACCATCATCTATTTGCTATGTTTTCTGTTTACATGGATCTGCAGTTTTTTATTTTCTAGCCATCATAATATGAATAGGAATCAAAATACATTATTTTTTAAACTCTCCAAATGTATTAGAATCACCCTTAACACACACAATATTTAACAGGGTAAATAAAAGTTGTTATTTTGAAGTTTCAATGATTTTGTTTTGGTGTAGGGTATGTTTTGATAAGACACAGAGTTTCAGCTTGGAAACTACAAAAGGAGAAAAAAATGTTGAACATGCTTGTGTAATGTTGGGAGTTTTGAAGGTTTTAGTGGATATTTTAGTCTCAGATATGAGAAATGCAACCGATACAAACCAAGAAGTAGCTAAAAGTGAATTTATATCCTTGCTTGAGCTTTAAGATTCTCTAGAGCAGTCTTCTTGTAGAAAGCAAGGAAATGCAACTTGAAAAGTCCCTTTGAAGGCTCATTCAAAGCACAAAGGACAAATGCAGGAAGCTAGGAAACAATCCCGTCTCAACTTGAGGCATAGTTCTCCTCAAGATAGAGTCCCATTTTTATGACCTCAAACATTTCTCACCTCTTAGAGGCTTCAGTGAAGTTAATGAGTACGATTATCTCTTCTGGTCAGCCAACTTCCGAAGATTGAAGCCAAGGCACAACACTAAAGCAAATTACTAATCACTTATAACATATATTGTTTTCTTTAAAAACATGTCTTCATAATCTCAAGGGAATATTGATTGAGTCATTTGAGCAATGTGAATATCAAATTCTATTTAAGGCCCTTGTCAACAGTGATATAAAAGTCTTGGGTGGTTCTCTTTACAAATAATTTGTTTATTGAAATCAACTTTGAGCTCAACTTCAACCCATCATAAACCAAGGAACAAGGAAAGAAAGGGGAAAAAACATCGATGAAGCGAGGAGGGACTGATCCATACAACGATTCTTTGTATAGATATGCTATGTAAGTTGAGTTGTACAAAATATAGTGTGACCGATATATGTAAGGAAATGTTATGCGTACCAAGTAGCGAGGAAGATTCTATATGTGAGAAGGATATTGAAATGGGGAATGTTTATGCAATTGAAATCGAAATTTCTAGAGGCTAGGCTGGTATACCTATTTTTGATGAAGAAGATTCGTCCACTTCTAGTTCAGTTTCTTTCCCTTTCACACTTCCGAGAGTTTGAGGTAACATCTAGATTCTGCCCTTTAGTATAGTTGTACTAGTGCTTAAAATGGACATACTTTGTGTGTCTTCTTCAAAATTACTAGTAATAATTCTCGAACCATGTCTAAAGAAAATTTGCATGTTTTTGTTTGGTATTTTAATGTTAAGTTGCACAATGAATGCATTCACAAGAACAACACTAGCATTATGATGTTTAACTATTTTACATGTATTGTTTGTTTCCTCACACCCATATCTTTCTTGTAACTTACATATTATATGACACTAGATTCTTGAAACAACATAACAATAGTGCCATTCATGCTAAATTCCACATCTCGAGGTTTGAACTTTCTAACATAATAAATTATAAGAAAACCATGGTGAATCAACATAATCAGAGTTCAGTATTTACTTAATAAATTAATATAGGATAACTACGGTCATTCTTATGCCATCAGACATGGCCTTTTACATTCTATGTAGCATGTAATGTAGTTATGTAGTTGTTTAGTTGGTAATTTTTCAACCAACATGTAACTACCTCCCTCATAATAAATACACCCTACCTGAATCATTTGAACAGTGTAGTTTGCCTTCTCTAAATTCTTTCTTCTCTTTACATATGCTAACAACTTGAAAAGTTCCAAGGCCTTTTCAACAGACCCAGTTTTTTGCATTTCATACAATCATGGCAGTCCATGAGACCACACATATTTTAGGCATTTTGTCGAATAATTCACATGCATTGGGTATGCCTCCACATTTGGCATACATGTTTACCCAGGCACCTGCCAACACATATACTCTCTAAAAAGAACCAGGGTTGTTAATAATTATTAAAGATTTTAATCCTTCACTTTTACTTGCCTTTATATTTTCTTAGACCTTCTATGGCTATACTCAGAAAGTAATTTCTTGTTGTTTTTTTTGTTTTTTGGTTTTTTTTTTTGTTTAGTTTATAAAAGATAGTTTGGTATGACACTAAAACCTTAAGAAGCTGCAAAAAGCATTCCATTTCTGCCATATTTAAGTGCTGCCATACTAATGTTGGTTCTTGAGGGGAGGAGGGAAATGCCTTATTCTAAGTCTCCCATTTTGACAGAGGCTGAGAGGATGTTGACAAATATTGTGGGCTTTAGCTTTACACAGCTGATTGCATTTTCTGAAAAGTCTCAAGCCCTTTTAATAGACCCATTTTTTTTGCATATCCAAAAATATTTGCAGTCGATGAGACCACATATATTTTAGGAATTTTTCTGAACAGTTCATGTGCATTCTATATGCCTCTACATTTTGCATTCATGTTTACTTGGGCACCCACTGACACATCTAAAAAAATGATAAAACGAAGGTGGTAATCTCTTAAGAGTGATTACCACCATGTCTTCTTCCATTTTCCAATGAGTAGCACTTAATTGTTCTTTACTATCCTTGATGTTTACTAGATGGTCTTGTAAAGATTTATTTTTATCCATTTTGATTGAAAACAATACAATCTTAAGGAAGAAGGCTCTTCATTTTTATTCAACTCCTTTAATCACTTCCAAATAGTTGAAGGATCTTCACTAGCCTACGCTTCGGTAGTATTTCATTAGTCACAAAGTGTTGTATTAGCATCAACGCTTCTCTTTTCCACCCAAGAAACTTTGTTTGATCATGTATTTTCATTCTTTGGTCTTGTTTCATTCCCTAACACAATTTGATCCAAATACCTCTACTCAAAAATAGCCAGCATTTCTCATTTATATATAAATCCACCTAGAAAACATTTGGTTACCTTCCAACATTATATTAATAAACCAAAAATTTTTGTGGAAAAAAAATTCAACCTCTTTCTTGATTCTTAAAAAAATTGCTGCTCAAACAGAGACAATAAAAAAATATGTATAATTTGGGATCCTGTTGAAACTGCTGCTCATGGTACCTTGTGAGAGTAAAGGCTCAATACCAATTGTATAATTTATTGAATCTTTGTTTTGTATTGGGAATGCTCTTGACAAGTTCCCCTTGTGAATCAAGGATAACCTTTGCAAGCGTAATCAGACTAATTTCCATGGATGCTAAATTTTACAAGGTTGAGTGCATTTTCGGATAGATGTGCTTCCACATGGTTAGTTTCCTTCATTATTACGAAGTTATTAGAAAATTCTTGGTTGGATTTTTAGGTTTTCATTTGGTTGTTTGCTTCTATTTAGAATAAAGGATATCACGTAATTTATCCCCACTAATACTATGAGAACTCAGGAAATGCCCTTTATAATCTTTTGGAATAACACATGCCTTCTTGTTGAGATGTAATTGATCATTTCGATGCGAAACCCTCTATTACCTTTATGGGTTCATAGACAAGTCTTTTGTTTTGTAGATAATGCAAAGAGTTTTCTTTTTCCCAGTCAAAAATTTGCATACACGAACTATTACCGACATCACCCAAATTATTCTTTGAATTATTTTGTGGGGTATTATCTCCTACTGTTTGAGCCACAAATTCAAACCCAGAGATAACATGTTCTGCATGCTGGTTAGAAATGCCTATCTATGCTAGAGAGTGTTTTTTCTAAAGGGAATGAGATAAACTGGATTTTGTTATTGCATGGATGTAATTTGATTGCTCAAGTTCCCATGCTTTCCTAGGATTTATAGATGTAGCTTTTTTGTGTACAATATTCTCATTAGAAAAGTTTAGCAAATTAAGATCTTTTGGTTTGATTGTTTCTTCCACCTGTAATATCACTCTGCCAGTATTATATGCCATGTGACATCTCTACTCATTATCATCTAAAATATTGGACTTGTCATGGTGTGAGTAAGGTAAGTCAATCCTTAAGGGAATGATACCTCTAATCACATTTGAGTGGGAAATATCTGTACTAACATTTTTCATTATGAGGATTTGAGTAGGGGTCTCAATATTCTCTTCTTGAAGCATT
This sequence comes from Taxus wallichiana var. yunnanensis, assembly GCA_018340775.1. Taxonomy (NCBI): domain Eukaryota; kingdom Viridiplantae; phylum Streptophyta; class Pinopsida; order Cupressales; family Taxaceae; genus Taxus; species Taxus wallichiana. The sequence goes on from CM031239.1 coordinate 935,533,474, forward strand.
CCACTTTTTTTGCTTGTGTGGTACTAATAGAAATTATCCCTTGCTCGGCCCTATCCTCTTTAGGAAATATCCTTATAAAGTGATTATGATCCATAATATTACTAGATTGTTGATGTTGATTGTTAGTTAAGTTGCATTTTTGCATTGGATTCACCTGCATGCTCGGTGCTTGCTCAACATCGAAACCTTTGGGATCTTCTCTTTTGTTGGAGTGATTTAGATGATGTTTTATACCAAGATCATTCCCTTGACAAGAGGCTGCTTTGCCCTCCTTTGGTTTGGGAAAGGAATTAAAATATTACACGACTTGTACAAATTTGGGAAGTGGGTGGAATGGACAAACCTTAAAGCTTTCTATAAGCTTCCTCAATCTCGATTCAAAATGTACACAATGCCAAAAAAATCTTTCACACTCCCTCTACTAGACTAATTATGGAGGATGAGAATGACTTTGGGATACTACAAGGTGGCTCAAAGGGTCCATGTACGTACCCAAAATTGTAGGGTACTGTACCACCGGAATGATGTTACACATGCCCCAATGATGATACAGGTCACCTCACAAGGTGTTCAGAATCCAGGAAAGCTCACCAAGTGTATGTTAGCATCCCAAGCACCTTGTCTAAGCTTTGTGTACTTCGATTTATCCTCTACCTTTCTTTTTCTAGCTTTTTGACCTTCAGTGATGAAACCGCCGCCTGCCGCCTGTGGCGGCGGCCCTCAGCTTGCTGCCTGCAGGGCGGTGGTCCTTTACGCATTCTCAAGCATGATATTTTGATCGCGACTTGCGTAATTTTTCAACATTTACCAGCTTTTCTCAACCGCCATAGGTCATATTAATGTTTTATGTTCCCTAGAATAGTGTTTCTTCATTGTTTAATGGTAAAAAAGTTCTAATAGGAATCACCTTTGGGTGAATGTGAAATCTATAAATAGCCAACTTGTTTTCAAGCAAATGGCCCCTCAACTTCTCATTTCCATTGTTTAGTCTTTCAATTTCTTTCTTAGAATTCATTTTGTTTTCATGTTTTGCATCCATGCTAGTTTTTCCTTTGCTGTTAGAAGCCATTCGATCTTCTTGCTTCAGTCTTGTTCATTATTGTTCATACAAATTAGTTTAGAGCAGATCTTGTCATTTGTAGATTGAATCCATTAGAGTTATAGGTTTTTTTCTTCACGAAGGTAGATTCTAGAATATCTCGGTACACTTGTGTTGTATTCTTGCAATAAATCCAGCTAGGAATTACATATGCCAAGCTCTGTCACTTGCGTTGTCCCTCTCCTACTCACATTATATTCGGTCTATATCCAAAGCTGCCATTGTTCAAATACCTTCTTTTGTTGATGCTAGCATATACACGCTCTTCTAGATTCACGTGAACACAAAGGAACGAGGAGATCATTTTGAGGGGAAAAAGTCATACACTATTGGATTTGCCACTATTCTGCGAATTCCGGTTTTATCTATCAAAGTTCTAGTTAAAACATATCAAATAGAGTAGTGAATTATTTCATTTCAGTTAAATTTCACTTTCAATATTGCTAGGGAAGCTGTGGGGATTGATAGTTTCTCAAAAACTATGATTCATTCCTCACTTCTGAGGTAGGATTGAGAGTCTTTCAATTAAGTTAATCAGCTATTTAGTTATTTAGGATAAACTCACAACTGCACAAGCAAGTAGCTACACCGCGCTACCTTGCTTGTTTTAATTTTGTTATTAGATTAGTTGTCATTTTCTGAATATATTAGATTAGTTGCTCTTTTAATTCTATTAAAAATTCTATCAAAAATACAAAAATAGAGGATATATATATATATATATATATATATATATATGTTGTAGATATATCTTGCATAATTAGTTTATTTCGTTTTAGTTAGGTTTATATTGATCTTGTATGACAATCACGGGACCTAGGGAGCCCAGGGAATATGTTTTTGATCCAATCATGCCTCAACAAAATCTTGTTGTAGCATTAACTGACATAGACCAAAATCTCAAAATTTAGGTCTTTCGAACAACAACGAGACCTACAAGAAATCAACACACTGACTAAGAGGATTAAACATAGAAGACGAAAAAGCACACACATTGTGGTCAAATCAGCTAAATTATAGACTTCCTTAACAAATATTCATATGACCATAGGAGGTCCACAAAGAACCACGAAATTATGGTTGTGATCCACAAGTCCCACAACCCAACGGGCCTACAAATCAATCAAGTATTGATAGCAGCTTGCAAATGCTAGTGTTTGGGTCCTCTCTACTTCAACCAAACATTATCACACAACTATCATTATTAAACATAGCAGCTAATCAAGCTAAAGATTTCTAGACTAGACTAGAGAATCATCCATAAATCACTAAAAGATCCACTACACATTTAGCCATTCCATTTTTGTGACCTTGTCTGTAGATATATATGAAGCATCCATAGGTCGTCTTCCACGTATCCCACAACCCATATATAGGATCATGACAGAGCTCGATATTGATTGGAGCCTTTGATAAACTATTCTCACCGAGCGATCTATCACAATGATTAATGTTAGGAGGGCCTTTTTTTCCTTAGATTCACAGATGCCATTATTGTGTGTTGAAGACATAAGATTACCTAACTAGTTTATCTACACCCCACATATATTCCATCCCCACCGGTTGTCTCAGCATGACCTCGAGAGGTCGGGTGTGAGGAAGAGTTACTTGTAGATTCCCATGCTCACTGGTCACTTTTCCATCGTACAAAATTGGTGAACCCAACGTGAAATGGAACAATTGCTTCACTTTCACACTCTTCTTTTTAGTTTTATCCACCTTCGCTTCTTCCCATTATTCTGCGGGTATTTATATACCCCGAATATGTCGGGATATGATGCATATGATGAGACCTCTCCTAGGTCTTGAAGCATCTGCGATCAATTAAATAGAAAACTATCACTTAGTATGGGGTGACAACTATTCAACTAACCAATTTTCAACACAAACTCCACCTCAAAGGACTAGATATAGTTCTTCTTTCCAAATAGAGGATTTGGATCAGCTCACTCAAATGCAACAACCAAAGCCTTTCAGGCTCAAACAACATGACGCTCGCTGGAGAATCTGGTTCATCTCCTCGGGTGTTGCTTAGACCACAAATTAGTAGATAGTCAGATCCATATCTGTTTTTAGATGATGAATACTTAGCACGTTATGCTAGGAGTGAACAACGCTCTCAAAATATGTACCCACCTATAGGAGGTTTGTAAACACAACCCGAGCTCTCGTTCCAAGAAAATTCCCTATAGGAAATGCCCTCGATGAAACTTGGCAGGGTAACGATCAGTTCATAGCAAGGTACCATATGCCTATACGACCTCAAGGTATACAACAACCACCACTAAGGCAATATACCATGTCTTCACCAAATGAGGTCACCTCAGCCTTAGTTGAGAAGGTTAGAGGGTTGGAACTTACTCAAGCAAATCAAAATTCACAGTTCATGCACGCAGGACCTTCCAATCCTTCACATCATCCTAGAAAAGTAGACCTCCTCACAAGAACAAGCACGTTGGGCATGCCTCCTCATTATGTACAACGAACGCCAACTAGAACCATGTTTTCAAATGCTGCTCTAGTTGAAAATATGATACCTACCAGCTTAGCACAAAAGAACGCATTCCTAAACAATACTCCTCCATACTTAAACATGTATTCCAAATCACCACAGGGAGATATGTTCTCTTCTCCCGGCATGTTCACTCAACCACAAGGATTTCCTTATGGCCCTGCAAATACATATGCTACACCATATCAACAACCCATTCCACCTCCACCCCCTCAACAAGCACCATCAATGGTCGAAACCAATGCGATAGGGACTTATTTAGAATATTTTAAATAACCTTTAGACTTCACTATATGAAGCATCATGCTTCCAAGACCTCTCCCGATCTACCCAAGTACAAAGGGGAGGGAGACCCGAATGCACATATTAAGGCCTATGCCAAAGCCATTCGAGAACTGCTCCCTTGGGATGGAGTTGTTGCTAAAATATTCCCCAAAAATTTAGAGGGTATCGCCCTCGATTGGTATTACAAAATACTTGAAGCCTCAATACATTCATTTAAACAACTCATTTCAGAGTTCATCAAGGTGTTCGACATGAACAAATTGTTGAGAATACGAATCAGGGAATTCTAGCATATTAATCAAGAACACAATGAATCTATTTTTCATTTCATCCAAATATGGCATACAATCCTCTATTCTTCAACAAGCACTCCAAACATGGATCAGATGGAACTATGTGATTTATTCCTTCATTCTCTCAGCAAAGAGATAAAGGAAGAAGTCTAGAAGTTCCCACTAAGAACTTATGATGAAGTTCTCAAGAGCGCTCTTTGAATAGATCAAGATGTAATAGATAACATTCGCAAGACATATGGAAGAAATGGGAGGTTAATCATCCCCAACCAAAGCACTACGACCTATCCTACTACCACAAATGCAAATCAAGCACCTGAAATCCTTAACAAAAAACTGCGACGTGACGACAGATGGAGTGACTGACCAAGATAAAAAGTAAACATTGTAAATGTTCCGCCACCTGTTAACAATAAAAAAACAACAATTTTACCCCGTCAATCAACACGATGGATTTTAATCATCCCCAAAAACAACAAGAACAACAACAACAACAGATCCAGACATAGGGTCCAAGTCAAAACTCAACTGGATATCAAAACCAAAACCAAAGGCAACAAACGCAAAACTTTAATCCTAATAGTCAATAGTTTAATCAGAGTTTTGGACCACAACACGTGCCAAACCAACAACCTAAGAGTTATAATTCCAACTCATATTGTGGTTTCCACAAAATTTGAGGCCATGACACTAGGACTTGCCGTGATTACAATAAGTTCATGCAACGTTTTCCAGAAGAACAAAGACAACTCTTCATAGATATGTTCTTAACAGATTATGTGACACCTATGCTCAATAATTTCACAAAGTGGCGTTTCCCCTCAAAACACACCTCTTAAGATATTCAATGATCCACTTCTAAATCACAATAACAATAATGAATTAAATCCAAATGGGATGAACAAAGGTGTAATGACAGGAAATAACGATCATGAAGCCTCAACTTCATTAAATCCACCTGTCACACCACAATTAGGAAATATGCCACAAACCAAGATAGTTGGTCTAGTGGAATTAGATAATGAGCTTCACGTAGAAGCCATGACAAGAACACGAGGATATTCTTCTCAACCAAATCCAATCTATCCACTAGAGTTAGGTAACATTCAACAAACATTGGTAAAACCCATAGGTGCTTATGATTTAATTAATGACTTAACAAAGACCTTCTCTCACATCTCCTTTTTGGACTTGTTGAAAAACTCACCTACCCATAGGGCTGCTCTTTTAGAAGTACTAGGTCTAGGTCATTTAAATAACATCACTCCACCTCCCAAAATACAAGTAAACCATATAGACTTCGATATCCACCCTCTAGGGCACCCAGATAGGGATACCGAGTTTATATTTGACATAAAAATAATTCCAACAGATGCTGAAATTACACAGAGAGGTGATCCAGCCTTGCATTTATAGGTATGGGTTTACAATAATTACGTTAAACGTGTAATGGTTGATGATGGGGCAGTAGTTAAAATTTTCCCCTTCTCTTTCCTTCAAAATCTAGGATATGGAGAGACAAACTGTTCCACAATAAGAAATAAACTAAGAGGTTATGATAGCCTTAAGGCTACTTCAATTGGGACTATAATATTACCGGTCGACTTAGGACCCAAGACATTCCTCATCGAGTTTTATATTATAGATCGGAAACCAACTATACTATGATCCTCGGTCGACCATGGATACATCGCATGAAGGAAATCCCTTCTACATTATTCCAAGAAATAAGAATCTTACACCTAGAAAGATATTCAAAGGAAAAGGTGACCCAAAACCATTCGACATACACCTAGAAGACTGAAGAAAAGACCAGTGTTCACTCGAGTTTGAACTCCCAACAAACCAACTTAACAAACCAATCGACTCAAAAATGGAAGAAAAATTAATACCAACAATAGAACTAGAAATTACGAACCTAGTCAAGGGCATCCCATCCCTCAAGGATGAAGCTAACATTGTAGAAACAGTGTCATTAGGAACTACTACAAAAATTGTTGAATTATTGGAAAAATATCTACCAATTTTCCTACCATTTGATTCCACAGGTATGGGATGTACCCTAGGAGTTGGTTCTCTTCCAGCAGAGGAACTTTGCATGGTAGAAGTAACCGAAATAGAAGAAATAGACGCAAAGAATGTCCCAGCATCCATTTTTCCTAGTAAATATTGGACTCTCCACTTCAATGGAGCTAGATGTCACTATGGAGCTAGGGCAGGTGTGATCTTTACTTCTCCTGAGGGAAAGATCCTACCTTTTGCTTTTAAGTTAAACTTTGAATGTACAAACAACGATACTGAGTATGAAGCCCTCCTCCTTGGCCTCATTATAGCCAAAAGGATTTGTGTTAATGACATTAGAGTGTTATGAGATTTGCAGCTAGTTGCAAACCAAGTCTCGAGGTATATGAAACTAGGGCTGAATATTTACAACTATACAAAACAACCATGTTATATTTAAGCAAGGGATTCAACTTCATATCAATTGAAGCAATCCCATGAGAGAAAAACCTTCTCGCAGACTCAATAGCAACCTCTTCTTCTCGTTTCACCCCAAACTCGCGAGTTGGAGGACATAAATTCCACGGTATCAATGAACCCTCTTCTTACACATGTAGCTGAGAATGAGATCTCTATCTTACATCATGTTGATAGTGATAAAGTCACTCTTGAATATCTAAACACCTATGCAGAGATACACCTTGCTCATTGTATAGTTGATCTTTCCCTAATACCACACTCCTCTTCCTACTTTGGAAATCCCACGGTGGTAGACTCTCCTCCTGAGAAAGATCTCGATATCTATGAGATAGAAAAAGGAGAAAGATTGGAACAACCTCCAGCCCCACCTAAATTTTAAGAAGGTAACGCTTCTTTGATAGAAGAAACCATTGAAATAAACATTGGAATGGAGGAAGAACCAAGAATTTTGAAGTTGGGATCATCGTTAACTCCGGAAGAAATAGAAATACAAACCCAAATCCTCAAAAAAATCAAAATGATTTTGCATTTAATTATAAAGAAATGACAAGTATCACACCAAAAGTTGCAATACATAATCTCATCACTAAACTAGATGCAAAGCGAATTAAACAAAAGTCAAGACCAATAAATCCAAAAGTAGCTCTCATGGTAAACGAGGAAGTAGTAAAACTTATCCAAGTAGGATTTATCAATCCCATTGACTATTCACAATGGGTATCGAATATCATTCCCATCCTCAAAAGAATGGGAACATGTGCATTTGTATAGATTTTCAGGATATTAACAAATCTTGTCCCAACGATGATTTCCCATTAACATCCATTAACATTATCGTTGATACAACAGATGGATTTGAGCTCTTTGTCCCTCATGGATGGGTTCTCGTGGTACAATTAGATTAAAATATCTAAACAAGATCAAGCCAAAACTACATTCATAACTCCTTGGGAACATATTGCTATCTTTGTCATGCCATTTGGTCTTAACAACACTGGCGCTACGTATCAGTGAGCAATGACTTATATATTCCATGATCTTATCCATAAAATTGTGGAATCATATGTGGATGACTTGTTGGCGAGGCCAAGAAATGTTGTGATCATCCGAAAGTGCTCTGTATCATCTTCTCATGACTAATTGAGTATGGTGTCACATTAAACCCAGAGAAGTGCGTGTTCGGTGTAATAGGAGGAAAACTTCTAGGATACATTATATCCTCACGAGGGATTGATGTTGATCCGGCCAAAATACGGGTTGTTCTCGAAATGATCCCACCTTCGGACGAGTGGAATTAGGTCATTTCTTGGGAAACTTGGTGCAATCCGAAGGTTCATCCTAGATTTAAGCTTTTTCATTCATCCAATCAACAATCTACTCAAGAAAGATTATAGTGTCGATTGGACTGAAGATTGCAATGAGGCCTTTGAAGTAGTTAAGCGCTTCTTGTTGTCACCACCCACACTAATTCCTCCCAAGCTAGACCGCCCTTTGATCCTATACTCATGAGCCACTCATGTCTCGGCAGCTGCATGATAGCTCAAGAAGACGATGACAAGAGAGCGTGCACGATCTATTTCATTAGCCGAACGTTGCTCGATTATGAAACACATTACACACAGGTAGAGAGAGAATGCCTTGCCATAATTTTTGTAACAAAACATTTGAGACATTACATGTTAAACCAGGAAACAAGGGTCATTGTAAAGACAGACCATTTACAAACATTTCTCACACAAGGATCTTTATCTAAAAGGGTAGGCCATTTCATAACCCTAATGGGAGAATTTGAGTTAACATTCGTAAACCAAAAATCCATTAAAGGACAAATCATTACAGACTGGTTAGCTGACAATCCACTAGATGGAGGTGAGCTGGTAGATCTAGACTTTCCCAATGAATGTGTATACTTTGTCGAAACCAGACCCCCCATTTCTACATGTCCCTAGTATAATGATATCATCAATTTTATCATGGACCATACATACCCGGAAAGTGCCACATCACAACAAAGAAGGTGGTTACACATTATTACCATTAAATATGTTGTTTTAGACTCGATACTCTATCCTAGATTCTTTTACGCATGCTTCTAAGATACGTCGACATAGAATAATCCAAGATGATTCTCCATGAATCCCATAGTGGAATATGTTGGGGCCACTTCATTGGTCATGCCACCACTCGTAAAATACATTGGATGGGCTATTTTGGTGCACTCTTGAACATGACACGGTGGAATTTTCACGTAAGTGTGACAAATGCCAAAATTTTTCCCATGAGATTCACATGCCAAAGACAATCCCTGCAACAATAGTGACTCGTGGCCTTTCTCCACTTGGGGTCTAGACTTGATAGGAAATTCTCTCCCTCATTAAGCGATGGCTATAATTTTATAATCATAGCCATAGAATATTTTACCAAATGGGTGGAGGCCATGCCTCTCACCCTGTATGCGTGAGTTCGGTGACTGCTAAATTTATTTTGAACCAAATTATCTGTAGGTATGGTGTCCCACAAGTCATTATCTTAGATAATGGCATGTCCTTTAAGAACAATGAGGTTCGTGAGCTATGTAGCAAGTTCAAGATAAACCATCACATGACCTCTCTTTACTACCCTTAAGATAATGGGCGGTGAGGACAAACTAAACATTGAAAGCTATTATCCTAAAAAAAGTCAAGGAGAACAAACATGATTGGAATTTAAAACTATATCCGGCCTTGTGGGCCCACCGAACCTCAATAAGAACACAAACAAGAGCAACTCCTTTCTCGTTGGTATTCGGAGTAGAAGCAGTTCTCCCACTTGAGGTTGAAATACCCAGTCTTCGCATCTCATTACAAGGGATTCTAGACAAAGAAGCTTACATGGGGGCACGCTCTCTCAACTAGAAATCCTTAATGAGGCCGAGGTTAAACGCTAAACAATGACATAGAGCCTATGTTGAATAGATGTGCCGGTAGTATAACAGAAAATTTTATGAGTGAGAAATATCTAAAGGAGAGCTAGTTCTAAGACTAGATAGCCGGATCGATAAGAAAACCGGCGAAGGAAGAAAGTTTCGGCCCAAATGGTTGGGCCCATACCGAGTCATGAAGGACTACGGAAATGGTGCGTATCTCTTGTGCACACTATAAATTGAGGAATTTTGTGGCTGTCAATTCCTTGCACCTTAAGCGGTTTTACGCATAAAACATCAAAGTCATTACTAGTACATTATAGCTACCTACATTGCATTAGTCTTTTAGCTGCTTCATTCTATCCATTTCGTAAAAATGATAGTCCAGGAGCTTACTCTTAAAACAATCTGTTACAAATTTCTAAAGATATTGGCAAAAATATTCATATCACATCTCTTCAAACATCATCAAATATTTTCAAATCTTCTCATCAATTTCGACAGACAAACATTGACGGAAACCATACCAAGACCTGCATACTTGGCTTTTCTCTTTCTTTCTACTAGGTGAAGTTGTCCTTGCCAACGTTCTATTCTGGAAGCTTCTTGGTGTCACATCTATCCCTCTTAAAATATCTTGGGCGAAACGATATCCCAAAGTCAAAGATAAGAAATGTCAAAATCAAATGAAATCAAAAGAACTAAGAAAACAAAATATTTTATTTTACACACTTCTTTTCCCCATCAACATTCGGTGATAAGCTCACATTTATTACTAGTGATGTGAGGTTGGGAAAGGAAAGAAGTTCCCTTACTCACGTGTATCTTTCCTTTGGTGACAAACCCATACTTCTTAATAGTGGCATGAGACAAGGTGTGTGGGGTCCAGTCACACAAACTAAAAAATCTTGGTATGCTAAAAACACAAGTCAAATTCTGTTAAGAGACAGAAAATATCCAAATATCCAAATATCCAAATATCTAAATTCCAAAGAAATAAAATCCTCAAAACCATATTTTGTCAACTAAGTTGCCATTTATGAATCTAAGTCTAGATAAACTAAAAATTAAGTGGCCTTCTACGCTTGGTAGAAGTTCTAAGTAGGGTGGGTGTGTAGGTCCAAATTTGGTTCTTATTCTTGGTTTTCTATCTCTCATCTTTCCACTCAATCAAACTCATATGACTTATGCCCTTCCTAATTCTTGGTGTTGAGCCTCGCGTCTTACTACTTGCATAGATTTGGGATTGGGGAAAGTTCATCTCTTTATCACTATATAGTCATCACGTTTTGCCAATATAAGAAGGAATTACAAACATTTCCTAAAGAGTTCAAAAGTTAAGTACTACCATACGTTAGTATCATCTCATATCAGCACTACAAAAACATATAGAGTAAAACATTCTATTTACTATCATTTGTTGTCCATTGCATAGATAGATTCCGGAAAAATGAAAAGAAAATATTCTAAAAACATCTAAAACTCATTTATAAAAAGAGTAACAAAACTCAAGATACCAAGAGTCTAGATCAAAGAGATATATATATATATATATATATATATACAAATCAGGTTTAAGTATACAATGCCATCATGCATTAGGCATGGTCAAAACGCTCAATGAGCCAGAAAATACAAAAATACTCATATAAACAACCTAAAAAGGTCACTACAAAAAGAGCCAAGTGGCCTCTCAATCCCTATGGAATCCCTCGGAAGACACACAATCATGTCTAGGACTCCGGCTACACTGGAACTCGAGTGCACCGAGGGCTTGTGGTCTCGAACAACAGCCTGTAGTATCACTATGAGAGTGGATCCTCCTCATCGTGTGCTCTGAGTCCTATACCCGATTACCTCAACATAGAGGGAAGTCATGATCTTTTCCACATGCCAAATAGGGGCAAAAACATCGGTATGCCTACCACCTACTAAAGGCTCACCTACAGCCACGGATAGCTCAAAGCATGAGTCTTCTCCCTATGGAGCAACAGGGTGTTGGTACATACCCAAAGCAAATCAAGTCTCGCCACTCATCGTGTAGTCTTTGCAAGAAAAGGAGAAAACAAATTAGAAAATAATCAAAATGTGAAACCAAGGATGAACAAAAAGAGAGATAGCAACTAAGGAAATTATAGCTAAAACAAATATCAAAAGAAGAGTGACAACTCACTCGGATCTCAGGGCCTCCGGGGAAGGATCTCTGGGATCCATGCCTACCACGAACACCACCATTGATTGGTCTCCCCTCTTACATCTCGGGGTAACATGGCATCCTGCCATAGACTCATCCTCTCCACCTAGGTCCTGAGAAAGTAACTCCTCTGAGACTAGATTCACCCTCTCCGTGCTCTACTCTTCCCTCACGTGCAGTAGGATATCCTGAGTATCATGCCACTCGGGATCGCTATCCTCTCCCCCACCTGACTCACTGATCTCCATGTCCTTAGTCTCCTCCTCTATCTCTCCCCCTGTGAACTCCTCAGACTCAAAGTCTATATCAATGGGATCATCAATGTTATGGGTAGGACCGGTGGCAATCTAAAGTAAAGGTTCTAAGGAGCACCGGCTCTCTCTTGAGCATGTACCACCCTCCTAGCTACGATAGGGATGTCAGGAGTAACAACAGTCCAACCCTAGCCTCTAGGACCTCCCCTAGCCGCCCGAACTGATCTGAACACTAGCACCACTGGGGGAAGCATATCAATGTAAGCAAGGCCGAACTGCTGAGGTACTCAATCGAAGGGGTGTATCTCTACCTTCCCCATCCTATCCACAAGCTGCCCTAGAGTAGAGAAGGAAACAATGGTGCATAACTCCTCACCCCACAACCCTGCCATGGCCTAATAAGGTGTAGCCTCTATATCCACAAAGTGGTCAATTATGCCATTGGTTGATGTAGTGCCCTAAGCACCATCATCCTAGTCCATCTAGCTACCCTGACATCCCTAAGATCCGCTGCTTGTATGCCCCTCCCATAAGGGATAATGTGCTCATAGACCCAGCTCATAACTAAGGTCGGATGGCTCAGCGATTGTCCCTATAATTGAACCACCCTGTATAAGTCGTGATAGGTGGTCCCAATTATATCGGCTCCCTAGGTATAAATTTGACCATGTGCCTCAATCTGTGCGATGATGGGGGCCCAACAGTAGAGTAAAGTATTGCCTCCCTTCTCCTTGATAAATCTTGAAGCAAGGATACCCATAATGGCCTGGCAGATTAGAGGGATGGGCAAGCCGGGAATAGAATGGACCTTCACCCCCTTCTTTGCACCAATGGAGACAATTACGTCTCCCATATAGGTGGCCCACCGAGTTACCCGAGCTCGGATCTTTGCTATATCAAAAGAAAGTCTCCTCCCAATAATCAGGCCTCTCAAAATGTGACATCCTCTAGGGTGATGGTCCACTCACCCCTAACACCTAGAAATACGAAGGTGTTCCAATCTACATCCTAGTAAGAAAATAAGTCACATAGTATGTGGTGGCGGAGTCTGGCGTGGGGGACTGTGCGATCCTCAATATATAATCCCTTTGCAAAGTATCTGCTTAGCTTATGAGAGTGTATCTAAAAATGCGGGAAGCCAATCACACTCCCTCTCTCGGATCCATGTAATGTACTCTTCCTTATTTTGTAAAACACCCAAAACACATAAAAAGAAGCAAGTTAGTGTCAAGATTTAATTGGAAAAGTCATTAAAGCAAGTAGGAACACTAAAAATGCAAAAGTAAATTCAAAATAGTGCTCTTTTAACACAGCAGAGGACCACCGCCTAGGCAGGGGTAGTGGTTCCATAACCGCTACCTGAAAGGTGGTGATTGTGTAATGACCATCCTACTCGGGACGGCGGTCTTGTCTGTGATTGCAAATGGGTCGCATGCCCTAAAAATGCTCAAAAATGCAAAAATTGACCATTTTAGCTAAAACAAAAGCCTACCCATTAGGCGTCCCCCTAAGAGACACATTTAAAACTAACATTTCTAAAAATAACCCCCCCACAACAAATATTTCATCATTTTAACATTTTGGGTGCAAAAACATTAAATCGAGAAGAACTAACCTGAGATCTCGCGGGTCGAGGTTCTACTCGCAGAGGCATGATCGCTATCTTGATACAAACGTTTCGACTATACTCTCGTCGAAAACCATCACCATGGGTCCTAGAGCTCAAAAACTATCAAATCAACATGTGCAAATGAATAGGAAAATAAGCCCGTTATATATATATATATATATATATGTATATATATATATATATGTATATATATATGTATGTATGTATGTATGTATTTATGTATGTATATATATATGGTGTTTTGACTCATTTTGAATGCCCCTTTCACAGGTTTAGAGCACCGATGGAGGTAAGTTCTTATCCCCATGCAAATGGTAGTAGGAACATTTCGACCCACGGGCATATCCGGTATAATTTGTAGCTTCCCATTTTGGGACCGCCATGCTCGAGACCCACTGTTTTACACCTCTTCATGGTTAAAATGCTTCTCCAAGGGGGAATATACGTACCCAAAATTGTATGGTACTATACCACCAGAACGATGTTACACATGCCCTCATGATGATATAGGTCACCTCGCAAGGTGTTCAGAATCCAGGAAATCTCGCCAGGTGTATGTTAGCATCCCAAGCACCTTGCAAGCTTTGTGTACTTCTCTTTATCCTCTGCCTTTATTTTTCTAGCTTTTTGACCTTGGTGGCGTGACCGCTGCCCCACTAGGTTGGAGGTCCTATAACCGCCGCCCTGCTTAGGGTGGCAGTCCTTTATGCGTTCTCAAGCATGTTCTTTTGATCGTGACTTGCATAATTTTTCAACATTTACCAACTTTTCTCAACCACCTTAGCTCGTATTAATGTTTTATGTTCCCTAGAATAGTGTTTCTTCAATGTTTAATGGTAAAAGAGTTCTAATAGGAATCACCTTTGGGTGAATTTGAAATCTATAAATAGCCATCTTGTTTTCAAGCAAATGGCCCCTCAACTTCTCATTTCCATTGTTTAGTCTTTCAATTTTTTTCTTAGAATTCATTTTTTTTCATGTTTTGCATCCATGCTAGTTTTTCCTTTGTTGTTAGAAGCCATTCGATCTTCTTGCTTCAGTCTTGTTCATTGTTGTTCATACAAATAAGTTTAGAGCAAAGTAGTGTCATTTGTTGATTGAATCCATTAGAGTTGTAGGTTGTGTTCTTGATAGAATGTAGATTCTTGAATCTCTCATTACACTTGTGTTTTATTCCCGCAATAAATCCCGCTAGGAATTACATATAAGCTCTGTCACTTGCATTGTCCCTCTCCTACTCGCATTATATTCGGTCTATATCCAAAGCTACCATTGTTCAAATACCTTCTTCTATTGATGCTAGCATATACATGCTCTTCTAGATTCATGTGAACATAAAGGAACGAGGAGATCATTCTGAGGGGACAAATTCATACACTACTGGATTCACCACTACTCATGCAAATTCCAGGTTTTATCTGTCAAAGTTCTAGTTAAAACATATCAAATAGAGTAGTGAATTATTTCATTTCAGTTAAATTTCACTTTCGATATTTCCGGGGAAGCTATGGGGATTGATAGTTTCTTAGAAACTATAATTCATTCCTCGCTTTTGAGGTATGATTGAGAGTCTTTCAATTAAGTTAATCAACTATTTTGTTATTTAGGATAAACTCAAAACTACACAGGGAAGTAGCTACACCACGCTACCTTTCTTGTTTTAATTTGGTTATTAGATTAGTTGTCATTTTTTAAATATATTAGATTAGTTGCTCTTTTAATTCTATTAAAAATTCCATCAAAAATACAAAAAATAGAGGAATATATATGTTGTAGATATATCTTGCGGAATTAGTTTATTGTGTTTGATTAGGTTTATATTGATCTTATATGACAATCACAAGACCTAGGAGCCATGGAATACGTTTTTGATCCAATCGTGCCTCAACCAAATCTTGTTGTAGCATTTCTGACATAGACCAAAATTTTAGAATGTAGCTCTTTTGAACAACAACAGACCTACAAGAAGTCACACACAGCTAAAATGATTAAACATAGAATACGACAAAGCACACATGTTCTCGTCAAATCATCCAAATTATAGAGCGCCTTGATAGATATTCATATGACCATAGGAGGTCCATAGAAACCATGAACTTACGGTTGTGATCCACGGGTCCCACAACCCAACGGGCCTACAAATCAATCAAGTATTGACACCGACTTGCGAATGCGATCTTTAGGTCCTCTCCACTTCCACTGAGACATTATCACACAACTATCATTATTAAATGTAGCAGCTAATCAAGCTAAAGATTTATGAAATAGATCGAATAATCATCCATAAAGCATGAAAAGATCCACTACAAATTTATCCATTCCATTTTAATGACCTTGTCAGAGATATATATGAAGCATCCATAGGTCATCTTCCATGTATCCTCTGACCCATATATTGGATCACGGTAGAGCTTGATATTGATTGGATCTTTCAAGGATCTATTCTTGCCAAACGATCTATCACACCGATTCAGCTTAGGAGGGCCTTTTTGCCTTAGATTTGCAGATCCCATTATTGCATGTTGAAGACATAAGATTACCTAACTAGTTTATCCACACCCCACGTATATTACATCCCCCTTTGGCTGTCTCGACACGACCTCGAGACATCGGGTGCGAGGAAGAGTTATTTGTAGATTCCCATGCTCACTAGTCTCTTTTCCATTGTACAATCCACTCTCTAATAGGCTACCTCTAAACAAATGTATGAAAATATTTCCTTCTCCCCAAATCTTAACTTGGGCCTTAACAATAAGTGGAATATTTGTGAGCCCATTAGTAGATGGTCTCATAGATTTAATGTTTTGTGGTTTTCCTATATTGAGACAAAGAAATATTGCTTTAGATGGCTTATAATTCATAATAAGTTTGTTGTTGGATTATAATATTTTATAGGTTGTTAAGACTATAAGCATGTTGTTTTCTTTAAATTTTTATAATATATATATTTTTAATTTTTTGCACTCAACTTTTTTTTTCTATCAATTCCTACCAAGGGCTGTCAGAATTCATAAAAGAAGTGTGCAAGTGCTAACTCTCTCGGGAATTTAATTTATGGAGATAATTTTATATAAACATCACCCTAACTTCCATAGCTATGGTTATTGTGGCCCTAGGATGTCTCTTTTTGTGTGGAACATACTTACAACTATTACAGCATGATTCAATCTTGTGACTTATTAGTCATTGCTGCAGTGCTTTACACATACAATTTATTTGAGTTTGAAATATTTATTTCATTTTTTAACTGATTTTATATATATTCTATGCAGGTGTACACATAAAATGTGCACCTTAACACTATGATAGCCAACACCTACTTTCATTCACGTAGAATTCTGGCACAAGCAGGTAGGATGTTGGAAAAAGTTGTTGAATTTGGTTTTAAATATTTGTTATTTTAATACTATAGTTTCATAATTTTTGAAGCACTTCATGCCTTTGACAATCTTGCTACTCTTTGTTAATGCTATGGGACTTCAGGTATGTCAATATTTAATGTTGTCATGATGTTAAATTTTTTTTTTTGTTATAGGTTCATTTGTCGGTTTTTAACCTTGTTATGTAAATTTGAAGTTGTTACTTAAATAGATAATACATTCAATTTTTTTATGTAATGATCAATATTTATTGTAATCTAATTCTTTCTATTGTCAAAACATAGTGTTCTTGTACTTTTGTATTTGCATAAATAGTTTTCTATTATGTCTTCTTTCCCAAAATAATGATTAGCAATAGGAATAATTAAGTGTTTATTGGTTGCATGATTATGCAAATTCCGTTACTTTCTACCATGGTTGATGGGCTTGGTTCTCATCTTATACAACGAAGACAACTATATGCTCAACCTATGTCCAAGTTGAGGATGCTCATGATTTATCATATGGCTAAGCCTGAAGAAGTCCTGATTGTGTAAGATGAGAATGGAAAAATTGTTAGAGAGACCATGAAAGATAATGATGTTCTTGTGTAGTACAAGGTATGATTTAATGAATAACCAAGGAACTAGATACTGTCGATGTTGTTATTTGTTTGAAATTCAATTTAATGAGAAATTACATATTCAAACTTTAGTCAATCTGTCATGATGGATTTTCTTGGGTTGTTTTGGTTTTGGGTTGTGTTAAAGATTAGTTTTCCCATTGAGAAAGAAATTGAAAGATATTCTGATTTCTTATACGAGATAATGAGGAGACACCAATATACTTATCACACCTTGATCATGAAGACATGGAACAACGGTGAGATTATATGTCATAACAAAACATTTATTGCTTATTGTTTGATTAAACTCTTCTTACTCATTTTTTCCTTTGATAAAAAATTAGAAATACATATTCGAGTGATTACATTCATTCAAATATTAATGTAAAATGTGGTCCTAGTGATCTACTTGATGCATCCCTTTCTTTGTCATCCACACTCATGTTTTACATGTCCGGAAAGCCACACCAAATGTAAGGACACCCATGGGTAATTGATCCCAATAGTTCGGGTGTATATGTTTCAGTCTAGTTTTCTTAGCTACCATGTCACATGAGATTGATTGAAGTCTGAAACCATTGAAAAAGCCAAAAATGCACCAAAACACATAATAAGGCATAGAAAATTGTTGAATGTCATTGGTCAATATCAATGTCGCTAAGGGTGGGTACAATTGCATTGAAAACCAAAATGGAAAAAATGATGCTATCACCCTTGATATAATATGATCTTATAGAATACAATGACCTTTGTGAAGAAATGGAAACTCAAAATTGATTGACCTTTACCTATTGACCATTACTGACCAAGTACACTACAAGTACAAAAGGAAGGCTTTGTGAGTATAATATGATCTCTAAAATGTAACGACTGTTTGAAGATCATGCATTCTAAAATATGATTTGTAATGTCTTGTTGAGGATTAATTTAAGTATAACACAAGCCCAAGAGATAAAAATTGTAGTTTTCCATGATATACTAAGGTTTAGATTGAAAAAAGGGGCAAGAAAATCTTACCACATAATTATTTTTCCCTTAGTAAATAGCCTAGCCACAAGATTTCTTGGATCCTCTAAATGCTCCATCAATATCTCTTGAAATATGCATGGATGGCTATGATAGCAATTTATTAGATGAATTTTAGTTGTGGTTTCTCTTGTAATGTGTAAAAGTGTTTTCTAATGCAAGTGTGTGTGATGATGATATCACAACCATCAAGTTGATTGAAATTGTACATTCCAATAAAAAATCATATTTCATCTTATGATTTTTTGTCCAAAATGTTATTTGTAACTTGATACTTCTCTGGATTGGCTGTAGATGCTGAAAATGCTCAGTAAACAACTCAATGGGGAAAACTGGACATGGAACAACTTGAGCACACTATGCTGGGTGATTGGATCTATCTCAGGTTTTATGATGGAAGACCAGGTATATTATTGTATGTAGTCTAATGATAGAATATTTGTATATTGTGATTGGATTACCATTGATGGGTTTGTAAGTGTTACAGATTACCTGTTATGTTTTGATATATATGCATTTCTCCCATTTTATATTATAATATTCATTTTCTGGACAAGTTTTCCCTACACTTAGTTAATGGTGTCACATTTTAATATGCATATAAATGAAAAATTCTCTTTACACATGTTAATTTTTTGGTGAAGTGTAATGGTGTAAGATGTCAATAAAAATGCACAATATTATATTGAAGGTCCATATAACTTTCATGGAGCGAGTTTTTATTTTTCTTGTATTTGATAAAACAATTATGTCCTAGTTTGTAGGAAATGTGTGGAGAAGGTGATGGAGTTGTTAATCAATGTGAACTCTTCAATGGGTGAAATTGTTTAACAATTCCAAGATAGTCACCTAGAGATTGAAAAATTACTTCATTTTTCAGATAAATGTATTTAAGATGTATACTAGTTAATATTATCGGATGTTCAACTAAGGATGTATGTAGTAAATGTGGATAAGAAATTTTAATTTCATAGATGTGTGATGAAAATCCATCCCATATTTTAATTTCACAGATGTGTGATGCAAACTCATGCAGGCTTCTTCTAATCAGATTTGTATTATTAAATTTGTAGGCTTCTTCTAATATCTATGTCTGTCAGAATACACATATATGTGAGGTCCTTTGTTATATTGGTGAATGAGTCTTATGCTTGAGTTTGGTGAATGAGTCTTATGCAAATGCACACAAGCTATGAGAAATAAGGTGCATTCAGTAATTGATAAATTTGTTGAATGCGGACTTCGATCTCTTGGTGTTGCTAGACAGGTAATGTAATTCTTGAGTTGTGGCATAGTTATAGGAGTTTGTAAAGGTTTCTTTATTATCATAACAATGGTGGGCTGCATGCTTTCGGTGCTCCAGATGCCCATACAAATAATTTTCATCTTTATAATTGACAATAATAATATTCTTTGGATAGAGGCCACAACTTGTTAAAGGGAACATGCAGTTGTTTTCTATAGATCAACAGTGCAGTCAAGCTCTATAAGCTCATGCTGCTGCTTTTGCATCATTTAAGGTAAAATTCTCTCCCACTTATAAAAATTGTTTAAATTTATCTATGATGACCATGCCTGAATCATGGTAATTACCTCTTTCATGTCAGATTTCAATTGTTATTCCCTTGTCACACGAATTGCATGATCCTCCTCATCCCCTCATTTCTGTCTCTATCTTTATTTAAATAGAAGATATTTTTCATTTTCTATACAAAATTTGTGTAGTAGAGATATGTAAATACTCATACTCTGAAACAATGTTACTACCTTGCCTTTCTTTTGTCTTGTTTTGTGTAGGCTTATTTACTACGTGGTTTACAATCAGCTACTTTTAGTAAAGATGTGGAAGTTTCCATAGACTACGGAGATGCACTGGATAAGGCCATTCTATTTTTTCAAGGACAACGCTCTGGAAAACTTCCTTCCAATCAACGAGTTGAATGGAGAGGAGATTCTTCCCTTTCAGATGGCACCCTTCAAAATGTATTCTCCAAAATGCACATGATTACAAAATTTTACTTTTATAAGTTTATGAATGTTGTGCTTCCTTTTAACAAGTAATTTCTTCAACTGGTAAATTTGTTGTCTTATATAAATGATACCATCAATTCCTTGTTTATAAAGCACATACTGATAGTGAGTGGTATGATTTTTTATTGTATTTAGTCAGAAAAAGAGCATACAACTCTAGAGAGAGAAGCACAAATTGAGTGGAAGTTTGGAACCTGTGTAGAAAATTTTGAGTTGAGACATGTACTGTGTTGTGAGATCATGTTGCAGGTTGATTTGAGCGGTGGTTACTATGACGCAGGAGACAATGTCAAATTTGTATGGCCCATGTCCTTCACAGTCACCATGCTTTCCTGGGCAGCCGTTCACTATACACCCCAATTATCTCAAGAAAATCAACTGGACAACTTGAAAGAAGCAATTCATTGGGGAACATATTTTTTAATCTAGACTCATACAAGTCCTACCACCATTTGGACTCAATTTTTGTACTATCTCTAATTCCAACTACATATTCAAACATCACTATTAATTGTATTCTTTTTTTGGCTTAATTGAAAAGTGAAGTCTATATATTATGCATGTTTGCATATCATTGTAATTTTAGAAAAAATTCTTCAAATTTTGACTTTATAGCCACAAAATTGAACATAGTGTAATGAAACAAGAAATAATCACATTCACAATTATTATGCAATCTAACTCTTTTTCAATAATGGGCTTCAATTAATTATATTAGTGGGATGTTTACACCTACTTAAAGCTAAGTTGTTATGGGTGACTATGAGCACAGATGTTTAGATCCATTTTTATAAAGTTTATGCTTACAAATTTACAATGACTATGTGGGTGATGGGAACAATGATCATGGGTGTTGGGAGCAAGCAGAGGACATGGATACGCTTCACACATTATATGGGATCAGCTCATCTTCTCCTGGATTGAAAGTGGTTACAGATGCTTCTGCAGCTCTATCATCTACATCCATTGTCTGGAGAAAGAATGACCCATCCTACACAACAGAGTTACTTAATCATTCTGAATCTGTCAGTATAGAATTTAATACTGTTGTTTCAACATAATTTATGTCCAAATGTTAAAGATATTTTTTATGCTATAAGAGTATGTCTTATAACTATTGTAGCTCTTCAACTTTACCAATGAATATCGTGGATCATATACAGCTTCTTTCCCATTCTATTGCTCCTACTCGAGGTACAATGTATGTATCAGTGTATATATAATTAATGTTGTGTAAATCAAATGAATAAGAAAGCTATGAAAGTTAATGTAATTACATGTATACGATGAGCAGGATGAATTGTTGTGGGTGGCAGCATGGCTGTACAAAGCAACACACAATCAATCCTATTTAAATTTTGTTGTGGAGAACCAAGGATGGAGTGGAACAATCTCTGAATTCAGCTGGGACAACAAATTTGCAGGTGCCCAAATACTCTTGGCACAGGTAATCAATACAAATACATAATTATATACATTTACTCATTCCATTACCCTCTTCTAGATTAATATTATCATATAACAAACAGTTTATGTAATAGGAGTATTTATCAGGTGAGGAATCCTTGTAGAAGTACAAAACCGACGCAGATTCATTCATATGATTTAAGAATTATGTTTCTTCTATGTTTAAGACTTGGATATGAGTCCATATCATTTGGCATTTTGAATAAAGAATTGTTGTTTAAATATTTGGCAAGATGGTTTATTAATTTTTGTGGGTGTATATCAGGTGATGGCTACATTTGGATGAAGTTGAGGTGAGTGTAAATATGAAAAGTATCTTCTAAATAAATGTCTTGAATCTGAAAAATACCTTTCCGCCCTTTTAAATAAATGTCTTAAATCTGAAAAAATGTCATGGAAAGGGTGCCCTTACAGCCACCTCATAGTATCTCAATAGGCATTATCATCCTCCATAATTATTCAAGTAGAGGGAGATGTGAAAGCATTTTTGTGTATTGTATACATTCTGAACTGAGATTGAGGAAGCATATAGAAATATTTAAGGTCTGTCCATTACATCCACTTCCCAAATCTCTACAAGTCATGAAATATTTTAATTCCTTTCTCAAACCAAATCAGGGCAGAGTAGCCTCTTGTTAAGGCAAGGATCCTTTCCTTGACAAGAGGATGCTCTGCCCTCCTTTGGTTTGAGAAGGGAACTAAAATATTACATGACTTGTAGATATATTTGGGAAGTGGATGGAATGGATAGACCTTAAATCTTTCTATAACCTTCCTCAATCTCAGTTCATACTGTATACAATGCTCAGAAATGCCTTCACAGCTCCCACTACTAGACTAAACTGGAACTATACCTTCCATATCCTTGACTAAGACTTCCATAATACGTGACCCTCTCTACAGAAACATCTAAGAATTGCAGGTGAGAAAGATTACCAAGCTGCTAGAGAATTCTACCACCCAATCCTGCCAAACATAAGTTTGATATGATCAACAAATATTGTTTCCTGTGGGTCCAATTGATCAACTCGTATTGTAATTGGGTTATCATAACTTAAATCCTTTTGTGTCTCATATTAATTTGTAGAGGTTTCCATAATTATTCCAATGGTAATTGTCCTCCTTAGAATCCCAAGATGTTAAGAATTTCTCACTTGTGTCTTGGAATGTTGACAAAGATGACATTAAACTTATTCTTGTTAATTCACTGTCCATAGGCCTTTAGATAGATGTTTATTCTCTATTGTAGTACTTTTCAGATTTCACTCTAGACGAGACTTGAGATAATTAGTGTCATCAGAAAAATGGAAGTTGGAGTACCCTTGTCCTCATTCAATCACCAAGATTTCTGAGATAATTAGTGAACTTATAATGAGTGAGATGGTTTTGATTCCCAAGCCTGTCAATGACCTACCCATGTACAATAGTGAAGAATCATGTATCACTAATTTTTAGAAAAAATGTAAAGATCGGGTTGATTTAGTAAAAAATAATTATTGTCCTAATTTAAATGTAATTTGTGAATAATTTTGGTAGAATTGGAGTAAAATATGTGATCATAATTTCTTAGAATCCAATGCACCTTCGCTACTAACGATAGTAGAGAATTGCATCAAAGTTGAGACAATCAAAGCGAAGAACATGAAGATGACTGCTGCCGATGGAGAGGCAATTGCTCAAAATTAAAGTGAAGAAAAATAACCTCAAAGTAGCACTAGGGAATCATATGGATCACTTGAAGTTGGTGGTGGAGAGAAGGTGTTAATATTGTATATCAAGGGTTAACGGAATTCAGACACCCTTTTGTATTTTATCATTGTATTTCAAGGGTTAATGGAATTCAGACACCCTTTTGTATTTTATCTTATTTGATATTAATAAAATATTTGTGGACCCATTTA
The DNA here is from genome assembly GCA_018340775.1 of Taxus wallichiana var. yunnanensis. NCBI lineage: Eukaryota > Viridiplantae > Streptophyta > Pinopsida > Cupressales > Taxaceae > Taxus > Taxus wallichiana. The sequence goes on from CM031239.1 coordinate 935,557,533, forward strand.
TTGGGCACAATATTTAAATCAAATTGTTGTTAATTTATAATATTAATTACCAAAAAACTTCGACACAACATATTCTTATCGTCTCTAGAGAGACAATAAAATTGAAATTAGTATTGTCTCTAGAGAGACAAAATGTTAGTATTCGGTATTGTCTCTAAGGAGACAATAATGGTATTGTCTCTAGAGAGACAAAATATGCATCAAATATTATTATCTCTTGAGAGACAATAATTAGATACAATATAGAGACGATATACAACTTTTATATTGTCTCTATTTGAGACAATTTAGTCAAATTTTGTCTCTATTAATGTCTCAAATGACCCCCCTTGTAGTAGTGTGAGAATTTGACTATCTTTTTCCGAGAAGGATAAATAATTTTTAAAAATATTTCATTTCAAATAAATAAGGAAATAAGTTCTTCTAGGACATTAAAATATTATCTTGAAGACCAAAAAATCGAAGGATGATTTGTGACTCTAGAAATGGTTTTGATATTGCCAATAGAGTAAAGAAGCAAGACGTATTAGTAATGGTTGACACTAAAGAAGATACTTTCGGAATTGATACATCACATACACTTTTTTTTGTTCGAAAATGCGTGGAGGAGGATGAAATGAAAGATCTAATGAATATGTTATGGAAATATATAGAGTGAATGTCATCATCGTATAGTGAACTAAAATCTTGTGCTGAAGTCTTATTTCAGCATGTCATCCCTTTGGAGCCTTATGTAAAACCTTTTAGAAAGAATAGAAAACCGATAATTCCAATGCTAACAACTAATGTTGATTTGAAGGTTATATAGTTAAAAAGAGGGTTTACTTAATCTATATGGATCTCATAATGGTATGTTAACCTAGTTGTTTGAAAGGAGATATTTAATTGATTTTACATATTATAAATTCAAATTAAATGTCCTTTGCATGGATAATTATCCACTACTCGACCTTGATCACTTATTAGAGAAGGTCACGAGATAACAACTAATGCCAATTTTGGATGGTTTCTCTGCTTACAATCAGGTTGTTATTACATCAGAGAGGTTTAAGACAATGTTTTCTAGTCCTTGAGGAACATATGTGTACATACACATGTCACTTTATTTTATTAATGTTGGCACCAAAGTTGAACACGATATCAAATTATCATTTTCTTACTTGATTTGTATCCAGATTAAGTTGTAACCTAGTGGAAAACAAACTAATAATGGTAATTAATTTGTTATAACAATAAATTCACAATGAAATATATGTAAAATGTAACTCACTTTATAGAAATTCCATATATAATTTTTTTGGGAAACTCCATAAGAGACATGTGTATGTGTGTGTGTGATTATATATATCTGAAACATTCTACTTTATAGTTAAACAATGGATAATATGATAAACTATTAACAATAAAATAGGAAGAATTCCATAGGGAAAAGAACTCACCATACATGGATACCACTTGTAGCCACAACGAGGAAATATTTAAAAAGTTTGAAGTTAAATTATTTCAAATTTGTCAAATAATTACTATTTTTTTACCTAAAATTATTTTTAGGTGTCATATCTCTTATCTCATTCATCCCAACTACTAAATAGGGGATTTTTAAAAATATGATGGAAATAAATTCAGAAAAATTACTATAACCATATGACTTGAGTTATCATCATACATTATCAACCACAAAAATGTTATCAAGACTCACTATTGTCTATAGTTTTATACAAAGCAAAAAAACAATTAAAAAAGGATGAGAATATTTAATAATTTTCCCTTGACCTTTTTAGAACCTAAATGGAATCACGGTTCAGGGTATAAAATACTTAGCATATAGAGCTTTAACTCGGAGACTATATTGCTTTATTTTAACTTGTTGATGGTTCATGTGTTTTTGCATACTACATATTATATTTTTTGATAAATGGAAATGTATTATCCTAATTTGTACAAATACAAACCTACTAGTTATTTAATATAGATGTAAGTAACTAGTATAGCACCAAAACTTTGAAAATGGAGAAGGTAAATTCAAAAATAAATTAGTCTCTCTCTCCCCAAGCATATAAATCAATTTGATCTCAGCCAAATCACACAATAAACCGTGATAAACTAGAAATTATATTATAACATTTTTAAATTATCTCTAAGAAATCAATCAAAGGAATATGGAAACAAAGAATCAAAACCCTAAATAAACCTAAGTAAATTATTTTTGAACATTCACCTAGATCATGACAAGGGTGAGTTGACCTAGAATAGGCACAAGCTAGATAGATTCAAGTTAAAAAGTAATTTTCCATAAATTAACAACTCCAAGTATAGAATCGCTAGGATTTCATTGGCACATCCCAAAACTGACCATTAGAAACATTAGTTCATAAAAATAAGACTTTTAAAACTCAATATTGGTACAATGCAGACATAACTAAAACTAGAAGTCCAACCTCTAATTAATAAACATAAAGATATTTATTTCTATGAATTATAAACATAAATTCTCAATAAAACCCACAAACATAAATGTGAAATTCGAATTTAATATTCAATCATATTGAATTTAGTCCAAAATTATTTTACAATATAATTATAGATAAATTTGTAGGCTGTGGACCATGTGAATTAATTTAAAAATTTAAAGCTTCTAGAAAATCCAAAACTAAGGTACAAACTAAAACTACAAGTGGAGGAACCATATTAAAGAAACTCCCATAATTTGTTATAATTTCCCCGCAAAATGGACATCTCTTTTATAACAATTACAATGTGTAAACAGTAAAAACAACATTTTGGAGGTTCCTAACTTTGAAAGATTGTAGAAAACACTTAATTTGATCAATGTCATCCCTAGAGATCAAAATAACATATGAATATAGAGTTTCCACTTGTTAGAATTAGACCACGATAGGTTTTGATATCTTAATCTATGCTCATACTCTTTTATATTTAGTGGCACAAAAATGGGAATATTCAATTGAAGAAACATGTTTACAAAGCAAGGGAGGTGATTTGGGCTCAAACAAAGTGAATATTAGAGTGAAAAAGGTGACAACATCTACCTCGAAATATACACAATCACTCAACAACTTTACCAAAAAATATCATCTATTTACATACATCTAAATTATTTGTTTAATGAATCAATCCTTATGTAATATTGCCATGTGAAGAATGCTATGAAAATTTATAAGGAAACCAATAGGTCAGTAGTAGTTCTCTATTCATGATGTCCCTCATATCAATTGAACATTTGGAAAAAACTATTAAATTTAATCTAGGAAACTTTTTTTGTGATGGATCCTTAGTATTTTTGTGTGTACAATAGTGCCACATGTTGATCTCTCTAAAATTTGGGTTTTGAGGAGTTTGTTTATTTGAACAAATTTTTGAACTTACATCTTTAGAATTTGAGGGCATTTGGATTGGTTCGCATGGGTCCCCTTCATATTTTCACATTATTGAGATCATGGGAGATTATTCAAGTACATTGAATATTTTCTATGCGAAACCCCTAGTCATATGTGGTTTCTTATAAAGGTTTCAAATTATAGGGATATGAGATTCATCTAATCCTTCATCGTGAAAAATTTATAAACTATATTTCTTCGAGCAGAATATGATTCGATCTCTAAGTCCTATGATCTTATAACTTAGATATATTTTTAGTAACGATAATTTTTCTCTTTAAGATCCTCCAATGTTTATCGAGGTCTCAATATTTTCTCATGGTATCAAAACATCTAGATTCTTCCGGACTTTAGACTCTTTGAGACATACGAATTTTTATTATTTTAAACATTCACATTATCTCAATGTTAGTTGGTAAGAATCAATTCAACATTTATCCTATCAAAAATTTCAAAACAACGATATTAAATTTGATATTTTAAACTCTATGGAAAATGGTAAACAAACCACAAAGTGAAGGACCTTTCAAATCCATTTTAACTCTAAATATATTATAATATATGTATTCAACATCCTTTTAAAAAGTATACATAAAAATATGAAAGAAAGTCTAATGAAACTTAGATAATACAAAAATAAAGCTTGAATCAAAGAATTTAACTTTAAATATTTGAACATGTTATAAACCAAGTTGAACTATGACATCTTAACTAGTTTAATCAAAGTGCAAAGCCAGATACTCTTAAACATGCAAAGGATGTTGAAAAAAATATTTTAACATAAAATAAATACAAGGAAATGTATTTTTTTGTCAAATGGGACTTACAATGCGTTAACTAGTAATAATTAGAAACTATTGAAAGAAAAAAACACAAAAAATGTTTAGAATTTAGAATCTCAGCTTATGACTTCCATAGAAAATATTATGAATCTAATTTTTTTAATAACTTAGGATAACTTTTCAAAGTATTTTTTTCGTATATTATTTTTTATCTAATAAGTAAGTGTAATGCCCACAAATTTACCCACATGAAACGTAAGACAAACATAGGTCAAACTAGAAAAATTATGGAATAATTTTTTTTTTTCCTAAAAAAACCTATTGGCAACACTAAGTTAAAATTTACGGTTACACTTTCTCATTTTAAAATTACATTAAATTAATATTATTAATTTCCCCTTAGATCCCCTTTAAATAAAATAATAAAATATCTCAATACCATTTAATAAAATTAATTAGTCTAAAGCAAGACTTAGGTTCCCTTACCATTGGTTTTAATACAATTAAATTTAACCTTAATTAAACTTGCTCAAATTAAAATCAAGGGTATTGTGGTCTAGTCATTTAATTAATAAATTTTTACTACACCCACAAAGGGGTCAAGGCTTGCATTAAAATAAAAGGTCTCTAATAAGACACTTGGGTTAGAAAATAATAACACCCCCTACACAAACTAGAGTGGCCCCAAAATAAAGTCTACCCATGCATTTTAAATTTGGAATTTCTCTCACCCACTTCCCACCTACTTTTTGTAGGGATGAATCTCATCCATTGGATGGATTCATTTGGAGCCCTTAGATTTAGGGATCCATCTAACCCTAAACATGCTTATGAAAATCTCTTTCCTCTTTTGTTTTGAATTATTGTTTCTTCTTTTTGTTTTGCATATTTATTGAGAGGGAGGTGGAAGCCATGACAGGAAAGCTAAAGCTAATGGAAGGATGCACATTCCTCGTTTATTTTCTAGTTCTATTTACACCCTCTCCTAGGGTTTGTACTTATTTATTTTATTTATTTAACTTATTCTTTTTTGTGTTTGCCACAATGGGAATAATGGGTATTTACCCTATTTTATGGAAATATGAAGAATGGTGTATGTATTTACATGGATACAAGGGATATATATATAACGAATTTTAAAAGTATACTCGGCTACAAGTTATAACCTTACATAGTCCGAGCATTATACACATTTTTCGACTATGTTCTTCGCCCTTGAGGCGGGGTGAACCCATTTGGGTTTAATTAAGTTTTATGGGTGGTGGGGGCGGGGGCGCGGGCGTCACCGACCCCACCCCCATAACATATAGATGGCATGGGGGGTGGGGCCGGGACCCTCCTCACGACCAAATTCCTTTTAAACAATCAATAGCTAAGCCTGTAAGGCCGTGGTTTCCAAAACATTTACTTTTAACAATATTTAAAAAAAAAAAAAAATTAATTTCATTTATTTATATTATAATATTATTAATGTATGTATATATATATATATATATATATATATATATATATATATTATTAATATTACTCTTATTAATACTTTAATATTATTACAATTATCAAAAAATAATATTATTCATATTGTTGATAATAACAATAAATCTTTATATTTTACCTAGCATTTCTATAATTTGGTATTACTATTGTATGTTGTATATTAATTTAAAAAAATTAATTTCCATTATTATTATTACTTTATTTAAAATTTTATCCTTCTATTAACGTATATTAATTTGATGATAAAATTGCACAATTAATCGAGATCGAACTCTAATAGTAGTCGTGCAATTTCTTTACTCTACTAGATTTAAAAATCAATCTATTTATTGAAAAGGTAATGACAATTAATAATTTTAAGGCTTTTCCATCTATACATATAAAGTTTGACTCTCTTTAGACCAATACAAGAAGATGAATAACTATAGTTTATCTTGCTATCATATGCCTTTCAAATAATACAATATGAGTTAATATTTCTTTTCTTTACAACAAACAAGTTTCAATCCTTTCCATAAGTAACTTCTAACAAGATTTTTCAATATTTTTAAAACAATAACAAGACACGCATTGAAGACAATAAAACAACTAAAATGGAAACAAGATTTTTCATTTTCAATCACATTTCAATGAACTTGATTCAACTTAACAATATTATAGTTCCTCATTCCAACAAGTAATGAAATGATTTTCAAACTTTTACTTTCATTTACAATATCAACTAAGATTACATTTTGATAATAAAACAACTAAAACTTTAAACAAATACAAGTTTATAAGCCCTCCATATAAAATGGAGACAACATGATAAAATATAACAAGAGAGTTTTGATTCTTTCTCCAAATTCTACAAGAAACATGACTCTTTTAGATCCACCTTCTTCGAAGATCAAATACAACCAAAAATGGGGGAGTAGGCAACACTCTCCACCCAACCATTACTCTAATGAGGAAGTGAAACCTACTTCCTCATTCGCCCTCGAGCCCCAATAAAAAGACAATATGGAATATTTGACAACCATGGTAACAAATAAAAGGCTTCAAATTTTACTTTCATGCAACATTCCCACAAGAAAATAACCAAAAAACACATTTTTAAAAAACAAAAACTTCCCAAAACAATGGCTCTAAAACAAGCCAAGTAGAGAAATGAATATGGGTATACCCTTGTGCCTCCCAAAGGTTTGGATGCCCACCTCAAAAAATTTCAAAACACAATCAACCCCCAAAATCTCTTATGCCTCCCTAAAAATAAAAAATCCTTTTAAACAATCAATAGCTAAGCCTATAGGCTGCGGTTTCCAAAACATTTACTTTTGAATTTTTTTAAAAATAATTTTGTTTATTTATATTAACACACACACACACACACAAAAACACACACATAACATATTTATATATATATACAGAATAATATTATTAATAGTAATCTTAATAATACTTGATAACAAAATTTTACAATTAATTGAGACTAAAGTCTAATGGTAGCCATTCCATTTCTCTATTGTACTATATTTAAAAAATCAATCGATTTATCAACAAGGTAATGAAAATTAATTTTTTCAAGGCATTTACATCTATACATATAAAGTTTTACTCTCTTTCTATCAATACAAGAAGATGAACAAATATAGTTTATCTTGTTATCATATGCCTTTCAAATAATATAATAGGAATTAATATTTCTTTATCTTTGCAACATACAAGTTTCAATCCTTTCCATAAGTAACTTCTAACAATATTTTCCAATATTTTTAAAATAAGAACAATTCACCAATTGAAGACAATAAAACAACTAAAATGGGAACAAGGTTGTTTCCTTTTCAATCACATTGCAATGAACTTGATTGAACTTAACAATATTATAGTTTCTCATTCTAACAAGTAATGAAATTATTTTTAAAAAAATCATTTCATTTACAATATCAACTAAGATTACATTTTTATAATGAAAAAACTAAAAACTTCACTTTAAACAAATACAAGTTTACAATCCCTCCATATATAATGGAGACAACATGATAAAATATAACAAGAGGGTTTTGATTCTTTCTCCAAATTCTACAAGAAACATGAATCCTCTATTGAGATCCACCTTCTTCCAAGATCAAACACACAACCAAAAATGGGGGAGTAGGAAACACTCTCCACCCAACCATTACTCCAATGAGGAAGTGAATCCTACTTCCTCATTGGCCCCCGAGCCCCAACAATGAGACAATATGAAATATTTTTCAACCATAGAAACAAAGACAAGGCTTAAAATTTTACTTTCAGACAACATTCACACAAAAAAATTACCACAAATCACTCATTTTTAAAACACAAAACTTCCGAAAAGAATAAATCTAAAACAAGTCAAGTAGATAAATGAATATGGGGATAATCTTTTGCCTCCCAAGGGTTTTATGCCCAGCTCAAAAAGCTCCAAATACACTCAACCTCCAAAATCTCTTATGCCTCCCTCACTCTTATGCCTCCCTCTCTCTTATGTCTCCCACAATGAACAAAATAACAAGATGAGAAAAAGGTGGGGCATCCAACCCACTCCCTCCTAAATATCCAAAAGAAACTCTTATGCCTCCAAAAAAATTCATCCCCATTTCACTATCTCATACACATCCTAAAGAAATTTCACTACCCAACAACATCAAGCAAGAAACACATTCATTCAACACATAAACATACAAGAAAAGAGAAGAAACCAAGGGTGCAAGACCCTACCTTTCCATAGAAAGAATCCACTTCACAAGCAAGTCCCAAAATCCTCCAAGCTCAAGCAATTCCAAGAAATCTTCAACTCCAACAAAACTCCAAAAAAAAATCATTTTAAAATGAGAGAGTCAAATCGAAGTAAGTAACCTCCAAAACTTCATAAAAATTATAATAAATAGAAAAGAGGGAGACAAAGAGATGATGTGGCTCCATGTATGATGTCACACCATTTCTTATCCACCCCACATCACCATGGTCAAATCCAAATCCCAAAGTATAATAAATTGGTTGTTGAGGAAAAGACCACCCTCTTAACACTCAACCCAACCCACACCCCTTACGGACAAATTGAATACACATGTAAGGAAATCAATTGCCTTTTGCCTTCATTAAAACACAAAATAGGACCTAAAATAATTCCCTCACATCATAGGCTAGGTGGGTAGGTGACTTTAAAAGGTGTGGGACAAGCTTAGCTTGTCCCAAAAGTCTCCAAAATAGCCTAGAAGGTAAAAATCCAATTTTCACAAGGAATATTGACTACACACTATCCCAAACAAATTAAATGCATTGAAGCCAACACATATTAAAGCTACCAACTCACATTTATTCCCCTTTTTTAGTCACATCCTAATTAGCACTAGATAAACACTTTTAAATTAACTTAAGAGGGGTGCAAAACACAATTAATAAAAGTGACTCCACATGCAAATAAAAATACAATAACTCACAATTAAATAAAACAAACATGACAAAATTACAAACATTAATAACACAATAACTCACAATTAAATAAAACAAACATGACAAAATTACAAACATTCCCAATTTCACTTTTGAAGTCACCTTCCAATGATGACCTCCTAACAAACTACAGCAACAAAATACATACAAAACAATGTGTTGCCATGGTGACATGTTGCCAATACTCAATATTCTCCCACTATTGGTCTCCTATCCCCCTTTGGTTTATTGTGTTGGGAACACCTTCAAAATTCAAGAAAATACCTTCTTGTTCTCGTGGCCATATTAACATCGAAATAATAAAAATACAAGCATATCCAATATAATCAATTATCGCAACTTAAACCAAGACAAGTAATTTTCCATCATTCACAATTCTAATTATTTAAATTCCATTACGTTATCAACTAGCAATAAGATCATGACATCAAATAATTCATCCAAAATAATATAATTATCAAAATAAATTCATTAGTCTAATATAATCTCAAAATCAACAATTCGATATATCCAAACATGCATATAATCCATCCTGTAAATCATTTCATAAGTCTAACATCCACATTGTCTATCAATTAACTAATCAAAATAACAATTTCATCTTTCAATATCTAAACCGTGATAGAAAAGTCCATAACTCTAGTCTATGCTAAGCAACATCATAATTATATAATTTTCGAAGAGGAGTGGGCACTATAATAAGCATATTTTAAGATTTCATTGTGTAATCTTGTGGGTAAATTCCACCTTCTTGAAAACATAGATTTAATGATCAAAACTTAATAACTCGAGAAGTCCATTATCCGAAAGTTTTAAAAATGTTCGCTTCTTTCCATGCATCTATATGCATGATAGTGGTATTGTTTAGTCTTTTTTTACAACATTTGGAGGGGTTTTGAACCGATTAGATCTTTATTGTAATGTTTCTACAAACCTAAATGTCTAAACATAATTTCATCAATGTTGACAAAGTATTTAAATTTGTGAATTGTATGTCAATCTATTACACATGAAAACTTTGGAAAAATCATTCCAAATAAAAAATATATATTTGAAAACATTGATAAAATTACATCAGATAAATAAAAGTTTTGAAAATAAACAGTAAGTTACATTTCAAAAGATATTGTAAAATCAAGAAGACATTGAAATCTAAAATCTTTATTTTATTGACTTTTGAAATATCTCCCTCACGTTGTCAACTTGCACATGGGACTCCATAACTCATAATAATCTTTCATAATTTATTGAAACTAGCGAACCTACTGTAGAAAGAAAGAAAAATAACCTAGGAAAACATGATAACTAATTATGAAATCTAAACTATGAGTGCATGAAAATAAAATAATATCTAATTTATTCTAAAACTAAGACATAAAATAATGATTACCTTTGGATGCACTTCAAAACTTATAATGAGACACGTCTTAGTGGAATGTAATAGGATATATAAACTCCTTCATTAAAAACATTTTTCATTCGTGTATTCCCTACAAAAATATTGGGAAAAGATATATATTCAAGCCAAAAGAGTTATTGACTTCTCCACGAAACAACAAATAGATTGGGTTGAAAAAGAGTCACCTAAAAATAAAGATCGTGAATTGCTTGAACTACATATATCAAAACCATTGTGGTGAGTGGAAATGTAGGCTTTGTTTGAAAAAATTCATTGGAAGATTCTCTTCATCAATTTCTTTCTTTGTAGCTTCTATAACTTCGATTTTTACCATTTATTTAAGGTCATGGAATATATCTATCCACCTGTTTTCTATTTCTAAAAACTGCAACATTAATTTTGCTTCACTCTCTTCATAATGAAATATTCTCTCAAGTGACACCATGTATTCTATATCATTTTGTTGATCATATGTTTTTATCTTGAATCAAATCTTTTTATACAAATTAACCACATCAAAAAATTGTTTTAAGTTAGAAATATACAAATTTAACATGTCCCCTACTCATTTATCCATAAAAGAACTCTCTAAATCTGTAAAACTAGAAACATCAAAAAAACTATCATCAAAAGAGTCAACATTCACTATAAATGAATTAGTTTATAAAGTAAATTTATACAGTAATTCAAAGAAGGAAATCTTTTTTTACTCATTTTCTTTCTCCTCTTCATGAAACTCTTGGCTTTACGGATATCTTCAAAATAAGAATCATCGTAATATTGTTATTGAACACATTCACTTTCATTCATAACTTGCGCATGGACTGGATCAACAAGATGACTATGCACAAGGTTTTGGTTTAGAAGAATATTCATAACTGATTATGTATTTAAAGCATTTTTTAGAACAAAAGAATAGGTAACAATATTGGTTCTAAGGGAATATCAATGCTAATTTCTTCTTCATAAAATGAGAATTAGTTAATTCGCACTAGAAGTCTTACCAAATATGGACAAGAGCATATTCAAGGTATTTATGCAAAAGTCTATAAGCGTTTCATCCTAAGGTAAGTGCCTAGTTGGAAGGATTCTATGGATATCTTTAAATTTTATATCAAATCGTCTAAGTTCTTCATCAGGTTATCTCTTAATTATAACCGGATTATTTATGACTATGCATGAATCTATGATTTTTGCGAAGTTTGAAATAAAAGCATCCTCTAACTTCTTCCATATAGAAATCGAACAAGGGGTTAGACTTGTTTGTCTTTAAAATACTGCCCATTAAAATTTTAAAAATATTCGAACTTTTTCTAAAAATATCTTGCCAGTTCATCTTTACACACATCGACGAGATTTCGTTTATATATAAGAGTGTATGTCGATTATTGTAAAACTTCATTGTCCCAATTCAACCTTTGCTAATGTCCTTCTCCTTCTCACACCCATTTGACTTCGTAAAATGCTTCGTAACAGTTGATTACTTGTTTTAATTTAATTAATTAGTAATGTGTATTTATTTCAGGTTATTAATTAATTAACATTAAGTAATTAAATTAATGTCATTAATTTAATTTCAAACTAAACAATTAATTAATTAACGTTTTTATTTTTTTTATAATAAATTGGTGTTATTAATTTTATTAATTAAATTCTAAATTTAATTATTAAATTAATGATATCAATTTTATAAATACATTAATTAATTATCAAACTAGCACTTGAATGGATGGTAAGCGGGTTTTACTCCCACTTCTCCATTTGGAGCACCCTAAAGAATCGTGTAAAAATCGAACCAATTCCCATAAAACATATTGTTGATTTTTTCTCTATGGAGTTTCATGGAGAAGTATTCCAAATGTGTAATTACGCATTTCACCAAATGATACCGTTTCCTCACTATTCCACTCGCTCTTCCTCCTATTCCCATAGTTAAAATTTTCCACTTCCGTAAATGAGGGTAACACTTTTCGGAGGCATAACTAATTATTTTCTTCGCTCTTTGTTTCTTTTATTTCTCTTACACATCGAACAACCTTGTATTGATGAAATAAAGAAGAGGAAGGATTTATTTGCATTGATCCAATCAAGCTCATGTGAACCATCAAAAACATATAACGATGAATTTGATAACGACACATAGTCACAGAGCATCCAACATGGAGAATAAATATGTTTATTTTGTAATTTATTATGAGCAATGTGAATATATAGGCACCTATTATAAGAAGAGAAGATGTTAGAAAAGTGAAAATTCAAAGAAACCTACATGGAGGAAAGATATACCAAGAAAAATATTTAGTCACATCATGCACCTTCATTGGAGAAGTCGACATAAATTCCTTGATATAGAAGAATAAATATATAAATTTTTAAATAAAGAAAAAATATTGAATTTGGGCATCCACGGATGCCAAAGATAGAAGCGTGTTTCTGTTAGTGAAAAATCATAGCACCCTTGAATGTATGCAACTAAATGGGTTGAGACTCTCATTTTGATTGCATAACATAGAGCATATCTCAAATTGTGGGACCTTCCGAGTTGAGAGAGCTCCCATTAAGGCCAATTCTTATTCCTCTGTTCAGGTGCACACAAATAAATTATAGAGGATCTACCCTAAACCTACTCTAACTTACCAAGGAGACAGGGTTGAGAATATGCAAAAATAAACCTAAGCTAACAAGGTGATACACAAAAGGAATGCTAAACACTAACTTTGAAAGCTACTGTGAGATACCATAAAAATGCAATGCAAATGCCATGCAAAAATAACCAAACTGCAATGAGAGATCATAAGGGAACAATAAACACGTGAGAGGGTCAAGAATCATCCAGAGACATATTATTGCTCCAAAATTTGATACAATGCATTACAATGGCCATTAATGGAGGCCCAGATTTACATAGTTTCACACAATCTCCAAGAATTTAACACAAAGGCTCAAGATAAAGACTCAATTAAACATCAAAGACCCCTGGTTCCTTGTGCCTAAGATACACTCGAAGGCTTACAAACAATGTTTATAAATAAATGACAGTGAAGTGATTTTAAATTTGTTTATCTCGTCACAAGATGAAGGATCTTCATGAAATGAAATTACAAATGCCACTAAATTGTGATAGGGATGAGATCTGTGTGATTCGGAGGAATTTACCACAAGATTGCAATAGGAATAAGAAAAACTACTTGCAGAGACATTATGAAACAAAGTAGACAAAAATTGTGCCAAGATTGACATAAATTAACTTGAAATTGATTAGATTCATCAACAGGAGAAAGTTCATTCGAACTATCTTAGAGCTTGTTAATGGTTGTACACTCACAACCAATTTGACGTGATTGAAATCTAAAACACAAGAAGCTAACATGTTTCTTAGATTGGTCTATCAAGAAGATGGGTTGTCTAAAATTTTCTCTTCGAGAATTCAACCCCCACTATTTGTAAGAGTATTGTCATTGCATTTATACATTTCACTCACTCACTCATCCCAAAATTTCACCCCAAAAAGAAGAATATTTGAGGGACATTTACTTGTTACCAATTTTTCTTGGAAAGTGACATTCAACAAATTTGCAACGAAAAGTTTCTAGTTAGACAAATCATGAACTAATCACATTTCCCAGACCCTTGATTAATGACTAGGATGCCATGCCACAACTTTTTGGTAGTCCTTCTAATCGTTCGATTAATGCGTCGTGTGAGAAATCCCCATTTTAATAATTTTTGGAGGCTCTGTAGAACTAGATTTGACAGTAATGCTTTTCACTCTTGAGGAAACACCTTTTTAATATTTTTTGCTTGTAACCTCCATCATTTCATCCTTTCCATCTCTTTCCTCTATAACTCTTTCCCACATCTAGCTTCTCTAGTAATTCATGTTTTTCCAAGTGCCTCGAGTGATTCCAAATTTAAAATATCGACTATAATAATCCTTAGGCTCAAAAATTAAGTTCTAAATCCATTCAATGGCACTTTTCAAATAAAAGCGATAAGGAATTTCATCAAAAATGATGAAAAACAGTGTGTATTCGCATCTCCATGTGTCTTGGAGCAAAAATGGTGGAAAAATAGATGCAATGTGCAACAACCGTTAATTATGCCCCTTCTCAACTTTAGATTAGAGTCGTCCGAGGTTTTTTCTTGGCGCAACTACGAGAGGTGAGGTTTAGAGGAAAGTTTCTAAACAATCGTGGGCCTTGCACATGCCCTAGGCCCAGGGAAAACACCTTTTGGCCTTTGAAAATATCAGTATAAAAAGGAGCCAGTGAAAGCCTCCACGTGTCTCAATGGCGCACTTTGAGATGGTCCCAAAAAGTGGAGACCCCAAGCAAGCGTGGGCTCACCACATCTCTCGATCTGGAAGAGTTTTTGAAAAATTTGAAGGACCAGTGGAAGGCGCCATATGTCTTGGGTCCAATACGTTTTCTTTAGCCATTAAAAATTCCAAGCAAGGGCAAGAGTGAGTATAATCCTCTAAGTGTCCTCTGGTTCTTCTTCAAAATAATACTTAGGGAAAGTCCCCAAATAGGTGTAGTCCCTCCACTTGTCCCAAGCCTTTAGAAATTTGCATGAAATGTTTAAGTATAGAGAGGATTCGGTATAATCCTCCATGTGTCTCCCTGGTACAACTCTAAGGTCAAACCAAAAGTTGAATTTTTAGATGAGTGCCGGCCCTCCACGTGGACAAGTTTTGAGTTGAAATGGGCCTTAGAATTTCAAAGTTCCCCACTGAGCCACATCCAACCAGAAAGGGCCATGTTTCCATAGATGTTGAGATATAAATTTGATAGGGAAAACACACCCGTCAAATCATAAAATGTAGGAAAATCACCATTTGCATGCGGAAATGAAACTTTCTTCAAAGACAAAGAATTTGGAAATGATATAAGGCCCAAATGTGATCCACCAAGCCACATCTAATCGAGATAGGACCACTTTTCCAAAGGTATGGGAAAAAAATTGACAAGGGAAACAAAACATGACTTTGGAAAAATGTAAGGAAGGGAAAAAACCTTATTTTACGCCCAAGTTAAAAATTCTTCCACATGGACAAAAGAATGAAAAAAAATTCTATACTAAAAGTGATCCTCGACCCAAGGAAGGGACTGATCATGGAAACCAAATGGAGGACAAAGTTTTCATCCATCAATGAGACTTTATTTCTCAAATCTGATAGAGTTTTCTAAGAAACGGAGCCTTTTAGGGCATTCATTCGAGAGAATTGCATTCTTGTACTACACATGAATTCTCACTCCTCATCATTTGCATCTCCTCCAAAGTCACCTCCTCAAAATAATATGGCTCATCCTCCACTAAGACCTCCATTTATTGTTAATACTTTTGGTCCCATCAATTTTAGAGGTATGGCGGGCTATCCAAATTTGTGCCACAAGATGTAAGAAATAAATGGCCTATGTTTTTAGGAAATAATGCAATCATGGTAATCAGCACTTTAATCTCTTTGTCAATATGATGGAGGAAATTGAAATAGATTTTGAAGATGTGTACATTAAATTATTTATCCATACTCTAGAATAAAATGCAAGGGGTTGGTATAAATCTTTTCCAAATAATTCCATTGATTCTTGGACATAAATGAATACCTTGCTTTTAGACTATAGTATGATGATAAAACAAACCCTAGGTTTATTTTATCAGAGTTTTAAAATATTAAGAAGAATCCTAATGAATTAGTGCAGGATTTCAATACAAGATTTAACAAAACATTGAGAATATTTCTTGTTAATTTGAGGCTATGTCATGAATCATGTATAATAAAGTATTCGGATGCATTTGATAAGAAAGTTGCTTACATTATATGAGGGGTAATAACCCTAGAAATTTAAGGCACGTCTTTACCACGGCTCTGCAAATTGAGAAAAACATTAAAGAAGTTGGAAAACTTCCTAAGAGGGAGGGTGTTAAACTGATCAACCTCGAGAAGCCTCAATCAAGTAAGGTTCTGGATCTTGAGGAAGTTGTAAAGAATTTGGCTAGAGCTCACATCAAAGAAATCTCTTACAAGCTAGTCGGGCAGAGACGGGGAATTGGACAAGGTTCTCAAGGTCAAAGCATAGGCAACAAGGATAGGATAGATTTGTAAATCATCTTAGAAATGATCAAAGATCTTATGAGAGAGGTAAAGGACCCATGGGGGCTAGATAACCACAACCTAGGGAAAATAGAGTAGTGCATGATCCTCTAAATGCTATATTTTTTGATGTTCAAGAGACAAATGACATTGATTGGTGTAACAAATATTTCATACCCAACTCGGCATGTGAAGTAGATGAACAAGTTGAGAATTTGATGATGATGATAACATTGATAATGATGCATGCATGGTGGATTGTTGTACAAGTTCACAACAAGGAGCAAATTCAATCAAGTAATAAGTGCAAGAACTGCTGCAGGGTTTTGGGATTGCATTCATCAATTACCTCTTCTCCCTCCCTCTCATACTTTAGAAATAGATATGGTACAAGTTTTTGAGCTTCCTAATAATGATTTTGAGTACCTAAGAGCTCTAATGATTAAGAAGTGTGACAGAGGAATCCCATCGAAGAGGATAGACGGTTGTTAATGAATGCTTTTTTACCCAATAAAAAGAGTATAACACAAGAAGTAAAGTTTTCAAAGGGGAAGGGCCTCAATCCAAACCAAAACCTCAGTTCTCACCAATATCCCAAAAGAAACTCCAAAGAAAGATGCATCTTGCAAAGGCCTTGTTGTCTCAAGTAGAATTGGTGTTCCCACCCATGCCCAAGATGTGAAAAATATTGTGTCATCCGATGAGTTTGTAAATCTTTCTCCAAATGCTACTTTTCCCAAATACATTCCTTATGACATTACCCAAGTCTTGAGTCAGATCAACATTTATGTTCCAATTGCTAAGCTATTTAGGATTCCTGATGACAAGAAAATGGCCTTTGAGTATTTGGGATTGAAAGAAGAAAATAATACCCAAGGAAAAAATGTAAATAGTATCCAGACTCCTCCTACCATTTCAGAGTTGAAAAAACCCCAAGTCTTGGAAGAACTAGGTGAACCACCTGATGTTTACTTGGGAACATCTTTAGTTGAGTCTTAATTAAATTTTGATCCATTTTTTACAACGCGATTATTAAGGATAGATTGTTGCACTGGTGGCTTGTGGACCGACATGGTGGGTCCATAAGCCACCACGTGGCTTGCCACCACTCATCGAATTCGATCGAAATTTCCTATCGGGAGATGACAAGTATTAATTATTTACATGCCACACATATATATGCCAAACCGTTTGGGGCCAATCAACAATGCATTGGTTTCCACTTAACTCGGCGGTCAAACCTTATCATATTGCCAACAACCCTACCGAGAAAGGATTTTTGTCCACAAAAAGCTATGTATCAACCCACAAAAACATGCTATCTCTTCTGCATTGCACAAACACATACAAGAACCGAAAATAACATTATAGGTTAAATAAATGCAAATAGTTGATTAGCTAGTCACATAATCGATCGATAATAACACCCAATTAAGCTAGTGTTCAATCGAATTGCTGCAACCTCGCCAACTCTATCCACAATCTGTGAATCTGTCATACCCCATCGTAATGCCATCACGAGATAAGCGGACCAGATAATAACACCCATTCTATTACGGAAAGCTAGTGTTCAACTGTCACTTTGTGATACGGCCGATTACCAAAAATTACAATTCCATAACACAGATCAGTATACAAGACATCTAAACTGCCCCTCATTAGGCTAGTGCCCACTACTCATCTCGAAATCAAGAATAACCACTGCAAGTATTCACTATCAGAATATAATAGACTATCAACGCCCAAAAATAGCTATAGTCAACAACTGAATCAACATGAATATGCCAAAACATTGTATCGCCATCACAAATAATAAGTCAGATAATAACACCCATCTATAACGGAAGCTAGTGTTCAACTGACACTTTGTGATTATGCTGATTACAACTGCAAGTTTCAAATTTAGACATGCTACTGATGCCTATCCCTGCATAGTGTTTTCAACAATGGAACTACCAACCAATCTGAGAAAACAAAACATGAGTATGATGAACCTATCACTCAAATCTTCTCTTCAGCTGTTTCCATTCATTTTCAAAGCTTAAATATCAACTTAGGAACAAATCCTTATCAATCAATAGGAATCCCTAAAATATAGCTTTGAAATTTTTTTGCTTGCCTACTATCAACAATTTACTGTAGTGCAAATATAAAGTTGAGGAGTGTTTTTCCAAACCAATCACTTGGGTTTTTCTATTTTGGTTGTTTTACCTCCTCAGTACCAAAATGAGTTTTAGTTAGGTTTAGCACTGTTGGTTTTACAATACTGTTCTTTTTAACAACTTTCCAATTTTGTTGTTTAGAAACAAACCAACAAACCTTAACATCATGACCATTCCTATTACAATGGGAACAAAATTTAACTTCCCTGTTTTTAGGAGTCTTACCCATTTTACCATTCTCAGAACTTTGTCTATGAGAATGATTCCCTTGTTTAGGAGAGGTAACATTCTTGCCATTTCTCACCTTTCCTTGGTGAGATTGGTCTTTAGCACCTGCCTTATCATTCACAAAAGGCATTAACTTCTTAATCAAATTTTTCCTCTTCCAACAATATGCAACAAAATGATTAGTACC
This sequence comes from Taxus wallichiana var. yunnanensis, assembly GCA_018340775.1. NCBI lineage: Eukaryota > Viridiplantae > Streptophyta > Pinopsida > Cupressales > Taxaceae > Taxus > Taxus wallichiana. The sequence continues at coordinate 935,576,739 of CM031239.1, forward strand.
TTCACAAAATGTGCAAGGGAAAGCATATTTCTGCCTACCAAAGCTATATTGTTCCAACTGAAAGAGTGTATTAGAAGTTTTAGGATTTGATTTTCCCTTAGTGCTATTTTTAGTGTAAGTGGAAGGAGGTGGAATCTGATTACCTCTTTTACCTGTTTTCTTACACCTTTCATTGTTCCTCCTGATGGCAGAATCTTGCAATTCTAGTGGTGTAGATCCTTGGCTGTTGGAAGCTTGTCTTCCTTCAGCTGCTTTAGAACTTTCTCCAATTTCCATTTTCCCACTAGAATAACCCAAACCTACAAACCGAGGCTGATCCTCTACCTGCACTGGGTTAGCATCACCTTGTCCATTTTTACCAAGGCCCGTTCTGTTAAATCCCATCTTAACCATTAGCTTAGACCCAATTCCCTTAGTGTGTTTTTCAAACTGACCCAAAGGAACATTTGAAACTGAATGAGAGGAAGAATTAAAATGTGAACAACTTACAGTGCATTCTGTCATAGTACCTGCATCTGATTTGAAAGGCATTTCCTTCTTGTGTTCACCTTGTTGCAACTTTTCCAAGAGGGCATCCTTGGTTCGTATTTTACCCGCAACTCTTTAACAAATCCCATCAACTTCTTGCTCTCTTCAAGCATCTTGTTGACATACTCCTCTTTCTTGGTTATAGAGGATTGTGGCTCAGATTTTAACTGCACTATTTTCGCTTCCAAGGAATAAAATTTATCTCTCAAGAAAGAGTTTTCTTCTTGGAGTTGGCGGTTTATGGCTTCAAGCTCATCCAATTGCTCCTGTTTGGATGACTTGCCCATGATTCCTCATTCCGCAAAAGAAGATTAACAAGCCCCAAAATGTCTTGCACAATGAAAAGTGAAATCAATAATGAAGCTGAAGCCAAATTTTCAAACACAATTATAAGCTAATCCGCAATCTAACTGCTCTGATACCAAACTTGATCTGAAAATGTGAGTTGTATTTTTTTCACTTTGTAATAGGAATGGTCATGATGTTAAGGTTTGTTGGTTTGTTTCTAAACAACAAAATTGGAAAGTTGTTAAAAAGAACGGTATTGTAAAACCAAAAGTGCTAAACCTAACTAAAACTCATTTTGGTACTGAGGAGGTAAAACAACCAAAATGGAAAAACCCAAGTGATTGGTTTGGAAAAACACTCCTCAACTTTATATTTGCACTACAATAAATTGTTGATAGTAGGCAAGCAAAAAAATTTCAGAGCTATATTTTAGGGATTCCTATTGATTGATAAGGATTTGTTCCTAAGTTGATATTTAAGCTTTGAAAATAAATGGAAACAGCTGAAGAGAAGATTTGAGTGATAGGTTCATCATACTCATGTTTTGTTTTCTCAGATTGGTTGGTAGTTCCATTTTTGAAAACACTATGTAGGGATAGGCATCAGTAGCATGTCTAAATTTGAAACTTACAGTTGTAATCAGCATAATCACAAAGTGTCAGTTGAACACTAGCTTCCGTTATAGATGGGTGTTATTATTTGACTTATTATTTGTGATGGTAATACAATGTTTTGGCATATTCATTTGGATTCAGTTGTTGACTATAGCTATTTTTGGGCGTTGATAGTCTATTATATTCTGATAGTGAATACTTGCAGTTGTTACAGTTTCAGATGGGCAGTGGGCACTAGCCTAATTGTGGGTAGTTTAGATGTCTTGTATACTGATCTGTGTTATGGAATTGTAATTTTTGGTAATCGGCCGTATCACAAAGTGACAGTTGAACACTAGCTTTCCGTAATAGAATGGGTGTTATTATCTGGTCAGTTATTTGTGATGGCATTACAGTGGGGTATGACAATTCATAGTTGTGTGTAGAGTTGATAGGGTTGCAGCGTTTCAGTTGAACACTAGCTTAATTGGGTGTTATTATCTGATCGATTATGTGACTAGCTAATCAACTATTTGCATTTATTTAACCTATAATGTTATTTTGGGTTCTTGTATGTGTTTGTACAATGCAGGAAGAGATAGCATGTTTTTGTGGGTTGATACAAATCTTTTTGTGGACAAAAAGCCTTTCTCAGTGGGGAGGTGTGATCAGGGGATAATTTTTGAAAACGTTCCCTAAACATCACTAAATTGTGTCAGTCAGAAGATATTCTCGAGAGCTTTCCAACGACTATAAGAACATGACAAAGAGACATCGGGAGCTCTAGATATGTTCGGTCAAAGTTCAGTCAACGGGAAAGTCAACTCTAGTCAACTGGTCAATATTGGACCAATGGCACTGCGACACGTGGCAAAAAGGAAAAAGGGAGTTGTTTTTGGTTTTTCGATCACCGGTCTTTGACGAGTGTAAAAATGGTGCACGGGAACAAGAGGTTCAACTTTTATTACGGAGGGGAGCCCGGCTGCCGTGTGGACTATGGTATTATCACCGATGTGGTGGGTCCACAAGCCACCACGTGGCTTGCCACCACTCGTAGAATTCGATCAAAATTTCCTATCGGGAGACGATAAGTGGTAATTATTTACATGCCACACATATATGCCAAACCATTTGGGGCCAATCAACAATGCATCGGTTTCCACTTAACTCGGCGGTCAAACCTTATCATATTGCCAACAACCCTACTACATAGCTCGGCCCATATCACGGGCATTTCAAACAACACAAATCCAAATTCAAATACAGCCAGCTCGCCACTATTATGTGGTCAAACAAAATGGTGATAGGTGTGACCGAAATCACATGTGGTTCGGGCGGTTTGGCCTATAATAAGCATTAATCCCTCCATTCACGCGGTCAATGTGGGATATCTCACCCACATGCAAAATAGACTCCGCCTTAATACATGCCGCCGGGTTTTGAACCCATAACCTCCGCTGCCCAAGACCAATCCGCTGACCAACTCGCCTAGAGGCTTGGGCGGATTATAAAATGGGGTGCTTCAACTTATACTGGGGTACAGGTCTGTGCAAGCAGCATAAGGAGGCAGTTTCAGAAAACACCATTTTTGAAGGCCTTGCACTTAGATTGGGCATTTGGAGTAAAAATATGAAATGAAGGAAATTCTGAGATGATTCCAATGATGTAAGATTTGATATTTTTGTTGAGTTTTATCCTGTTTTTGGAAGCTTTGAATGCATATTTTAACACGGATCTACAAGACAGATAGTTGGAAAACATGAATTTCAATGCACTTATGGTCCGAATTGTGACTTGGTGTAAACATGAAAAGTGTTTAGAATTCAGATCTGATCTCAAAATATGATTTTTTTTCATAGAATTTTTAAAATCTCCATTTGTAGGTGTTTTTATAACACGATTGCGGGAGATCACATTGTGAAAACACTGTAGGAGCCACGGATCGTTCTTGGGACAATTTCTGCTTATTTTCAAAGTTCTTGGGACATTGATCAGCTCATTTGCAGGTTGTGATTCATTATTGGTTGTTTTTAAGATTTATTGTACTTGCATTTCAATATTATTAATGGATCGGTTCAATCTGAACCCGGGGACGTAGGAATTTCCGAACCCCGTAAACAATCTCTTTTGTTATCTGAATGTTTCAGTTTTCTGATTATTTATTTTCTACACAAGTTTTCTGCACTTCTATGGATGCATAATAATCAGAATTTAATCAATTTTTGGAGTTTAGAATACTTAAAATTGGTTAAGAAAATCACGATCTTTGGAAACTTATAAAAGTGAAAAAAATACAACTCACGTTTTGGATCGATCATTGCCAGACAATGTATGTTTGATTCATAGCATAAAGATTAGGCAATGTTATGACTCTAGAGGTCATGAATGAATTGGAAATTAAAGTGATAGAACCTTATGGAAAGTGTACTACAACGGTGGATTCTAGTGAGGTGTCGGGTTGTAGGATGTGTACAAGTTTTAGTGGTACAACTTGCAGCTTATCCGGGTAAGAACTTGAAACTTTATGTTGTTATCGTTTATTGCCCTACCAAATAGGGCATATTGTTATCAAGAAAGTGGGATGCAAGTGTAGGTGGAAGTCTTCAGATGGATATGTCTTTTCCACCATTCCAATTGAAGGTAGCCTTGTAAAGTTGTATGAAGAGAAGAAGATTTTGCACCTCATTAAATATCCCAACAATGCTTCTTATGAAGTGTTGTATGCTGATGTAGATGTCTATAACTTTGTTTGATTTGGTGATGGCAAAGAACACAAGATTGATCAATGTAAATGTCTTGAACAAGTAGGTTTTCCTTGGACCTTGTTCCAATTTTGGAAATGGTTTTGGTATTGTTGTGATTTCTCCAAGCCGGAAGAGTTTGTTTTTTCTTTCAAACTCAAATTTGAATGCACTAACAATATTTATGAATATGAAGCACTATTATTGGGTTTGAGAATTACATGGAAACATGGTGTATTGCACTATTATTAAGGATATCATTGTCAAAGGAGATTTAGAATTGATTATCAAGAAAATTAGAAAATTATATGCAAGTAATAATCGAGAGAATGAAACAATACGAACATGTAGTATGGTATTTGATTGAAGTGTTTGACTGATTTAACATTGTGCACCATGATAGAAATTTTAATGATTTTGCATAAAAGTTAGTAGTGTTAGGATTCAGATTTGGAAATTGTACAATATCTCCAGTTTGTGAGTATGATTTTGAAATACTAACAATTCCATCTATCCCTGACAACGTTAAAAATTGGCAAGTGTTAGATGATGATGCCCTGGTGAAATAGTTTCTGCAAAACCAAGGTGAGCTTGCTAACCAAAATATAGATGGGTCAAAGAATATAATTGTGCCCCAATTTTTTGTAGTTTTTGTAATTTCAGCAAACTATGTCTGACAACCAAAACATTACCAAACACATATAAAATGACCAAACATGCATTTTTAAGAGGCTATAAATACCAAGGTGCAGGGCATCCAGAATTTACCTGATTTTTTAAATTTTTATAGTATTTTTTAACTATTTATTTACTATTCAGATTTTAAAATATTTATGGCCACAAAGTGGGACACACTTGTATGCTTTGACGCAGATTGGGAACTAATGGTGTGTGATCTTGAAGGAAAATAAACTTTATTTTGCAAAGACATCATCTAGCTGAAGACAAACATGATTCCCAGAGGTTTGGTGGCACTTGAATAAAAATTTGATAATGTTGATTACATTATTAACAGAAGTATGTCGGTTTTAAGAGATGTGGAAGAGCATGACCTAGGCACAAAGGAAAAACCATGTAAAATCTAGTTAGGAAGAAATCTAAGAAAGGAAGAGAAGTAGTCCTATGTTCAATTCTTGAAGAAATATCAAGAATTCCTAGCTTGGTCTTACTCTAAGTTGAAGGCATACAGGGAAGATTTGTTCCAACATGAAATTTATCTTGAATCTAATGACAAGACTTTCAGAAACAATACAAAGCCGATCAATATGCTCGTTTCTTTGAAGATGCAATAAGAATTGAAGAAATTGAGGGATGGAGGGATCATTCACCCATAAGGTAATCATCTTGGGTTGTAAATTTAGTACTGTTAGAAAGAAGAACAAAGATATAAGGTTGTGTGCGGACATTAGAAACTTGAATAGAGCATCAATGAAGGATAACTACCTGTTATCCATATTTCATGCCCCGGGAAAAATACTAGATCAGCCACGACTCGTCATAGAAAGAACCTGAAAAAACTCGTTCAGATCTTGTAAATAGGTCACAAAAGGACTCAAAAATGGAGTGGCAGGGCGAGAAAGACTAAATGACCCTATGCAAAAATAAATGACTCTGTCAAGTTGTTTCCATGTCTTAAATCAATTTTTCAAGTTACAGGTAGACTCAACAATGGAAGAGCATGGTTAGAAAAGAACGAGCAGTGCCGCAGAGGAACCCGAGAGGAAGAAGGAGAAAAAATGGTGAAGTTTTGAATTGTTTTGGGCTCGAAAACATTTAGGAAAGAGTCAAAAATTGATTAAGTATAAAGGAGGTAAAGAGAAAGAACCACGTGTCTACGAGGCACTTATCCAAAGTTGAATCCAGTAAATGGAAGCCCAAACAAGCACCAGTATTCTAGACATCCATAACCCCAAAATATGCGGAGCCATTGAAAATTCTTTAACTAAGATAGAAGGTGTCGGTGTTAGCTCAACGTAAATCAGAAATGGGAGCCCGGGGTAGAGACTCAAACTTTCACCATCTCTCCACGTAGCAAATAGTCAAATGGGGTCAAAAGGTGGACAAGGTGGGCCTCAAAATTGGCTAAGTATAAAAGTGTAATTGGAGAATGACAAGTGTCAATGTGGCGCATCTCCAAGAGTTAGTCCAAAGGTGGAGACCCAAATGAGAGCGAGCTCTCCACATAGCCCAAAGTAAAAAAATTAAGAGGGACTGTTGAAAAGTCCAAAGACTTGTAGAGGTTGCCAAGTGTCAACTCGATGCTCCTTCAAAGGAAAATTTTGAATCGGGCTTTCAATCGAGCGTGGTGCCTCCACGTGTCTAGTCTCAAAAAGGGGTAGAGTCGGTTGAATAGTCAATGTAAGGGGTAGACTGGTGGAGAGTTCCAAGTGTCCAAATGGTGCTACTTCAAGGATTGAATTGAGAGAGGATTTCCAAATGAGTGCAAGACTTCCGCGTGTCCTGGGTTAAGAGATATGATCCTGCCAAGAAAAAGACTTAGCTAAAAACATAGAAATTTGGTAGGTAGTGGAGGAAATGCCACGTGGTAGGCCTAAAGCTGGCAGCACAAAAGTGGGCCATTGATGGAAAAGATAAATCACGGACTCAGTAAATCCAAATTTTCCCGAATCAGGCGCCACATGCCTCATATTAAAAAGGAGACCTATTTTTCAAACTTTTTTCTTTCCCATTTTATGAGACTCCATACAAACTTTGAAGGGGCATATCTTTCTACTCGGCACTCAAAATATTACAAATATGACACCATTGGAAATATCTCAGCTTCGTCTATACCATGGAGAACTTAAACTTTATGTTTGGAGAGGTTAGGTAAGAGGAAAATGGAGAGAATGTGTTCAAGGCCATTAATGCGAGATCCATCTACCCTAACAAATAGATCAAATTCGATCTTCTCCACCATTTCCTCCCCCTTCGAGGCACCGAACCAGAGATTGATGTAGTCAAGAAATATTTGGGGGCACATTTTACAGGAGACATTAATAGTGGTAGTTGAGCTTTAACCTAGTTTTCCCGCTTCTCTCTCTTTCTTTCTTCTCCGATTGAGTCTATAAATCTGAGGTCTAAACTCATTGTAAAGGTTTGGACATTCTTTTGTTTTACAGGCTCACATTTCCTTCTAACAAAGGAATTCATGGATTTCAGGTGTTCCATTAAAATTGTAGTATGTTTATTTCCTCCCGGCTGCCTTGTAATGCATTGGATCAATCTACGAGTAATAAAATATGTTTGGGATTGAATCTAGATTATTTCTATCTCTTTTTCTCGCATATGGTCTTTCATTATAAAATTGGTTATCTCGTGCTTGATTATTGTATGTATTTTTTTGGATTGTGTATATCAACAAAACTAGTGTTCATCATTCCTTTGGTGCATCACCTTGTAGTTTAGTTATTTCTTATTTATTGTATTGCTTTTTTATGGTTGTCTCCTTGGAAAATTTTATATTACGTATAGAGGAATAGGAACCAACCTTTAACTGGAGAGCTTTTCCAACTCTACAAAGTCCCACATTTTGGGAAAAGCTCAATGTTTTGCAATCACACAAAATGAATCTACCTTAGAAAATCAAATCTATATAACTCATTTGGCAGTGCTATGATTTTGCACTAATAGTTTTGGCAAGCCCAGTGGGACACGAAGTCTCCATATTATTATATTAATATTGATGTACACTTGTTGTGATTTTAACTTCTAAGAAGTCTGAAGATTGTATATATTTGGTGACTCCAAAAGAAACAAATCCACTAGTTTCAGTAGTCCAAGTAAGTTCATGAGAAGAATACAAACATGATCAGGAACTAGAGAGGATGGATTATTTGTCTATCTAGACTTATCCCCAGCAGACAAAGGGAGGGGAGGAAGAAGAGCCTAGAAGTCTCTATCCACACAAAACAAAGCCTTATTAACACCACCTCCCAAACGAGGTTGTTCTTTCAATCAACAGGGGTGCTCGAGGCCAATAAAGATTGCTCAACTAAATCCTTATGTTAATTTCACCATCACCTGCCCACTCACTTGGAATGCACAAAATCTGGTCTCGATAGTAGCATTAAACACAATCCCATATTTCACTAGGAAAACTAAACTTTTCTGGTGATCATGTCTAAGATATTATAAATGTCTATGCAATCCATGAAATCCATGAGATAGACATTGCAGTCAAGTTTCTTACCTCTTCACTCAAAGGTAAAGCTTACAATGGTTTAATAGCCTGAAGCGAGGCTCTATCTAAAATTGGAACCAGCTATGCATAGCTCTTCAAAACCAATTTGGAGAGAAGGGGATAACATGTCCTTATTGGAACAGTGATGGCAATCAAAAGAGATGCTAATGAGCAATTGATGACTTCAACCTCAAGTTTTAAAGGACCTAGGATAGAATTCCAGTAGTAGTAAATCCCACTAACGAAGGTTCCTTCTTATACTTTCTTAGAGCTTTAAATTCTAATATTTCTTTAATGATTCAGTCAATGGGGGGCAAAACCTTACCTGCAGCCTATAGCCTGTCCATAGGAGCTGAAAATTGTTTAATCCAGGCTGGAAAAATTTCTCCTAGGCCATCCATGCCTCTATACCCCGAATTAGGGAACCCAAGTACTAGCCAAACACCCACATTAGCCCTTGTACCTACTCCCAGGAGTCAAATCTTGATTAAAACCTCCACCTCATCATCTAACACTTCAAAATAAATCTAGGAAGTCATGAAACAACTTTAGAACTTGGGAATGAGTTAGTAACTATCAAAAGGCAACAAGCTCAAAGTTTTAGGCCATATCATCCTCAGGATCAGTATCGCAGGATAGACCCCAATATCAACAAAATAGGCCACCATCTCAGAATGTAAATTAGAGACAAAACCAAGGAAATCGTCAAGTGCTAGACCTTTCAATTTATATGATCCAAACACAGCTTCAACATCAAGGGAATTTGTTCCAGCATAGAACAATATGGCATGGGAATATGATTGGTGTTTCCCATGTAATCAGCCACATAACCAATCAATGTGGTTTAATGGTGTAAACAAGTATGGTGTCACGGGAACCTAGTAAAGAAAGAGATCAACGGTGAAGGATCTCGGTAAGAGGGACCTCCAAGTGAAACTATACTTGTCAATTGGCAAGTTGAGGACTTCTGTGGGATGAATCAGTTCCCTTCTCAAAGTGTAGATGCCAATACATGGTCCAAAAAGAGAAATATTAGAGAAGGCCAACCACTAAACTCAATTAACCCTCAACCTCCCATCACTCCACAGGGTTTTGGTGCTCCAAATATAAATCCCCACATGCAAAACCAATCCAAGCCACCTTCCAAATCCACTATAGCACCAGTTGTAACAACCCATGTGCAAGAAAAAATGTGCCTGGGAAGGGGCAAAAAAGGACAGATCATTCAATATCATTGAGCAAATGAAGAGGAAAAGTGTGAACATTTCACTTTTGTGGGAGTCATAGGCCATCCTAGGGTAGAGGGATATATTTTAGACCCCTATAAAAATTTCTCAAGCTCGAATCACACCCCTAACCAATAAGAGAAAGTGCTTATCAATACATCTCAACATGGGGAAAACCATCGAGAACGAAAAGGTAAGGTCCTCGATACCTCCTCCAATTGGGTCTCCAATATGAAGTTGTATCTAGAGGGGTAGTGGAATTAGATGGGACAATAGTGGCTGTTGGAATCATCAAGGATATGAACCTCACTATGTATGCCTACCCCAATGTGACTATTTTTCAGAACATATAAATCATAGATTTTCCACCACATTTTGCTTTGTCTTTGTACAAGGACTTCACTACAAGAATTGGAGGCTATCTGTCTCGCTGATTGGTCACATATTCTCTTTAGAAAAAGGTATGGGGAAAATGCCACAATCAGATCTAAGCCCAATGTTGATTATCATATTGAATCTTATGTGCCTGGACCAATCAATGCCAACTTCTCGGCCTTTTGATCAAGAAGACCTCCTAAGCACTAGTGAAGCAGATACCAAGGTGGGATGTATCCCTGACTTGATTCTCGATGAGTGGGCTAACAAAATACATGATTTTGACCCCTATAAGGAGATGGAAGAATTCGAGCTAGGTGTCTATTGACTACATGAAGAGAATCATCCTCTTCCTAACCTAATTAAGCAGAATATAAACATGAAAATGATGTCCTGAAATTATTCTTTGATGGCTCAAGGAGTATAAAAGGAGTTGGAGGAGGAGATATGATTGTTTCCCTAAAGGTATGAAATATTATTCATCCTTCATATTTAAGTTTTCCTACTAAAATAAAACTATTGAATATGAGGCTTTGGTCCATTGTCTTCATTGGGCAAGGAAGCTAAGAATCAAGAACTTGCAAGTGTTTGGTTAGAGTGAATTGGTTGCCAATCAAGTCAGAGCACTTAATGCTGTCAAGAATGACCTACTCAAGAACTACAAGATTAGGGTATGGGATATCATGGAGGATTTTGAGGCCTTAACATTATGTCCATACCCAGGAAGAAGAACGAAGCTACTTATAGGCTTGCAATAGTTGCAACAATGTTTGATGTGGTTGACAACGTCAAAAGAGACAAATAAAAGCCACATATCCTTATATTTATGAGGCCAAAAGTTCCATATAAAAACACACGCTGACGGTGTTCGAAAATGATTAGAAAATCATTAATTTTTTACAAGAAGAAGCTAAATTCTCACTAGAAATCAAATTAGATTATAAAGCAGCAATACGTGAATATAATAGTACAACCGCATAGAACAAGCTTCCCAAAGGATTAGTGACATTGGATTCTATCTTCAATCCTAATGATTAGTTTAGAAAAGAGAATTCTAACATACGAGATCAAAATAGAAGATTGAGTCGAGTCCCGGATGGAGAAGGAAAAACACTACAAATTGGCAAAGTGGGCACCGAGAAAGAAAGGTATGATTTCATATAACTTGCCAAGAATTTCTAGATGTATTTTCTTGGAACTATGAAAACCTAAGAGGGTTCAATCCAAAGCTAGCACAACACAATTGAACTAGGCCCAACTCATGAGCCCATCGTGAAGAAGAGACCAATCAATCAACACATTGAGGCCCTAATGAAGAAAGAGCTGAACAAGTTGATAGAGGAAAGTATCATATTTCAAATCAAACACTAAAGCTAGGTTGTAAACTCGGTCCCGATCGGGAAGAAAAATGGATTAGATTAGGTTGTGTAGATTTTCGAGACTTGAACAAAGCTTCCCTCATAGATCACTACCCACTTGTCTTCAATGGAACAAATCTTGTAAGCGATGTCTAGATCGAGATATTTTCCCTCCTAGATGGCTACTTAGGGTACTGACAGATCATGGTGAAATAAGATGATCAGTTCAAAATAGCTTTCACCACCAAAATGGGCACATATGCCTATAGAAAAATGCCATTTGGATTGTCTAATGTCGGAGCCAATTTTCAGAGGGAAATGGATATGGCACTCAAAGGACTGATCAACAAAATAGTACTAATCTATCTGGATGACATTACGATGTTTTCCAAAAATGCAGCAGACCACCTTTTCCACCTAAGGCAGGTGTTTCAAAGATGCAGGAGTTTTGGGGTATCATTGAACCCTAAAAAATGCATATTCTTGGCCCATGAGGGCAGGCTTCTAGGCCATATTGTATCAAAGGAAGGATTGAAAATTGACCTAGAGAGAGTTGAAGCAATAAGAGCATTTCCATTTCCAAGCCACAAGAAAGCTCTTCAAATCTTCCTGGGAAAAATCAATTTTATCTACAAGTTTGTACCAAAATTTGCTACCCTTGTTAAGCCAATAACATTGATGTTGAAGAAGAGCTTAGCATTCAGGTGGACAACTAAAGGAAAGGAAAGCTTTGAGGCCATCAAAGAATCTATATCACAAGCCCCAACTCTCGTGAATCCATATTTCTCTAAAGACTTCATACTGTATGCCTTTGGTGGTAGTGACATAATTTCTGCAATCTTAGTTCAAGTAGAACAAAGAAGGTACAAAATAACCAATTTATTTCTTCAGTCAAGGTATAGAAGACTATGAAGTGAGATACTCCTTCATCAAAAAGAAAGTCCTAGCAGTAATTAGAGGATTAAATAAGTTTAAGCATCTGGTTTCAAACAATAAAATCCAATTGTTAATCTCCCATTTAAGAGTTAAATACTTCCGTCACAAAGCAAAGGATCCGAATGAAAATGCGCAGGTGGATCACTCATGTCATGGAGTAAGACATTGAGATCAAGGTCACTATTCTGGTCCATGGCAAGGGTTGTGTGAACAACTAGCCTCAAGTCAACAAGATGAAGAAAAAAGTGAAAAGGAGACTATTTTTGTTTTACAGAATAATCAAGAGGAAGAAAATGCTGATGTACTTGCTCCTTGTTGGACTCAAGACATGGTGCACTTGCTTCAAATGGGCTTGTGTCCTCACTGGATGGGTAAATCAAAAAGGATAAATTTCATATTGCTGGCCATCCCATATGCTCTTATTGATGGAGTCTTTTTCAAAATGGACATAAATGGCATTCTACTAAGATGTATTGGGATAGATCAAGGTTGATAAAATGTTAGAATAATTCCATGCTTTGGAGAAGCTTGAGGTTAGTTTTCTCCAAGGGTGATAGCACTCAAGATCATGTGGGTGGGTTATTATTGGCCCAAAGTTTTTAGTGAATGTTATGCATGGATCAAAAGGTGTAAGAATTGTGCATTATTCAAGGTAAAAGAAAAGCTAGCAGCACTTCCATTGCATCCAATCTCAGTTGACCAACCTTGTATGCAATGGGGAATGGAATTCATTAGAGTCATCAATCCAAATTCAAGCCAAGGAAACAAATGGATTCTAAAAGCAACATACTATTTCACCAAGGTGATCGAGGTAGTGGCACTTAAAGAAGCTAATGATTCTAGTATACTAGATTTATATGAACATATAGTAACCAGGTTTGGAGTGCTAGGCACCATTATATCAGATAATGCATTGGCATTCATAGGTTCCAAGATCACATGATGGGCTGTTAAGAATAGGACTTACTTGAGCACTTCATCAAAATATTACCAGAAGGTAATGGTGGAGCTGAGTCCACAAACAAGAACTTTCTAAAGATCATTCACATAAATCTTAATGAAAATCAGATAACCTACCACAAAAATCTAAAATCGTCCTTATGGGATGATAGGATAACATCCAATTGATCTATAGGAAGCTCTCCATTCAAAATTGTCTATGGGAAAGAGGCAAGTCTACCTATATCACTTGAGTTGCCAACATTGGAGCTCGTGAAGCAGCTAGAGATGTCTCAATTCAAACCAATGGAGGATAGGTATGCGGATCTCGATAGAATTAGAAGAAACCAGAGAGCACGCACTCCAAGCAATAGAGAAGGATCATGAAACAATCAAGAGATGCTTTGACAAGAAGGAAAAACAAGGACCTTCTAGGAAGGAGACCTAGTTTTGAAATGGGATGCGAGATCGGGGAAAAAAATAGGAGGCACTCCAAGTTTGATGCCATTTGGAGTGGCCCCTACATTGTCGAGAAGATGTAAAAGTGGAAATGATTTCCAATTGTCTACATTGGATGGTGAGGAATTCTAGATTTCGGTAAATGGAATCTATCTTAAACACTCTCTTGCTAGAAGGAGCTTATCACCTTGTAAATATTAGTTTAATTCCTTTTCCTCTATGTGCTTGTGTACATTGTCTTGCTATAGTTTAGGTTGTTGTTTTCCTAAGTGCTTTGAACGCTCTGTATGTTCTATTTGGAGTATGTATGATTTCAAATTTTGTATATAGTTGTGGTGTTGTTTTGTTTCTCTTATGCAGTCCATTCCAAGAGAAAGATGAAGTCCGAGTCAAAACAATTTTCTACACATAGAAACCTTTGTTTCAAGATTTCTTATGAAAATTGAGAGTGCAAATAGCCGGGATAGTGAATCAGAGGTAAAACTGGTAGTAGACCTTCGTTCTTGACTCCATGCCCAACAGATATGACAATGTAATTGGTCTTTTCCTCTTGAAGGCATATACCAATATGAGTCACCAAATTGTTATACATATTTCATCCCCCAAGAAAAATCTTGGATCAACCATGACCCCGTATAGAAAGAACCTGAGAAAACCCATTCAAATCTTGCAAATAGGCCACAGAAGGACTCAACAATGGAGTGGCGGGGGCTGAAAAAGATTAAATGACCCCATGAAAAACGAATGACTCTATCGATCCGTTTCCATGTCTTAAATCCATTTTTCAAGTTACAGGTAGACTCAAAAATGGAATAGCATGGTCAAAAAAGAAGGGGTAGTGCCACAGTGGAACCAGGAGAAAGATGGGAAAAAAATGGTGAAGTTTTGAAGTTTTTCGGGCTCGAATTGTTTAGGAAAGAATCCAAAATCGACTAAGTATAGAGGAGGCACAACAGAAAGAATCACGTGTCTATGTGGTGCTTATCAAAAGTTGACTTAAGAAATGGAAGCCCAAACGAGTGTTAGGCTTCCACACATCTAGAGCCCCAAAATTTGTCGAGTCGTTGAAAAGTCTTCAACTAAGAGAGAAGGTGCCAGGTTTCGGCTCGATGTAAATTTGAAATGGGATCCCATAATGAGACTCAAACTTACGCCTTCCCTCCACGTAGAAAATGGTCAAACAGGGTCAAAAGGTGGACAGGGCAGGCCTTAAAATTAGCTAAGTATAAAAGTGTAAGCGGAGAATGCCAAGTGTTAGTGTGGCGCATCTCCAAGAGTTAGTCCAAAGGTGGATACCCAAATGAGCATGAGCTCTCCACGTGGCCCAAGATCCAAAAAAGTAATAGGATGTTGAAAATTCCATAAACCGTGGAAGTTACCAAGTGTTAACTCGATGCTCCTTCAAAGGAAAATTTTGAATCGGGCTTTCAAGTGAGTGCGGTGCCTCCATGTGTCCAATCTAAAAATGGGTAGAGTCGGTTGAATAGTCAATACAAGGGGTAGACCGGTAGAGAGTGCCAAGTGTCTAAATGATGCTAATTCAAGGATGAAATTAAGAGAGGGTTTCCAAATTCGTGCCAAACTTCCGCATGTATTGGGTCAAGAGATAAGAGCCTGCCAAACAAAATACTCAGCCAAAAACATAGAAATTGGGCAGGAAACAAAGGAAACACCATGTGGCAAGCCTAAACTAGCAGTGCTAAAGTGGGCCATAGGGGGAAAAGATAAATCATGAACCCACAAACCTGATATTTACCTAATCTGGCTGCCACATGTCTCATATTAGAAAGGAGACCCATTTTTCAAATTTTTTCCCGCTCATTTGTATGGACCCAATACAAACTTCGAAGGGGCATATCTTTTGACTTAGGGCTCAAAATATTGTAAATCTAACACTGTTGGAAAGATCTTATCTTTTCCATGCCATGGAGCTCTAAAAATTTATGTTTGGAGAGGTTAAGTAGAGAAAAATGGAGAGAACATGTTCAGGGCCATAAATGTTAGATCCATCTACCCCAACAACTAGATTAGATACGATTTGTTGTGTTGTTTCCTCCTTCGAGTCGCCAAACCAGAGATTGATGCAATCAACGAAGATTTGGGGGTATATTTTACAGGAGACATTAATAGTGGTAGTTGAGCTTCAACCTATTTTTCCCTCTTCTCTTTCTTTCTTTCTTCCCTCTAATTGAGTCTATAAATATAGGGTAGGGACTCATTGTAAAGGATTGGACATTCTTTAATTTTCAGATTCCCTTTCCTTCTCACAAAGGAATCAAGGATTTTAGGCCTTCCACACTATGTTTCTTTCCTCCTCACTATCTTGTAATGCATTCTATTAGTCTCACAGAGAAATAAAACGTGTTTGTGATCGATTATAGATACTTTCTATCTCTTTTTCTTACATCTAGTCTTTCATTATAAAAATGGTTATATATGCTTGTTTATCGTATGTATTTTGTCTATTTGTATCTATCGGATAAAATAGTGTTCATCATTCCTTCAGTGTATCACCTTGTAGTTTAGTTATTTATTATTTCCTCTATTCATTTTTATTCCTGTCTCCTTGGAAAATTTTAGATTAGGTATAGAGATAGATCCTCTACAAGTTCTCATGTATGCACCTAAACAGAGTAATAGGAACCAATCTATAATCTAGAGAGCTTTTCCAACTCTTCAAATTCCCACACTTTGGGAAAATATCAATGTTGTGCAATCACACTAAATGAATCGCCTTAGAAAATAAAATCTCTAGAACTCTTTTGGGGGTTTGTGATTTTGCACTAACACTACCCTCCGCCAAATATGGACAATATTCTACAATTGGTAATTGGTTCTGAATTGATATCCACTTTGGATGGTTTCTCTTGCTATAATCAAGTTGTTGTGAAGGAGTCAAAAAGAATAAAGACTGCCTTTACCACTCCTTAGGGAGCTTATGTTTATGTCAGGATGCCTTTTGTCTTAATGAATGCTTGGAGAAACTTTCCAAAGAGCAATGGATGTAGCATTTGGTGGTTATATTAATGATTTCATTAATGTTTATCAAGATGATGTAACTATGTTTTCCAGAAAAATAAATGATCACTTGCAACACTTGGAGAGAATGTTGTTAAGGTGTAGAGAGTATGGCATATCATTGAATCCCAAGAAGTGCCATTTTGGAGTGCAAAAGGAAAATTTTCTTGGTCACATTGTATCAAAGGAAGGGGTCATGATTGATTCTAGGAGAGTGGAAGCCATCAACAAGGTTCCAATTCTGAGAACTAATAAGGGAGTTCAATCCTTCATTGGACAAATAAAATTTATTAGAATATTTGTGTCTAACTCTGTTGAGCTAACCATCAACATTACTAGCATGATGAAGAAGGACCAAGTTATCAAATGGGAAGAAGCTTCCATTCAATCTTTCAATGGGATCAAAGAATCATTAAAGCATGCCCCTGCTTTAGCAACTTCAAATTGCAACAAGGATTTTCAAATGTTTTCTTTTGCTTTAGAAAACACCGTTGCATATGTCTTGTTACTAAAGCGTTATGAAGGGGACGATGACTAGTTACTTTTTTCGTAAGGCATTGCGTAAGGGGCTGAGTTGAAGTACACCATCGTTGACAAGAAAGTATTTCCCTTGGTGAAAGAGATAAAGGTTTTCACACCTTACATCTTGATCTCTAAAGTTTTTTCTTATGTTCCCCACACCATGGTGAAATATATATTATCAAAGATGGAGGTCTCAAGCAAAAGATACAGATGGGTAAACAAGTTGCAGGAATATGACATGGATATCCAAACCATGAAATTGATAAGAGGTTTGGGCCTAGCTAAGCTTATGGCTGAGAGAAACTTGAGAACTATTGAGGTGAATGAAGTAGAAGGAGAAAGGGTGGATGTCTTTGAAAAGTTGGTAAGCTTTGAATGGTACAAAGAGATAATATTTTATCTCAAACATCTATGTTGCCCTGAATACTTGATTAAAAATCAAAAAATAGCTCTTAAGTTAGCCTCACAAAAATATTTCATTACTGATTTTGGGTTAGCTTGGAAGAACCTTGAGGGAGTGCTCTTGAGATGTATCATCGAAGATGAGGGCCCCAAAATAATTGCTGATCTCCTTGGAGGATTTTTTTGGGGGACATTTTGCTAGAAGAGTTACAACACATAAAATCTTGTGGGCTGGTTATTGGTGGCCAACTCTCTTAAAATATAAAACTCTATTGGTTAGGAAATTTGAAAGTTGCAAGCATTTTTCTCGAAGAATGAAATCTTCAGCTCCGTTCATTTACAACCTGTGTCAATTGAAGCCCCATTTGAGCAATTTGGAATGGATTTCATTGTCGAGATTTCATATCCTTCAAGTATTGGTCATTAATGGATTCTTGTAGCCACTGATTATTTTAGTAAGTGGGTGGAATCAATCGCCACAAAGAAATAAACACACCAAGTCATCATGGACTTCATGTTGAATCAAATCATATGTAGATTTGGAGTGCTAGCTAAGATTGTTATGATAATGCCATGAGTTTTAGAGAACCTTTTGTGGCAATGTGCAAAGGGTATGGAATCAATTTGACATATGTTTCTAGCTACAATTCCCAAGGAAATGGACAAGATGAGTCCAATAATACAAACTTGTTGAAGATCATTAGAAGAACCCAAGCTAAAAAAAAGAAGTTTGGTGAGCAACTAAAGTTTGTTGTTTGGGCTGACATAATCACCTTGTCAAAAGAGCTACTAGTAAAATCCCATTTGAGTTGGTATATGGAACTCAATCTTTGCTACCCATTCATTTGTAATTGTATTCATTTCAGTTTGTTCAACAAATTGAAGATTAAGAAGTTAGTCCATATGATGCTCGAATCAATCACATTATTGAGTTAGATGTGGCATGTCAAGTTTAGAGAATAGTTGAAGAATTCATTCAATAAAAAGTGACTCCAAGAGCTTTCAATGTGGGAGATCTTGTGTTATTATGGGACAATAGGTTTGAGAATAAGGGAAAACATGGAAATTTTGATGCATTTTGGATGGGCACTTATTCAATTGACAATTGAATTGGTGAAAATGCCTTCTTCCTAAAAGGCTTAGATGGGGAACTACTTGAATTTCTTGTAAATGACATACATTTGAAACATTTCCTTGATTTATTTCTCAGAATTGAGGTATACTCCATTGTACAGTGTATATTCTTTTGGTTTCTTTATGCTTTTGTGCTTTTCTATTTTTGTTTGAAGCTGGTCCTTGGTGCCCGTTTTTTGTTTCGCGGTTTATCCTTGGGGAGTTGGTTATTATTGTTCTTCTCTACATGCTTATTCTTTGACTCCGTTGCCCAATGGTTTGTTTTTGGCACTTGTCTGCTATTTGTTCTTGTGGCACTTACGGTGTATTACCCATCCCCAAGTTGGAGCCGATGTTGGTGCTCAATTTGATCTCGCCTTGTTTGTCCTTGAAATTCTTTAGTTTGCGGGCTCTTTTGTCTTTTCTATCTCCCCATATTGATGCATGAAAAATCCATCCTCCATTTGGTTTCCATGATTAGTCCCTTCCTTTGGTCAAGGATCACTTTTAGTCTAGAATTTGTTTTCCGTTCCTCTGTCCATGTGGAAGAATTTGTAACTTGGGCATTAAATCGGGTTTTTTTCCTCCTTCTATTTTTTCCACAATCGCGTTTCATTTTCCCTATCAATTTTGTCCCAATACCTATGGAAAAATGGTCCTATATATTTGGATGTAGCTTGGTGGATAACATTTGTCCTTTTATCATTTATAAATTCTCTTTCCTTGAAGAAAGATTCATTTCTGGTGCAAATGGTGATTTTCCCACATTTTACGGTTTGACGAGTGTGATTTCTGCGTCAAATTTATATCTTAGCATCTTTGGAAATGTGGCCCTTTCTAGTTGGATGCATCTTATCGGGGTACTTTGAAAGTCAAAGGTCCTGTTTCAACTCAAAATGTGTCCACATGGAGGGACAAAGTGATCATATAAAAATTCTCCTTTTGGTTTGACCTCGAGTTGCGCTTGTGGGAGACACGTAGAGTATTCTTCAAGCTCATCTCTATACTTAAACTTTTCAAGCAACTTTCTAATGTCCTGGGACACATGGAGAGACCACTCTTGTTTGGTGAGTTTCCCTAAGTTTTATTTTGAAGAATTGATAGGTGGACACTTGGAGGCTTCTACTCACTCTATCCTCGCTTGGAATTTTCAACAACCAAAGAAAATTTTCTCGGACCCTAGACACATGACACCTTCCATTGTTCCTTCAAATTTTTAAAACAACTCTTCCGAACTAAGACACGTGGTGAGCCCGCACTTGCTTGGGGTCTCTACTTTTTGGGACCTCATCAACACCAATCCGCACTATGATAATTCTTCACCGGGAACTCCTCATACTATGATTATTAACTAATGCACATCTCTTAGTTTGGTGGATGTAACTGAAACAAAACAACAAACATAACACAAGAATACCGTAGACTATGATAAGAAGGAATAATGATAAATCATAAATATCAACATGAAATTGTTACAATCTCACCCATGAGGTTCTTCAAGTGTTATTAACTTCACTTGCCTTCAAACAATAACTATGGGAGAAACTTCACAATTACACCTCTTAATGATTTCTTTAACACACCTTCAAAATGATGGCTTCCTGTATACACACTTACTCATACAATATTTCTCACTACTTCTCTCTATGCTAAATGAGGGGGTTGGCCTCTTTATTTATAGGAATTCAAGCTTATCCACCTTATCTCTAAGATAGGATAGGGAATCTCTTCCGACCAATCATATTCCATGCCTAAACTCTTTCCTTTACATGTAGGCTTATCTTCTAAGATAAGATAAACCTTATCATCTCACATGGGTTCCACCTTTTTATACTTTTCCACAAATAAAATATACAAAATATTTATGACATCAATCTTTGTCCTTATTACAAATATAATATTTCTATATCCTAATCATGTAGACCCTACTTCTCTACTTATCCCAACTTTAACATTTTAACATTACCAAACCACTTATGACAAATATTTACTTTTTACAACATTCCTGTTGTACTTTGACTGTTACCGTACTCTACATTATTGGCGGCACTGTATTGATGGTGTCATTATCTTCTATTAGATGCCACTACTAATTATACTTAACAACATCCTATTCCTAATACATACATTAATAAAATAGAAATCATAGAGGAAAATTTTAATGTCGACATTTTCCCCTTCCTAATTTCTACTTCGTCTCGAGTAGACTCTTATGGACATTCTCAAGCTGGTTCTTGGAAAATATTTAACTTGTGATGGTTGACCCATTTTGTAATGGGAGTACCATTCAATTCCTCCTATCGATATGTACCATTTTCATGCACAGATGCTATTTTGTAGGGCCCCATCCATTTTGGAAGAAATTTTCTCTGTCTTCTTTTTTGTATCTCGGAATCATATACTAGAACCAAGTAATTCACATGAAATGGAGACCAATGGATATTTTGATCAAAGTATTCCTTCTACTTTATTTTCCTCTTATAGTTTGTATCCTTCGCTATTTCCCTCATTTCCTCTAGCAAATGAAGATGTACCAACCTTTCTTTTATTGAATCACTTTCATCCATCCTTTGATTTTTCATAACTCTCACAGTGGGAATATCAAACTCAATAGGAAGAACTAGATCAATGCCATAAGCCAACTGAAATGGGGAGTATCATGTTGTTGACTTTGATGTTGCCCTATATGCCCACAATGCTGCATGAATCCTTTTATCCCACTTATGTACCGCAAGGCTGCATCTTTTGCTAGAATTTGACACAACACAAAATTTGTTCATTCCACCTGTCCATTTGTGCTTGGCTTGTATGTTGTTGTTTTCTTGTGCTTAATAGAAAACTTGTTGACTAGGGCTTCTACCACCTCATTAATGAAGTGGCTTCCTTGATCGGTTACAATTTCTAATGGGCAACCAAATATGGTGACAATGTGTTCATATATGAACCTTGCCACTTCATCTATGGAAGTTGTTTTCAATGGCCTAGCTTCAACCCACTTGGTTAAATAATTTGTGTCAACTACAATACACTTATTTTGGCATGGGGTAGTTGGAAGTGGACCTACAATTTCTATTCCCCACTTTTCAAAGGGACCAAGTGGAAGAATAGGGCATAATGGAGCTGATGAAGTCTTACGGTTACCATGTGTTTGACAAATATCACATGTCTTACAATAATTATAACAATCTCTAAAAAGAGTGGGCCAGTGATAACCTGCGTCCAAGATCCTTCTTGCTATAAGTTGTCTAGAGAAGTGTCCTCCACATGTACCATTGTGGAATTCTTCTATTAGCTCCTTCCCTTGATCACGTCCAACTTCCCTCTTGTATTTTCCATCAGGTCCTATTTGAAATAATACTCCATGCATAATAGAATATGGACGACTGGCTTGAGTAATCTTCCTCTTAGTCTTTGCATTGGCACCATCAGGAAACTTGAATTCATTTAGATAATTCCAAATATCTATGTATTCACTAGGGATTGTGTCAAGAGATAACAATGTTGCATCTAGGAAATCATCATCATCACAAGGTGAACCTAAACCATCATAGGCTCGAGAGAGTGCATCTGCATTGACATGCTTCTTTCTTAGCTTATCTATAATATCAAATTCAAATTCTTATAGCAAAATTATCCATCTTGCTATCCTCCCTGATGGGTTAGGCTTATTGACAATATATTTTAGATCCTGATGATCTGTTATAACTATAAATTTCTACCCTAGCAAGTAATTTCTAAACTTCTTTACAAAAAAATGATAGCTAGAGCCTCTTTTTCAGTTAAAGTATAATTTACCTCAAGACTTTGCTCATTTGTCTGCTCCCAAAGTAAATTGGATGATCATTCCCATTTTCATCCTTTTTTCTCAGAGTACTTCCTAGTGCTGCATTTGAGGCATCAGTATACACAATGAATGGCTTGCTCTAATCTGGATTCTTTAAAATAGGTGAAGACAGTAGGACTTCCTTTAGTTGTTCAAAAGCTTCATGTGCCTTATTTCTTGGTTCATAAGTAACATCCTTCTTCAAGAACTGGGTTAGTGGCTGTGTAATCTTTGAAAAATTCTTGATGAACCTTCTATAGTAACCCACATGGCCTAAAAATGATCTCAAATTACTTCTATTCATAGGAAATGGTAACTCTTTGATTTTTGAAACTTTATCAGGATCAGTACTAATACCATCTCTAGATACAACATACCCTAACAAAACACCTTTAGAACATCCAAAGACACACTTTGTAGGGTTTAGTGAGGCTTGTGCTTCATCTAACCTTTGAAATGTTGTCTCCATCTAGTGCAGGTGGTCCATCTTGCTCCCATAGATGTAAAAATCATCCAGAAATACTCTGATGAAGTTCCCAATGTAGGGTTCAAACACCCTATTCATCAAGCGTTGGAACATTGCTGGAGCATTACACAACCCAAAAGGCATAACTCTATAAGCAAATGTTCCCCAAGGAGTGGTGAATGTGGTCTTCAACTTATCTTTCTCGATATATGAACTTGGTTGTATCCGCTATATCCATTAGGAAAACTATAGACACTCTGGCCGCCTACTTCGCCTAGAATCTGATCTGAGAATGGAAGAGCGTAATGATCCTTCTTTATTGCCTTATTGAGCTTCCTATAATCAACACAAATGCATAGCTTCCCACTCTTTTTTATTGAGATCACAATGGGAGAAACCCATTCGAATTCTCCACAAGCAAATATAAATCCTGCATCAAGAAACTTATCTATTTCTTCTTTTACAGTCTTGGAAAAATTAGGATTCATTCTATATGGCATTTGCTTTATGGGCTTAGCACCATCTTTCAGCTCAAGAGAATGTTCTACCCAAATTACTTAACGGAGTTCCTTGTAATCAAAATTGAATATGTGTATGTACCTTCGAAAGAGCTGGAGGTAGGATTCCTTCTCACTCTCCATCACAGCATCACCAATCTTTATTTGTTGGAGATGATCATAAATTTATTCTTCAGATAATTTTATGGGATCATGATTTGGTGTGACTAGAATGATATCCATGACCAAAGCATCAACCTCACTTTCTTCATCTTCGGTGTCCACTTCACTAGTACTCAAGTAATCGAGGATGTCCAATCATGGGTTTCATCACTTAAATCCACAAGTTCAGCCTTATAATGTTGAGGGATCATGTTTATCTTCACTCTCTCTCTACCATGTCTAAGTGTCATGAAGCCTTCATTCCATTAGTTTCTTGCATGAAATCTCCTTAGCCATGGTCTTCCCAATAACATTGGGTGCAATAAGATACCATTTTTCATCACCCGAAAGTCTACCACACATACAACACCCATAATAGATATTGCCACATTTGAAACTACACCTTTTGGTTTATTTTTTCCTTTATTTAATGACCTTAACATAAGTGTTGAGGGGTGATCAATTTTTAAACCCAACATATTCATTACAGACTCGATCATTACATTAATCAGCAGCAACTCCATCAACTAAGACATCATGAATTGAAATACCATTACATAATACCTCAGCTTGTGGAGCATAGGGATCCACCTCTCGCCTCCAAAATAGGGACTTCAACCTCCTTCCTTCATTGAGCATTGAGTCCACTTCACAGCCCCGCCTCTTCTCGAAGACATAGCCAAGAGTTGACCATATGTAATATTTGCAGCCTTTTGGATAGATCATCTAAGATGGAGTATGGTCCTTGTCCCCGTAAAATAAGAAAATCCTACACACCTAACTTTCTTCTCCTATGTTTCTTACTAGTTTTCCTTTCATCTTCTTAGGATCATTTCCATCTTGGTTATCTTTTTCTTTCTTTTTTTTGTTACAAACACATCTACTTCATTATTTATGCTCTTATCTACTACATCAAAAGAATTCATAGGTGCTTTCCCTTTATCATTATCTCTTGTACTAGATGTAGAAGCTCTATCTGGACAATTATACTTATAATGACCCTTTTTATAACAACCATAACATACAACTTCAGAAATATTTCTTTTTAGACCTCTATCTCCTCCCTGAGAACTAAATTATTTTCCTTGAAGAAGATTAATAGTTAACTGACCCATCTTTCTGAGCAGATCTTCATACTCAGTAGATGTACTAGGAGAAAGATTTGTGCTCACCGAGAGTGGTTGTGGATTCTAGACCAAAGGTGTTGGTGTAGGCTCTACTTTAGCAATAATTTCTTTGGGCTCCTCTTCCATGCTTTCTTCTTGCCTTCTTGCAATCTCCTTTGCTTGTTCAATGGTAGCTGGGTGGTCATACTTCACTCGTTGTCTGATCTCTAGCTTCATCCCAAGAATGAAGTGCTTACAGAGGAGATTATCCACGCCATTCATTAACCCATCCGCTAATCCTTCCTTCGGATCTGGGCATCGAGATTCCTCCTTAGCTCTAGAACACGAGCATGATAATCCCTTATCTTCTCCTTCTCTCCTTGGGCTATCTTTGTGATATCGATCATGAGATCTGGAATATTTCGTTGTTCACCAAATTCTTCAAGAAAACTTTCAGTTAATAAATCCCATGAGTTTTTCACATTATCACCTAGTGTTTCAAACCACCTAAGGGCTGAACCATCCAAAAAGGTAGGAAAAAATTCAGTCCATTGTTCCCTTCTTATAAGGCCATTACAAATACAAGATCGTTTAAACTCTTGAATGAAAGAGGAATCTTCCCCATTTCCTGAAAAAAAGTAATCTTCCCATTTCCAAAAGAGTGAAATACCAACCCATAAGTACAATCAACAAGACTTATGTGCACAAATAATTGGAATCACTATAATAGAAAATAGAAATGACCACATAAACTATGGTAAAACTTGACTTACTGTGGTAAAAACTGTCTTTACTGCGGTAAACACTATTCACAGTAAAAAGTGAAGTTACTGCGGTAAATACTATTCATGATAAAAAGTGACTTTACTGTGGTAAATACTATTCGTGGAAAAAAGTGACTTTACCATGGTAACTACTATGCACAATAAAAACAAGGTTACCCTCCAAATGTTTTCTGACTAAGTGGGAATATTTCTCCAGAAAATCCACCAACGAGGAATGGTCCCGGCAACGGAACCAAAATGTCAACACCAATCTGGCACTATGATAATTCTTCACCAGAACTCCTCATGCTATGATTATTAACTAATGCACAACTCTTAGTTTGGTGGATGTAATCTGGAAACACAACAACAAACATAACACAAGAATACCATAGACTATGATAAGAAGGAATAATGATAAATCATAAATATCAGTGTAAATTATAATATCAACATGAAATTGTTACAATCTCACCCATGAGGTTCTTCAAGTGTTATTAACTTCACTTGCCTTCAAACAATAACTATGGGAGAAACTTCACAATTACACCTCTTAATGGCTTCTTTAACACACCTTCAAAATGATGGCTTCCTTTACACACTTACTCATACAATATTTCTCACTACTTCTCTCTATGCTAAATGAGGGGGTGGCCTCTTTATTTATAGGAATTCAGGCTTATCCACCTTATCTCTAAGATAGGATAGGAAATATCTTCCAGCCAATCATATTCCATGCCTAAACTCTTGCCTTTACATGTAGGCTTATCTTCTAAGATAAGATAAACCTTATCATCTCACATGGGTTCCACCTTTTTAGACTTTTCCATATAAAATATACAAAATATTTATGACATCACTCTTTGTCCTTATTACAAATATAATATTTCTAATTCCTAATCATGTAGACCCTACTTCTCTACTTATCCCAACTTTGACATTTTAACATTACCGGACCACTTACGAAAAATATTTACTTTTTACAACATTCCTATTGTACTTTGACTATTACCGTACTCTACATTATTTTTGGCACCATATTGATGGCGTCATTATTGGCAACACCATACTAACAACACTTTTATCTTCTATTGGACACCACTACTAATTATACTTAACAAAATCCTATTCCTAATACATACATTAATAAAATAGAAATTACAGAGGAAAATTTTAATGTCGATTGGACCATCTCAAAATGTGTCATTGAGACACGTGAAGGCTTTTGTTGGCTCCTTTTTATACTAATATTTTGTAAAGGCCAAAAGGTGTTTTTTTAGGCCCAAGGCACCTGTGAAGGCCCGCACTTGTTTGGAAGGCTCAACTTTCCTTTGTACCTCACCTTTGTAATTACACCAAGAAAACATGTGGAAGACTCTAATCTAAAGTTGAAAATGGACAAAATCAATGGTTTTTGTGCATTGCATTTATTTTTCCCCATTTTTGCTTCAAGACTCCTCGAGATGTGAACATGCATTATTCTAAATCATTTTTGATGAAATTCCTTGTCGTTTTTGTCTATAAAGTGCCATTGAATGGATTTATAACTTAATTTATGAGTCTAAGGATTGTTAAGGTAAATATTTTGAATTTGGAATTGCTTGGGCACTTGCAAAAATGTGAATTATCAAAGAAGCTGGATGCGGGAAAAATTTGTAGAGGAAAGAGAGGGAGAAGGATGAAATGATGGAGGTTGCAGGCATAAAAGATGAAAAAGGTGTTACCTCGAGAGTGAAAAGGATTACTTGTCAGATCCAGATGTATAGAGCCTCCGGAAAATGATTAAAACGGGGATTTCTCGCATGATAGAATCAGAATTATTAGAAGGACTGCCAAAAATTTATGGGATGGCATCCTAGTCATTAGTCAAGGGTCTGGGAAATGTGATCAGTTCATTATTTTTCCAACTGGAAACTTTTTGTTGCAATTTTGTTAAATGTCACTTTCTGAGAAAAAATTGTAACAAGAAAAGGTCCCTCGAATATTCTTCTTTTTTGGGGAAAATTTTGGGATGAGTGAGCAAAGTGAAATGTATAAATGTAATGAAAATAGTCTTGCAAATGGTCGAGGGTTGAATTCTTCAGAGAAAATTTGAGAGATCCCGTCTTCCTGAGAGACCAATCTGAGAAACCTTTTAATTTCATGTGTTTTATATTTCAATCACGTCAAGTTGGTTGTGAGTGTGCAGCCATTGAAAAGCTCTGAGACTGTTCAAAGAAACTTTCCCCTAGTGATGAATATAACCAATTTCAAGTTAATCTGTGTCAATCTTGGAGCAATTTGTGTCTTCTTTATTTCAGAATGTGTAAAAGTAGTTTTTCTTATTCCTATTGTAATCTTGTGTTAAAGTCCGCCTGAATCACAAAAAATCTTGTTCCTATGACAGTTTAGTGGAATTTGCAATTTCATTTCAAGAAGATCCTTCATCCTGCAATGAGATAAATAATTTAAAATCACTTCACCTGTCATTTCTTGATCAAGATTGTCTGTAAGCCTTCGAGTGTATCTTAGGCATGAGGAAATAGGGTTCTTTGATGTTTTATTAAGTCTTTATCTTGAGCCTTTATGTTAAATTATTAGAGATTGTGTGAAACCATGCAAATTTGGGCCTCCATTGATGTACACCTTTTGGTTGAAGGAATATCTTAGCTATTCCAAATATTTCTATTATTTAGCTTTCCAATTGTTGTGAAGTCTCTTAAAGATCTGGTTTAATCAATTTTATCCTACTTAATCTCTCACGAAAATTATTTAGAAACCATGAATCCATCCTAAACTACAATTGTTTTCCCGAGTGTCCAAAAATGTATAAAATCTACTACTAAAATATGCGAAGCAATTAGGATTCCATAATGTCTTTAGTAACCTTAGCTCTATCTAGGAATTATCGCCATTATTTAGAAGTGATAACTCATGATATTTAAATTGTGGTGCATTGATAATATTTTCTCGTGGTCCACTTTAAAATTTTTGCAATGAAAGATATCTTCATTCTCCTCCACCGACAGAGGTTAAAAAGGATCCTCTCATCCTCGGGTCGAAAGGCATGACCTAAAGCAAGTAAGAATAGATCAAATCCTTAATGAAGGTGCTATCTATTTCTCCAATGCCCGAGTGACAACGAGTTAGACAAATGCCCTCCCGGAAACAAAACAACTCATAATATGATCGTCTATCTCTCGGTGTCCGCTAAATATTTGATGTTGCTAGATTTCCAAGGGAGAATCAATTTAGATACCAACAAGGTGTGTGATTCATACCACGTAAATCTTCAACCTTTGAATTTACAAGAATAGTGTCACTTGGAGATGCCTCTTGTTAAGTTCCTTGCTGCTGATTTTCCTCTTGACTAAACTCTCATGACACACCAATGGTTTTTACCATCAAGGCTTGGTTTAGTGCACCATGTAAACACATTGATTGGTTGTGAGGTTGATTGCATGGGAAACACCAATCATATTCTTGTACCATATTGTTGTTTGCTAGAACTTGGGGCCTTGATGTTGAAGCTATGTTTTGATCATACGACTGGAAAGGCCTAACAAATTGAGGTTGTCCTTAGCTTTGGTTTTGATTTGTATCCTGAGTTGGTTTCCTATTTTGCTGATATGGGGGTCTAGCCTGATACTGATTATGAGGCTGATATGGCCTAAAAATCTGAGCTTACTAACTTTTGATAGTAACTAACTCATTCCCTAGGTTTTGCAACTATTTCATAACTTCTCAAAACTCTTTTGAGGTGCTAGAGGATGAGGTAGAGGCTTCATCTAAAATCTAATTCCTAGGAGTTGGTATGGGAGCCAATGTGGGTGTTTGACTAGTGCTTGAGGCTGATAGTTCTGGGTTTAGAGCTATGGGTGGCCTAGGATCAAGTTTGCCAGCCTGAATTAAATAATTTCAGCTTTTATGGAAATGTCATAAGATGCAGGTAAGGTGGTACCTCCTATTGATTCAACCATTAGAGCAATATCATAGTTTAGAGCTCTAAGAAAGTATAAGAAAGCACCTTCATCTATGGGCCTTACAACCAGTGGAATCCTGTTGCATGTCCTTTGAAATCTTAGGTTGAAATATGTAAACTTCTCATTAAGGGCCCTCTTGATTGTTGTCAATTACTCGTACAAGGATGTATTATCTCTCTTTTCTCCAAATTGATTATGAAGATATCATCACAGATGATCCCAAGTTTGAATAGAGCCTATTGTTAGACTCTGAACCATTGTGAACATTTACCCTTGTGTGAAGAGGCTAGTAACTTGACCTGTAATGTCCATTTCAGTGATCTCATGAATTTCACAGACATTTGCAATGTCTTCAAGGTGGTCACTAGGAGAAGTATGGTTCTATCAAGTGAAATATGGGATACTCTTTAATGTCAGAATCGGGACTGAATTTTGTGCATTAAGGGTGAGTGGGTTGTTTCCACTAAAATTGACATAAGGATTTGGCTATGCCATCTTGATTAGCCTTAGAACCTTTGTTGATTGAATGAATGGCCTACCAGGAGGAGGTGTTGACAAGGTTCTGTTTGGTGGATATGGAGACCTCTGGGATCTTCTCCCTCTCCCCCATCTCTCTGGGGACAAGTGTAGATAGAAAAATAGTCCTCTCCTCTCTGGTTCTTGACCTTGTTTGTATTCTTCTCATGAACTTGACAAGTTTGGACTATTGAAATTAGTATATTCTGTTTCTTTTGGAGTCGCAATATGTGCGATTTCAAATCTTCCTAAAAGCTAAAATTATAGTAAGTGCACATCAATCTTGGTACAATAAAGATGGAGACTTCTTGTCCCATAGGGCATGCCAAAATTGTTAGTGTAGAATGATAGCTCCCATGAATTTCTGCAACCAAATGGGTTGAGACTCTCAGTGTGATTGCATAACATGGAGCATCTCTCAAAGTGTGGGACCTTGCAAGTTGAGAGAGATCTTTGGATTAAGTCCGGTTCCTATTCCTCTGTTTAGGTGCACATAAATAAATTGCAAAGGATATACTCTAAACCTACTCTAACTTACCAAGGAGACAAGGCTGAGAAGATGCTAAAAATAAACCTAAGCTAATGAGGTGATACATCAAGGAATGTTAAACACTCATTTTGCAAGCTAACACAAACCATAAAAAGTGCAACGCAAACACCATATATAGATAACCAAACTACAATGAGAGATTAAGGAACAAGTAAACACATAAGAGGGTCAAGAATCATCCACGAGACATATATTATTGCTCAAACAATCAATACAGTGAATTACAGTAGCAAGAGGTAATATCTTCCATTACAACTTGAATGGGAGGCTTGGAAACTCCATAAATTCACTTATAGACACGGGAAGGAGTGAGAGTATAAAACAGAAATTTCAAACCTTTTACAATGAGCCCAAATCCTTCTTTTATACATGCGGCATAGAGAGAAGGAGAGAGGTGGGAAAACTTGATTTGGAACTCAACTAGCAGCCATTAATGCTCCTGTAAATCCACCCATAATCTGTCAAATCCGCCGCTCCATGTCTACTCGGTGCTTTGAAGAAAGAAGAATGGAGGATCAAATCTAATTTTATCTAGTTGTTTGAGTAATTAGATCACATATTAATGGTGTGAAGATGTTTTCCCATTTTTCACCCACCTAACCTTACCAAAATTAATGTTTCAAGTTTCCATGGTGTGGATGAGGTCGAGACCTTTCCAATGGTACCAATTTTGTCAAATTTCAGGAACTGGGTCGGAAGATATGTCCATTTGAATATTTGAATCGGGTCCATACAAAAATGGTGGAAACCAGTTAGCAGAATGGATCCGCAGGCCTGAAATTCACTTTTGCTAAAAAACCTTCTTCAAGTCTCGCTAGTCCATATTTTCCATTTGGGAAAAAAATCACTCTCAAGCCCATTAGCTCGTATTCAATATAGGCCTAACACATGGCTCCTTGGGCATCAGTGAAGCCAAAAAGTTAAAATTACCTCCGGTGACCCGCCATCCCGCTTTGACTTGGAATATGGCCACGTGGAGGGTTGGCACTCGTTTAAGGACCACTTTTGAATTTTTCTTTTGAAGTTGTGCTTTGGGCTAACACGTGGCTTCTTCCGTGGCTTTGCTTTGTTCCTTTATGTTTTTTACTAAGTCCTTTTTCTTTGTTGAGGCCGTATATCTAACCAAGGACACGTGGAGGCTTGGCGCTTGTCTAAGGACCCACTTTTAGATCTATCTTTGAAGATGCGTTAGGATGAAACATGGAAGCCTTGCGCTTGTTTGGAATTTTCAATGGTCGGATGTATATTTTTCGGGCCTAAGACATGTGGAAGCTTTGGGCTCATCCAGATTGATATTTTTCTCTTCCCCTTGAAGGTACGCCATTTTAACATGTGGAGGCTTCCACCGGTACACTATACTTAATCATTTTGGGCCCGCTCCATCCCTTTTTGACTGTGGGACATGTGGAAGACTCGACACTTTTTGAGTTAGCTTTTTGATTTTAATATTTGGAGATGCGCCACTGATGCACATGGAGGCTTCCACTAATCCTCCCATACTTAGCGAATTTTACCTTGTTCTACATCATTCATAGAGCCCGATGACTTCAAGTTTATTCTCCATTTCTTTTCCTTTGAGCTTCTAGTTTTCTTTGACGTTGCTTGCCTCCTTCCCTGACCCTACTACTCCATTATAGAGCCCACCTACAACCTATTTATTTGATTTCAAATTTGGGCTCATGTGATAGAGCTATCCTTGGATTTCTTCCGCACATGGTCCCGTTGATTAATTTTTCCAGGGGAAACATTGAGATAATATTTCTTACGCACAAATGAGAGATATCACCTAAAGCACATGAACTTGAAAGTCGTAGCCAATAGAACAAAAATGGATGGGATTTTTATAGGAAGAAGGAGCAATAATTGGGTGGTGAAAATATTTGGAGAAGAAAACCGAGAGCCTATGAAACTCACGCACCTATGGAAGGAAGCAAAACCATTGCTAGATATACAAGCGTTTATCATCGATAGAGCCAAACATAGTTTTTGATTTGCAATAGTTCATAGGTTTATTCGGGTTCAATTGAATATTGATTTGGTATGTGAATGGAGTAGGTGTAAATGGTGTTCCAAGGTCAAATTTCCTTATCTTAATTGTGAAGGATTCCTTTCTTTCTTTCCAACCGAGCTTGATATGCAGAAATTTTTACATGAAGGGCCTTGTTTTTGGTAGTGATTCTTTCATCTTCCACCAATGGTAACTGGAATGCCACATGATTTTTATTCCCACACTTTTTCAATCTAGATTCAGCTTGTGGGTCTCCGTTGGAATCATAGAACTAGAGGTTTTCTGGTGATTACTAGATCGATGAGCATGCTCATTGTTGTTAATCCCAGAACAAAAAATCACTCCAGATTAGTTCATGCCAGATATTGTATCAATATATTTGTGGGGTTCAAAGTGTCTAATTGAATATTCTTACACTCCCCTAATGGTAAATGGGAATAGGATATTGAGGTTAAAGCCTTTAATATTTTCTATAGTAAGTTGTAATGGCATGATATGAAATGAATGATTGTTGTGGGCTTGTGGAGGTGCCTAGAAAATATACCTATCTTCGGGGGATGATGAGCTTAAGGATTCAATCGGGAGGAAGAGGAATCTTTCCAACACGTGGAAGAGACCCCTCTATTTAAATCATATGTGGAACAATTAGTGATTGACGGTGTGAAAGGTTGGTGGATAGGTCTTCTCATGGGGACGTATTCTTAATAATGGGCATCGGGTGCTAGATGAAATTTTGGACCAAGAATGTGTTTTTTCACCATGTATAGAGAGATCTGGGGTGTGCCTCGAACTTGGGTTGTTGGTGGCTCATTTAAGGAAAAGGGAGAAGGTGATTATGGTGACCCAAAGTGGACCGACTAGCTAGGGGGAGGATAATTTTGAATTTTTCTCCGAGTGGATGGGAAGTAAGGTAAGGCTCAATGTTTGGGGAAGACTTGCAATGGGTATGCCGACTATAGACCATTGTTTAGAGAGAGGAGGTGGACATTGTTAATAGGAAGTTGGAAGTTTTCCTTCAAGCAGTAATTTGACATAACCTTTTCGATTTTTCACTTCCAATTTTGGTGATGTAGGCGGGACAGAGGTCCACCAAAAAAAATTATATGCTATGCGTAGTCACTCCGGAGTGGCTTCTAGTGGTGACCTTTATCTCTAGGGTTTGTATCAAGTTTTCTTGAATGGTCTCGTAGTTCCCAATTCCATTCAAAACCTTTTTGTTATTGATTATGATACCGTCAACTATACTTATGGAAATTATTATAGTTTTTGATTTAGCATGATGATTAGATGTTAGATATACTTTATTGTTGTTGATTTTGATTCATATACGATGCATGTGGATTATTACAAACATTTTATATTAATGTTGATATGTGTTATCACCGAATCACAAAGACCCCCTAATGTTTATACAAGTGCATATACTTTACTTAAGGTGTGATTGGATAACATGGGTACCATCTCCAAGTTGTGGGACTTGCTACTTGAGATAGACCTCCAGAGAAAGCTGGTTCTTGCTCCTAAACTACCAACCACAATCTACTCTAATGCAGGGGAAAGTAACTATTCTAATCTAGCTTTCCAAGGGACCAAGGAGAGAGAGTGTATAAAATGAAATCCTACATTAAAGCAAAGTTGATACACCAGAAAATGAGGGTGTGAGAGTAGGCTTCAAATGCGTGAGATACGAAGCAAAGCGCATGCTAGAAGGGGTGATGACAAGCTTCTCCATAATCTAGCAAAATGCATTTACAACAATATCTCAAACATACAAAATGATATTGGATTCTTGCAATATCATAATAATAGACACAATATTCTTGTAATAAAGGTTCAAGGGGTGAAGAAGAATGCAAAAAAACATAGCAGGGGAAGATGCATCCACAAACTTATATTTTATTGCTTCCCGATATGCGCGGTTCAATGGGCCATAAGAAAAGGGCTTGGATCACCATGCAAGGAGTCCACAACAAGGGCCCGTAACACATCAGCTTCACAAAACAATTTTGGTAGAGCTTTTCTACAAAAACTACCTCTCTTTTACAATGAGCCCAACACTCCAATTTATAGAAAAAATGAGAAGAGAAAGAGAAGGGAAAATGGAAATCCCGAAATATTTCCTTCAACCACTTGTAAGAGGCATTAAACAGAGTAAAATAATTATATATTACTTGCAAAAGGCTCCCATATTGTCCCAGTGCTGCGAGTTTACAAAGAATGATGACCATGCCTCTTAATTGCACTCCCAACCACAAAATAAAACACTTTATTACGAACCCAGCCACGTTTTGTGAAAAATCCCCACTAATATCTCATCAAATATTGAATTTATTTATTGCTTTGTGTCGGGATCGAGCCATGATTCCAACAGTACAAATTTTGTGTGATTTAGTTGAGAAATGCAAAAGTTATGGCCTTGTGAGTGTGGGCAGCTATTTTGGGTGCATTTTTTGTCATTTGACGAGAATGAACATTAACTGAATGGAGCTGAATATGTTTCTTTTATTTAAATATATCTACCCTTATTAAAAATAAGAGGATGTTGTGCTCGTTCCAGAAAGTCCAATTTTGTGAAAATCGGAGCTCGGAGTCAAAAGTTATGGCCGTTTGAAGTCCACGGGTCAAACGTTGACTTTTCTTCTTTGCCTTCGGACTTTTCACGTCCCTCGCGCCCCACGTGTACTTTTGTCCTAAATGTCCCAAATGCATTCTCCCGCATCGGCTGATTCGGGCTTCCTTGTCTCTCTTTTGCGGCATTTTCACTTTTTCGCGTCCCTCGCGTCCGTCATGCGTATTTTTGTCCCTACTGTCCTGCACAAAAATCTCCGAACTACCCGCGATAGACCGTCTTGCGGCGAATCGGCCGATTCGCGTCCCACACGTAATTTTTTCCCGGCTGTCCCAAACCACATGAAACAAAAAACTTGACGATTTTTCTTGCTTTCGGCCGTTTCAGCTTTTTGTGTCCCTCGCGTCCCGACGTCTTAACTGTCTCTCATGAACCGCCCTGGGACAAAAATGTCCGACTTAGCTGATTTTCTTTGTATTTCGGCCCCAAGCTTGGTACGATGAACCTCGGTATGACCCGCACTGGTACAATCTACACCCTTCAGACCCGAAATGCTTTAAAATAGTCCTACAACCTTATTTTTGCATTTTTTCCATTTTTTCTAACTTGTTGGGATTTTTTCTTGGATGAGAGAGTTAGAGGGAAGCCGAGGGGGCCCCAAAAACATGATTTCGGGCCTTGAATCAATCTACTTGCTCGGGACTGAATAATTTGATGCATGTTATCAAAATTACCTTGAGGGGTGAATTTTGGATAACAATATGGTTATGTATATATATATATATATATATTTAGACATGTAAGATTTCATCATATTGACTAGACCTTTTATAATTGAACTAATGTTGTGATCATTTTGACATGGATGAGATGTAGAATAGAAACGTTGTTAGAAATTGTAAATGATATCATATTTACGTAGATGATAATTGATTCATATATATATGATTGTGGATTTATACTTTATATTTTATCCTATATGTTTTTGAAGTGGTCATGAGGCTGAAGGATGTGTCATGTGATTTGTTGGTAAACATGTCACAACAAACATCAGGGGGATTGGAGACCAACCACATTGAAATGCTAGATGAATTCAACAAGGGTCACCATCAAAACATGTGTTTGTGTGTGTGTGTTTGAATTTTGTTAGGGGGAAATTGTGACCAAGGGGTTATGTGTTGTATTTTGTTTAGTTTCCTTTACTTAATCTAGTATGTGATTTTTAGCGATGTAATTTCCTTGTTTTTAATTATTTAAAAAATGATGTATTCTTCCCCTTTATCTTAATGGGTTTTAATGTCATATTTAATTTAATTAATCTTGTTATTAACTAATTGTGGATGTGACCAAAATAATTCATTTATTAGACTTGATGGCTTTTAGTTTATGTGTTTTAAGTGATGTATAACTTTGAGTGTGAAACACTCCACCTTCCCTTAGAAATTCGAATTTTTCCTTAGGGGCAATTTTAGAGGCTTGTGGGACAATTTAAACTTGTCCCACACCTCTTAAATTGCCATGAAAACCCTACCTATGGTTTTGGGGGTCAAAAGTAGACCCCATTATGTGTTTTGGGAAGACAAATTGTAAGTCCGTATTGTACCTTCTTCCATGTAATTAATTTTTTTCCTTAAGGGGTGTCGGCATGCATTGTGTCTATAAGTAAAATGTCATTTCTTCAACCACTTATTAATTGTGCTTTGGAATTTGAAGTTTGACTCATGAGGTGTGTTGATTGGATATTTTGTCAAGAAAAAATATGAGGTTCAACCACAAGTACATGTGATTAAATCCCTCCTCAAAGACAGTGAGGCCGCTTGTTTATTCCTAATCTAAAACACAGTAGAAATAATATATACAAAGTGTTCACACTAATCTAACCATTGGGGTTGGGATAGAATCCTGAATCCATATCCACACTAGGTGAAGATGTTATTTTTATAAATGGAATGGGTCAGAAAGGAGATTATTATTATGGAAGAAACACAATGGAAAGTAAATGAGAAGAATGTATTTTCTTTCGAGTAAATGCAGAGTACCAAATAATCATATGAGCTTTAGATAAAAATGCAATGTAATGTTTGAAACAATTAAAATAATCGAGAATGCTAAACAAAGAATAGCTTAAGATCCTAAACATAAGAACAATATCTTAAGAGAGATGAAT
This sequence comes from Taxus wallichiana var. yunnanensis, assembly GCA_018340775.1. Taxonomy (NCBI): domain Eukaryota; kingdom Viridiplantae; phylum Streptophyta; class Pinopsida; order Cupressales; family Taxaceae; genus Taxus; species Taxus wallichiana. The sequence goes on from CM031239.1 coordinate 935,614,010, forward strand.
CTCACAACACAAAGTTTGCAAAAATAGCATCTACTTCTATTCCTCAAATGATTAAAAGAAAACACAAAGTTTTTCTTCTTCACAATAGTTCTCAATATTCCAAAAATCTCAACCCCTTGGAATGCACGCACATCCCTTATTTATAATAAAAAGAGTTGAGAGAAAATAGGAAAAACCCTATAAAAAAGTGTTCTAACAAGAGTCCTATTTTACTTGGCCCTCACGCAGGAGACCAAGTCAAAACTTACTTCCTATGTGACGAAATAGAAATGAAAAAGACATGTCAATTTCAAGATTGAAATGACATGTTGCATTGTGACTTAGTCTAAATCGTCATCTTTATCTTCTTCATATTTCCCTTCTTTCAACAAAGCCTGTTTGTTCCAAAATTCTTGGAATTTCTGTTTTATACCTTGCATCTCATTTTCATCAGGCGCAGTAGAATGATCACTCAGGACTTCACATGTTTCATGAGTGTCACTGACATTTCAGGAATCTTTCTCAATCTTTTGTTGAGTTTTCTCAAGGCTTCCAAAGAATGTTCAATCTTTACAAACCTGTCAATGATTTTAATGCCAAATCTCGTGAGTTGGTTCATGCTGAATTAATTCTTGGATTTGTTTGAAAATACCATCAACTGGTAGGATACCCGAGTCTCCACCTGACACTTTTGCAAAGATTTTTATCAGTTCTTCTTCCAGGTCACTCTTGCCATCAATCAATTCATCTCTTGATTCCCTCAATTTTCCGCAAGCTTCATTAAGAATCTTTATTCTAAATCTGATGGCCTTGGTCAGCTAGAAATTCTTATCCACATCCGGGATGATGCCCTCTTTGACCAAGATGCGTGATGGGATTTGCTTTAGCACCTGGAGAGCTTTGAAAGTAAACTCCAGGTGCTCAATCTCTTGAGAGAAATCATCATCCATCTTTTCCCCATCACTCTGTATATTCTCCAAAGATCGATAGACTTCCACAGTGTCTTGGATTACTTCTTTCCCCTATAGGAGCAGCCTTTGGGTCCATTCATCGACCACCCTCCCCTTTTCATTAATCTTTTCAATTATAGGTACCGATGAGAAATCAAACCCGATAGGAACAGAGGATGATGGTACATGACTCAAGGGGTTTGGAGAGCTTAAGTAATACCTCAGTCAACTGCTCCACCTTTTCTTTAAGCTCATCCCTGTTGTCCTTTGTTTCCTTTAATTTCTGGCATAGCACATTCATAGCATCTCGTGCATCTGTTGTGCTCCCGCTTTTTCTTCCTTTCCTAGAGTAACCTTGGTTATCTCGAGAGTTAGAGGCAGCTATGTCCTCTTTGGTCTTGTTAGTCGCGGGAATGGTGATCTCTGCAAACTTATGTCCTGAAGCATCCACTATAACCCTTGAAACTATTTTGGGTTTCTTTGCTGATTTAGCAGTGGAAGCCTTGAGTGAACTAAAATCAAAGGTTTGTATGGGTAAAACCACCTTCCTTTTCCTTGGAGTTTTCTCTAGTAACCATTGAGGTGAGCTAGAAGGAGTTTCCACCGCATTATAGAAGGTTGTGTCATAATTTCAGGTGAAGTGGGAACAGTTATCAGTGGGGTAGTAGATTCGGTGAAAAGAGATGTAGGAGGAGGCATATCTATAGTTACTTTGGTCCCAGTAGAGAGAGGTGAGAGTCCAGAGAAAATTCTGGCCATGGCTAATGAAGTGGATGGGGAAAGAGGAGGTAGAAGTGGTTGTGAAGTAGGAAGTGCAGATTCTAACACCAAAGCCTGGGATGCAAGGGATAGAGTTACTTCTGTTGGGCAGTCAGCAAATGGTGAAATTAGGGGCTGACTCACCTCTCTTTCCAAAGAAATTTCCCCTATTTCTGGTGGTGTTGGTGACTCTGGCACGTTCACCGTTTCAACTAGAGTAGTAGTTGAAGGGGTTTCTTCTTCTCTTCTCTTCTTGACAAATTTGACCTTTATAGGTCCCTTGGAAGAGCTTTTGTCCTTTTCCTTTTTGGAGGGCCCCACCTCCAAAGCAACCAAATTTGAGAAAATATCTTCTTTGAAACTCATCCCCCAAGAGGTGAGCAATTCCTTCGTGTGTGTGAGAATCGGGGATGATCTATTAGTGATAGAGGATTTCTCGGTGATAGACCAATCAACAGGTGGGAAAACATATTGATCCTCATTCATCTGGCCGTCATAGGAGGGATCCAACACACTTTCATTATCACCAGTACCTTCTAGAATGTCAGCCAGTTCGAGTGTCTGAATCTCTGCAAGTGTCAACCTACTATGATCTTTCCTTCAGACAACAACTTCATCACGTAAATCAATCCAGATGTCTTCTATGCTTGGTATGTGCAAGTGCAGAGTTCCATATGCCTTGAGGACTCCTCGAAAATTGAACCCATCTCTAGGCTTCATGTGCTTTTTTAATTTATCTTGAAGTTCATGTACAACATTCTTGGCTTTTACCACCGTTGAGCAGGTATACCTTCCAATAGAAATTGGGAAGGATACGACGGCCTTGTGTTTACTCTATGGTACTTATGAAAATCCAATAATTGCCTAACCAACTCCATCAAGATTAGTTTATCCCTGGATATCTAGGAAAATGGAAAGGATCACCCGAGTACATGACCACCCGAAGGTAAGTGAACTTCTTGAATTGTAAGAAGACACAACCCCATTTCAAAACTTCAGCCCATGCCTCATCAGAGACTCTTGTTTTCCTCAGTTCAGGGTTTAACCTATAGATGTTCTCATAAAAGAAGGCATCATTTACCCTTCTAAATTGGTCTTCAGACCCTTTTCTTGTTAACTGAGGAAAATATCAATAAATATGTTCCACTTTCTTGTTCCCCTTTGTGTCTAATCCAGGTAATTCCTCATGTTGGCTACCGCATAGGTGACATACGAGGACATATAAAATTTCCCAGTAGACAAGACTATTGTCATCTGAGAATCTATCTCGTTACTGATAAGGGTACCCCAATCAATCCCCTGTTGATTCTTCTTGATGATGATCATGAATTGGTACATCCATCCTTGGAAAACATTTGATTCAGGAAACAAAAACATGGCTCAGCAGAGTAATGATATCATTGATTTCTTGAATGAAATCACTTCTAGGGACAAGTCTTGGGAACCTGGAAACAACTGGCTTGGCTTTGATTAGGAACTTCTTATTCACGTGTTTGATACAGTCTTCCTGATCATTGTCCCAAGCTTTTTGGGCTGACTTGAGATCTACGTCCCCATACTCCTCAAAGTTAGGAAACTTGAGAAGATCATCAAAGTAACCTCTGTCTAACTTGATTATGATCTCTCCTGCTTGGTTTTTCACAGAACGAGAAGCAGAGTCGTAATTTGAAGCACAGGATAAGATGAACTTAGGGCACTGAGTAGACATGGGGAAACATGCTGCGAGAGGAAGACCACTACCAACTATTGATTTCATCCATGGGGTCTAGGAAGAACTCTTGACTCTATTCCAAAAGTCTTCCATATCTATGTTTCCAAGTTCTGTATCTCGGATGTCATAATTACAATCAATGTAGGAAGGAGACTCCACCTTCCTAAATTTATACTTCATCCTCCCTAATTTTTCCATCTTTTCTGTGATGGACCGGGATCGACATGAGGAATTCCAAAGAAGGGGTGAACTGATTGCTTCTGATTTAGACACTTTGGGTTTGAAAATCTACTTAGAAATCCCAGAGGCCCAAAAAACTACAGAGATTATCGGATATTAGTGGGTGTCGAACACTCGAAAAGTCCCGACAATAAGTTGAACCTATCGAAAGGTATGAGATGTATGCCACTCTGAAAAACCCACAACACTGGAAGATGTCGAGGGGTTCAGAAAACCCGCACTATTGTTAGATGTCGGGGAGATTAGAAATCCCACTATACTTGGAGGATGCCAGAAGGTTTGAAGTGTCCGACACCTTAGATATCACGACACACTGCGGGTTTTGGAAACTACAAAACAACCTGCGAAACCCGAAAAAAGGGAATCGGGTTGTTGTCAGGTTAAAACATGCAAATTCCTCTCCATTGTTATTTTTTTGGATACATTTTTAATTTTCATTACAACGGCATATTCCAAGGAATAAAACAAACAAATCATTCCAAGGGTGAACCCTAAAACACAAACTTGATTGGAAAACAACCAAAAAGGAATAAATAATCAAAACCCCAAAACCCTAATCAAGAAAGAAAGAGGAATTTAGAAGGATCATTACACAATTCTTCCACAAATTTCACAAATGAAGAACAAAGTGAAATACCTTCAATCAGATCGAAAAATGATAAAAAATGAGCAACTCAATCGAACACGAAGGCGAGTCGGGTTTTAGGGTTGAATAAGCATGCACGAAAATCCATGAGGTAAAAAAGCACATCTGGTAAAAATGACGTGGAAATCTGAGTATTTATAAAAAAATTGCATTTAATACACTTCAATTGACACGTGTGTCAACCACTCAACAACTCAGCATTAATGCCATGTCAGCATGTTTGGGATGTCCAAAACCCGACACAAAGGATTTCATATCAATTCGGGTTTCGGGTTGCAGGAAGAAAGTGACATGAAGCATGATGCTTGATGATTCCAAAAACCTGATATAAAGGGGTGAGTCAGGCTTTGGGAATTGGAAGACCTGCGACATCAAGCATGTTCAGAACAAGGCATGTTTCGATGCTCAGGGAACCCAAAAACCTGATACAAAGGAGCAAACTAGGTTTCGGGAATCGTAAGACATGCGACATGAAGCATGTTCTGAACAAGGCATGTTCGATGCTTAGGGAACCCGAAAACCTGAAATACTTACTTGATGTGGGTTTCAGGATTTGGGGAACATACAACATGAAGCATCCAGAACTCATGTTGTTTTGCTGTGGAAACCCCAAAACCTGATTATCTCTCTGAAAGGGCATTTTTAGGAAACCAGGTCAAAAAATTCCTAGGGTTATCACTAAATTTTGGTGTAAACACAAAAATGAGATAACAAGGTGGATTTGAGGATGATTGTTGTGGCATCCTACATGGAGCGACCTCACCCTTCTCTCTCCCTTTTCTATTTATTGAATTTATTTTACTTTTTTGGGGTTACTTTATTCTTTTGCTCTCTTTCATTTTCTTGGAGTTAATGGATTTTGGAGAGCTTGTGGTCTTGTGGGAGCTTGTTGGTGATTGCTTGGGTGTGAAGGAGCTTGGAGTTGGAATCTTGGAACAAGCTCTACTATGGAAAGGTAGGAGCTTTACTTTTTCTTATGTTATTCCTTTGTTTTGTGTTTGTGTGCTTGTATTTGTTGAGTGTTTGGAATTCTTGTTGGGTGCTTGGGTAGATTTCCTAAGTGTGGTGTAGGAGGGAACTATGGGGAGAATTCATGTAGGGAGGCATAAGAGTTATTTCATGTTTTGGAGGGATTTTGGGTTGGGTATCCCACCTTGGACAAGGAATGCTTGCATTTCTTACTTATTCTTGTATGAGGGAGGCATAAGATTATGTGGGAGGCATAAGAGTATGTAAAGGATTTGAGACATGTATTGGAGGATTTTAAGGTAGGCACCTAATTCCAATTGGGAGGCATAACTGTCCTCCCCATAGGTTCTTGATCCTTTGGCTTTGATTTTTAAGCCATGTTTATTTTGGTTGTTTTCCTTCTTGTGTTGTAATTAAGTTGAATGTGCATGGAATGGTTGCAAAGTTTGTATGTTGTGTTGTGGAAGCTTTTTGTTGCCATTGGTTGGATTCACCTCTCATTGTAATATGGTTGGGGCTCGGGGGCGACGACATCTCCTCCTCATTGGATATTTTTTTGGGTGGAGAGTGTTTCCTCTCCCCCTTTTTTGTTTTTGATCAAGAATATTATGAAGGATATCTCTTGTTGGTGTTGTGAAGCTTGGAGCTTTTGGTGGAGTCTCTAAGAAAATCCTTCTTGTAATAAAACTTCCTTAGTGTTTTTCCCACTTAGAGTTGGAACTTGTAATATTGTTTTCAATTTTAGCTCAAATTCTTGTATGATTTCCCAATTCAAGTGGAAGACATTGTATTAATCCTTGTGAGAAAATTTTTATTTGATTATTGAATTTCAAGTTGTTTTGTATATTAAAATGGGAGCTGAAAAAGGAATTATTTCATTTTATTGAAGTTGATTTATTTCCACCAAAATAGGTTGTTCTTATTCTAAACATACTCTTGGAATATTGTTGTAAACTCTCCTTTGAGAATGTTGGAAACATGTATTAAGAAATATTACTTTTCATTTTGTTATTTGAAAGACATGTATTGTAAAGGTTAGACTATGTATACTTGTTCTTGTATTGTTGATGGAAAGAGCTTTAGTGTTAGTGATCCCTTACTTGTTAACTAAAATAGATCATCTCCTAGAACTCATTCTATAAAAAAACTTCTTAGTTGTAAATAAATTTTTTATTTCTTTAATGAATATATAAATGAGATATTAAGTTTAACTAAGTTTATTATTGAGTCAAATTCAAAAAGGTAGGGTTAAGTGTTAAATGAGTAAAACCTACCACTTGAAAATATTTATATCCCTTCAAATTTGACCAAAATCTTAAGTGTAAAATCTAGAATTATTAGCAATATAACTATTATCACTTAACCAAAATTCCTTATTAATATTAGTAAACATTAGTAATAATGATATTATTACCACTTGTTGGTCGTCAGATAGGAATTTTTAGAAGAGAAACAGTCAGGGGACAAGAAGTCCCTCCTCTTTAATGGGAGAGGTTCCCTTATTCTGAAATGAACTTATTTACAAATGTACAGAACATTGTTTTATGGTCAAACTTGGATTTTACGAAAGTGTTTTCCACAAGGATCATCAATCACACAAGGACTGAGGAAAGGGAATAAGAAGATGAGCAGAATAGCAACATTCAGAATTATAGATAGCAGAATAATTCCTCCTGTGTGCGAAGCTTCAAAGAATTTAAGACAAGATCATTTGCGATGGCTGAATGAGATTAAATTTAAAGACACAAAGTTCCATAAATAACCTTCTTCAGATTTATTAATCAAGGACACAAAGTTCCTTCTTGGTTGTACAAGATCACTGTATTTGCAAAACTGAACAGTATGCAATCAGAGAGACTAACGAGTTAGGAACAAAATGATCTCCACAATACTAAAGGAAAACACAGAGATAACAAGAATTAGATAGACAGAGAATGAAAAGCCCTTTTGTATTGATTTCTTTAAGATCTATTTACACTTTCAGCAAATATTCCAAGTTCTTCCTCTTCAAAATGGCGTGGAAAGGCCATTATATAGCTTACAAGTCAGTTACTCTTCGTAACCGTTTCTTTTAACTAAAGAATAGTTAAGGACCGCCGGTTACAATACTTTAACTGATTACAAAGAATACGAAAAGAAAGGGAAGAAGAGGAAAGAAAAGAGAAGGAGACAGGTGGCGAGTTACTGGGAGGGACCCACTGTCTTCAGAATCCGCTACCTAAATTTCTTCAATGACTCAGCTATATCTCTGCCACGAGGGACTGACGTGTTGGCTACAGACTGAGTCCAAAATCCTAGACATTTCTCCATCTCTTTATCAAACTCGACGTGAGTATGATAATCTTTGTTTGCTTCTTCAATGGCAGACTGAAGAGAACAAATTTCCTTCATCTTTTCCTTAGAGATGGAGCTTTCCTTGAATAGATGATCTTTGACAAAAGCTCTGAACTGAGCTTTGATTTCTTGCAAGGACAAGGAAGCACCAGAGTTTTCATCTTGAAGATGACAATGCATATCTTTGAAAGCAGCAGCTGCCAGTGTCTTGAAAGCTTCTCCCTCTGCCAACTGTTCTTCATTTCTCCCACAGCTTCCTCCAGGACTTTGATTTTCCACTCTACGCTGTAGACCCAGGATTTTGATAGATTATCTTTGGCATCATCGAAAATCTTATTCGCCAGTAAGACGTTCTCGTCTGTCTGTCCCATGAGGCGAAGGTCTACAATGCAACTGCTCCAGAGTTTAAGTTCTTTATCCATAACCCCAATAGTAGAGGATAGCTTCTGTTGCAAATTGTCTACCTTTCCATGTAGTTTAAAAGCTTCACCGATGAAGTTTAGCCCAGCAACAAGCATGTCATCCACCATGGCTTCAATAGCTCTGCCATAGACAGAATACTTGTGCATATCTTTGATACTTTGCACTTCATCTTGGCTTAGAATTACAGGAGGCGGTAGAGCAGTCAAGGGGGTGGGGTCCAAAACTTTGTCCTTAGACAAGAGTGACTTGATAAAACTTGTGAGAACTTGGGCTTGTTCTTCCGGTGTTCATTCAATAGTCTCTTTGCCCTTTCTCTACCCTTCCAATGACTCTTGTGACTGTTTCCTGGAGGTTGTGAATTTCACCTTCAGGAGTAGACTCTCCCATAGGGATCCTTGAAAGCTCTAAGTCAGATGTCAGCAAGTCTGATTCTGATTTGTCTACTGTAGGCTTAGCAATCTCCAAGAATTGCTGACCTTGGGCATCAGACACAATTCTGGAGGTGGTTCTGGCTTTCTTGGCACGAGAAGGAGTGGTGCCCAACAAGGTGCTCTGACATCAAAATTTGGTCCCAAGCTTTGAGAGGAGGATTTCCTCTTTCTTTTGTCAACCGGAGGTTGCACCCAAGCGAAAAGAGGAAGAAGAATCTGCAGGAGGGGCAAGGGGACCAAGAGACAGGGAGCTCATGACACTCAGGGTCTGCGCAGCTGTTGACTCAAGCTGAGATGTGAGTAGAGCACTGGAGGCAATGGCAGTAGAAGAATCAATAGCACCCGGAAGTTCAGTGCTCTGGACCTCTTTGTCCTTATCTACTGGATCTTCAGGAACATTTGCAGGAGTTGGCATCTCGCTTTCTTCACTTTCACTGAGAACAATGATGTTCTCTGGCCCTATAGGCAACTCTGCCTGTTTTCTTGGAGGATCGTTCTCTGTAGGTTCCTTCTTTACCTCTTTGAGTTTCTTCCTGTATACCTGGGTAGATGGAGAAGGAGTAGATTCTACAGGTCCCCGAGCTGTTGAGGCAAGAGGGGTTTTCACTGGTGTTCCAGACTCTGGAACTGATGCCTCTCTTATGGGTGTCGAATCATCCTTGGAGCTAGATTCTCCTGAGTGCCTCTTGAATTCTCGGATCTTCTTACTGAACCAGACCCTAGTCCTGATTAAGACTGGAGCAAGAATCTCAGCCAGATCGTCTCTCTCTTTCTTGTTCCAATCCGAGTCCTCTAGAGGGTGTGCTTAATCACATTTTCATACTCATAAGAGTATAGCTCGAAATTGTCATCTTGGAGACCTTCGGGAACTTGAGTACATGACCGAGTTCTTGGATCGGTGCAGGAAAACCTGCCACAATGCCTTCTTCTGGCTTCAAAATCATGCACTGCACAGTCAGCCCAGTAGTCTTCTGTATCTACCCTATAATGATAGACTATTTTGATGTTCTATTCAATGAACTTCTTTAAGTCAAAAGCAGGTTCTTGGCTTGAAGAAATGAATAGTGATAGGGACCAGGGCTCTTTCTATGTTCTGAGCATCCAGAGCTGTTTTGCATGTGTAGTTTCCCAGAGAGATGGGAAAGTGCAAGCCAGAAATCTTCTTGTCTCTGCAAGTTCTGTGCAACTTGTCTAGTTGCCACGCATATTTCAATCAAAGCCATTTTGTCATTCTGAAAACATGGGAAGCCGCAGAGGAGTCCTTTCATAGCCAAAGAAGCTCCGATATAGGAAAATTTCTGAATTGAATGAAATATGCTCCATATTTGCGATATCGAGTTCATGACTTCATCGAAAACCTTCTAGCAGTATCACCTTCGAGCAATCTGACCACGTACATGGTGAAAGCATCATTGACCCTTTTGAAATTGCGGTTGCTGGTCTCAAGGTGAACTGCGGGCAATAGGCATACACTGGATCATCTTTGTGTGCATCTATATAGGAGAAACCAAACCCCTTTGCCCTGGATCTTTGCTAGGGTATACATCAGATATGAAGTCATATAGAACTTCTTTGTTTATTGGACATTGGATAGCTGCTCAGCCAAATTCATACTGATGATCTCTGCCCAGTTGATATTTTGTGTTCCCTAGCACACCATGCTGATGAGCGGGCACATCCAGAAATGAAACTCATTGGTGGAGGGCAAACCCATAACCCGAGCCAGCAGGATTATGAAGTCTGACAGTTCTTCGTTTAAATCTACTCGGAAGAGGGTTTTGGTTAGGTGAGAAGCACCTTTCTTAGGGTTCTTCAACCAAGACTTCGCCACTCGCGCCTTGTATTTGTCCTTTGTCTTGGTCGAACATAGCTGTGCTTGATCTCGGAGAGGCGACTATAGCATTGTCCATCTCCGGAATCCTCAAAGCAGCGCCAATGGCGGCAGCGTCTAGCAGTAATGAGTTCCCCATGTACATTTGTCAATTCGGTCGAATCGGGGTCGAAGTGAGCTCCACATGAAATCTTGTATCGGCCTGCTTGCTGTGCGAGATTTGGAATCCTCGCAAAAGCTAAACCACTATCATTAATCATCTGTGCCATTGGTGTAGGGTTTGCATCTGTCATTCTTGCCCAAAAATCACCGAAGTCGAGATGACGAGCTTCGCTGTCCCCTATATTGCTAACGGCAGATTCAAGCGGAGAAATTTGCTCCTGTCCCTGGAACTTGATCTTCATAGTGATAGTCTCGGAGCTGCAACCTAGACTTCTGGAAGGAATTTGCAAATGGAGGGGGATCGCGCAGGTTTTCAAATGACGAGGGTTCGAGCAAAAGATAGCATGGAAGCAATGCGAAAATGCAAAGGGGAATGCTCGTTATATAGCCGTTTGGAGAGAGAAATGACTTTAATGCGCATTGAATACACAACCACCAATTTGAAAAGCATCATACTCGGAGTGAGCGGGAAAAACTAAGTGTGAATGATACTAGGTACGCTTGGGACAGGTGAGACGCGAATGCGCGAAACACGCGGCTCGGCCGGTTCGGGCGAAACAGGGAGAGGACGCACAAATGCATTTGGGACAAATGGGACGAAAATGTGCGAAGTACGCGATTCGGGTGTTTCGGCCGAAATTGGAACAAAGGGCCCGTTTGGACTTGGGACATTTGGGACAAAAAGTTCCGAAGTACGCGACTTGACCGGCTCGGCCGAAATTGGGAAAGCTCGCACTTTTTCAAATGGGGCAGTTGGGACAAAATTGCGCGAAGGACGCGGTTCGGGCAAATCGGCCGAAAATGGAAAGCTCGCACTTTTTAACTTTGGGACATTTGGGACAGGAAAGTGCGAAGTACGCGGGAAGGATGATTCGGCCGAAATTGGAACAACACGCAAAATAAGTTTTGGGACACTTGGGACAAAATTTTCCGACGGGCCCGAAAATGGGACAGCTTCGGGGATTTCGGCCGATCGGGGAACAGAGTGCATTTTCGTACTTGGGACAGATGGGACAAAAAGTTCCGACAGGCCCGAAAATCACACAAAATGACCCAAAACACAGATTTTTTCGATTTCACGACTTAGGCACCTCAGAGAAAAACACTTAAGACTCAAAATTTTGAAATTTTACTCTTATCAGAGCGGGAATTTTGAGTGGACAACAGCTGGCTCCTTCTGGGGATGACTTGGTATAAATTCATGGAATGAGACAAGGCAAGAACTTAGATAACTCGGTGAAGCAGACTAGTGCCTTATCCATTGGGCAAAGGAGTCAAAAACAAACCAACACAGAGGGCAACACACACAACAACGAAAGGGAAACACACCGAAAGCAGAGAAGCAAAAACACTGTACAGAATATACAAAGGGACTCCCTAGTCACCTAGGACTTGAACAACTTCAAATACTGCCCACTATAAGGAAGTGGGAGGGGGGAACCATCCATGTAATCAAGATAGAAAGAGTTCTTACCAGCAAAGTGTCTTATCTTGAATGGTCCGAGCCATAGTGAATCAAATTTTCCATGGCTGCCACGAGGTTCATGTCTTTTGTCCCATAACAGCACGGTATCTCCAACTTGGAACTCCCTGAACTTAGCTTTCTTGTCAAACAGAACCTTTACCTTCTGCTGGTGAGCAGATATCCTGTCATTAGCAACCTCAATCTATCCTCGTTCAGTTTGTGCAGGTACATGATTCTTTTATCCAGAGCATCACCGAAACTAGTATCTTCAATGGCCTTCATCAGGTGCAAGGCTGGCAGTTCCACTATCACTGGAAATTGAGCTTCCACTCCATACACCACTTGAAAAGGAGACATTCCAATGGCTCTTTTAGGTGTGATCCTGTCTGCCCAAAGAGCATCATAAAGCTTCTTATGCCAGTTTCGCTGAGACTCATTGACCAACTTCCTTATGATAGTCACCAGATTTTTGTTGGTGGATTCTGCTTGTCCATTTCCCTGTGGGTAATAATCTGAAGAATGAGCCAGAGAGATGCCATACCCGTAGCAGAAATCCATTATCTCAGTTGAGGAAAAGTTCGAAGCATTGTCTGTTACAATCTTGTTAGGTACACCGTACCTTACCAAGATGTTCTCTTTGATGAAGTTGCATACAACTTCAGAAGTAGTGCTCTTGACTGGAATAGCTTCCACCCATTTGGTGAAGTAGTCAGTGGCAGTTAGCACATGCGTGTGACCAGCACTAGAAGCAGGGTTCAGTGCACCAATGAAGTCTAGACCCCACTGCTGAAATGGTTCCTCAATCACAACCGGCTTGAGAGGTAAAGATGCCAATTTAGGTCTTCCCACAAAGGTCTGACAAGCTTCACATTTATCTACCCACTTGGATGCATCTCTGAACAAAGAAGGCCAGTAATATCCTCCCCGGAGTATCTTGTGAGCTGTGACTGTTGATGAATAGTGCCCTCCACATGCCTGATCATGGAAAGCTGAGAGCAACTTTCTCTGCTGCTCCTTGTCCACACACTTCAGAAATCTCCCATCTAAACCACGCTTGAACAAGGCATTTTCCCACAGTACATATTGCGCTGATCTCAATTTAACAGTCCTCTTTTCCTTGGTAGTTAAATGAGAGGGGCATTCCCCATAGGTGAGAAAATGGGCAATGTCAGAATACCATTCATCGACTGAACTAAGGAATAGAACAGTAGGAATGTCAGCTTTCTCCTCCAGCAACTCATGTTTGGCTCCTTCAGCGATGAGCTCACAAAGACCCTTTCCACGAACCAGCTTGGTTGGTTTGATATCAATGTCATACTCCTGGACTTTAGCCACCCAGTTTCCTCTCTTGGACCCAAATTCTTGCTGTGTAAGAATTGACTTAACAGTCGTATCTGGAACCAGCACCGTAGAGTGAGAGTTGAGGATATAGAAACGGAACTGCTTGACAGCTTTGACTACTGCAAAAGCATGCTTCTCCATCATGGTGTATTTCAGCTCATGATTCTTCAGGATATAGCTCATGAAGGCAATTGGTAGCTCATGTCCATCAGAGTCTTCTTGGGTTAAGACAGCAGCCAGGGTATTATCTGTAGCATAGCAATAGATGATGAAATCTTTGCTGAAATCAGGACAGGCCAAAACTGGAGTTTTAGCAATAGCTTTCTTGATACCCTCAAAGGATTCCTTTCCTTCAGAAGACCAACCAAATGCTTGCTTTCCTTTCATCATCTGAGAGATGTTCAAAGTTAATTCAGCAAAATCAGGGATGAATCTTCTTAAAAAATTGATCTTACCGAAAAAGGAATGCACGCCTTTTTTACTGGTTGGGAGAGGAATCTGCTGGATGGCTTGAACTCGTTCAGGATCAATCTTAATACCATCCTTGGATACAATGTGCCCTAGTAGTTTTCCTTCTGTAACACAGAAGACAGATTTTTTAGGATTTAAAGAAATCCCATGCTCTCGGCATCTCTGCAGAACTGTTTCCAGGTGGTCGAAGTGATCTGCTCTTGTCTTTGAAAACACTGTCAGGTCATCAAGGTATATGACGATACATTTCCCTTTCAAGCTTCCAAAAGCCAAATCCATAGCTCTCTGGAAAGTGGCACCAGCATTAATCAGCCCAAAAGGCATTCTCTTGTAGGCGAAGGTACCCCAAGGAGTGGTGAAGGCTGTCTTGTGTTGATCTGCAGTATCAACCTCTACCTGATTGTATCCCGAGAATCCATCAAGCATAGATAACATTTCAGATCCTGTTACTGCTTGCAATATTTGATCCATCATAGGCAGAGGGTAGTTATCTTTCGAGAGAAGCTTTGATTCGGAGTTCACGAAATCAACACAGATGCGGATCTCACCATTCTTCTTTCTAACAGGCACAATGTTTGCAATCCATGTTGAATGGTGAATGGGAAAAATGATTTTAGCCTTCAACAATTTCGAATCTCTGAAATATAGTGTCGGCTATTTTGGGATTATCTTGCCTTTGTTTTGCTTGAAAGGCTTGATTCCTGGTTTGAGAGGGATAGAGTGCTGCATGTCTTTTGGCTTGAAGGCTTTTAGATCCTCATAAGAATATGCAAGAACATCCTTATACTTCCTTAGAAGATCAATTGCTCTTCTCCTCTCATCGGTTGTGCAACATTTCCCAATATTTACCAGCTTGGGATCAGTAGAACTCCCTATATCAATCTTATCATACTCGGCTAATTCTTTGAGGTCGATCAAAGCTTTAGATTTTACATATTTGTCATGTTTGTCAAACAACTCCTCCAAACTCACCAAACCTTTGGGAATCTTGTTTCCTTTGAGTTTAATGCACCCTTCCTGATCTGTTTCTTCTCCTTGGGTGACAGCTTGGTCAGAGGACACACTCTCACGAGGCAGGTTGTCACTTCCCTCAAAATACAGTTGCTCGAAATTCCCCTTGAGTTCCAGGAAGGAAAGAAAATGCTGGTCATCGTTGAAAACTTGCCAGTTATTGGTATTGTCGGGTACACTGGGCCGGTGGACCATTTCAATAGTGAACTTATCCTGAGAGAATTCAGGATGGGGAATCAATAATGACCCTGAGACAGCCAGTGAATCAGCCCTGCTGTTCTTTTCTCTGGGTATTGCTTCAATAGAGAAGGCATCAAGGAATTCAATTGAATCCCAAACCTGATTCCGGTAATGCTTCAGCCTCCCATTTTTACACGAAAAATGCTTCTGACTTGCTTCACAATCAGCTCTGCATCACCACGAGCCAGAAGATTTTTTACACCTCGTTCTTTGGCCACTTGCAGTCCAAGAATGAGAGCCTCATACTCTGTTGTATTGTTAGTGTTTTCGAACTGCAACTTAAATGAAAAAGGGTGTAGGCAGCCTTCAGGTGACACTAGCAGGACACCAGCTCCAGAACCAGCCGAGGAACAACTTCCATCAAATTCTAAAATCCAAACACCATTGGGATCTTTGGGTGATACTTTGGAGGGTTGGATTTCATCAGGGGACAGAATCATGTAATTACCATGACCTATGTCTTCATAGAGTATTTGTGCCTTAGGATCATCTGTTTTCTGCACAATATACTCAGACTGTTTCTCAGGGAGTAACTTCTTCATTTGTCCATTGACAGGTATGAGGGCGTGTGACCAATCCATTTGAATCTCCCCACCCACATCTTTACAGAAGTTCCGACTTAGCAACATTCTGTAAGAAGGAGGAATGTCTGCTACTAGGATTGTAGCCAAGACTTTCTTTTCAGGTAAAGCAGCAAAAGCTACTTGTGCATCTTTAATCCTTCCAACCAAAGGTACTTCCTTACTTTCCATGGAGTAGCAAGATCCATAAGTACGAGTAAGGGTCAAGCCTAAAGCATGGGCTACTTTAGCAGGCATTACGTTATCTGAGGCTCCGGAATCTATGACACAGTTACTGAGCCTATGGCCCGCTATAAGAAGTGTTACATAAAAAGGCTTGATTTTGTCACCAGGCGAGGTGACAGCAGCTACTGAGACTAAATTTGTGGTATAGAAGGAGGAGTGGGCAAAAGGCCTTTAGAGGTGGTCTTGGAATGGGAATTTACAAATTGGATCATCTTGGCAAAAGCTTTGGGATGGGTTTGGTAGTATTCAGCTTCTGAAATTTGAACCTTGGTCCTTTTTAGGTGATCCACAATATCAAAGGATCCAGAGGTGGATGGGCCATCATCATTTGAAATTCTAGGCTTATCAACCTTAGGAGAAAAAGAAGAAGAAGCAACTTTGGTAGCAGGATTGACAGTACTTACCTTTGGTGCAGATGAGGTAGGGATAGGAGATCCTCTTCTGGCAATTACAGGAATAGTTGCTGGCTGCTCCTTAGATTTCTTCATGGGCTGTGTTACTTTCTCATACGCCTTATGCATTCTCGAGTCATGACAGCAAATGATTCATTGTTCATATCTGCTACCACTTCATCATAGTTATCATCATCAGTGCCTTCGGTGGTAAAGAAATTAACCCGAGATCCTTCGAGTTCTTCCGCCTCATCATCAAATTCCTCCAGGAATTCCTCACGAGCTTCATCGTCCACATCATCATCGGGCTCTTCAACTTCACAGGTTGCATTCACAGGAACTTTGACAGGAGGACCTTCAAGTGCTAGTCTTGTGTGAGGAGCAGGCAAATGATTTCTGGGCTGGAAATTTCTTCTTGGAACATCTGCGCATACGGGGCATGCTGGGCCAATTGTTTCTTTATAGCTACTAGATCATTTGCAAGTTTCTGGACTAATGGATCAGTATTGGGTCCAGAGGTGGAAGAGGAAGAAGCAGCAGATTTAGATTTGGGAGGATCTCTCTTCAACTTCCCTGACATGATCAGGTCATCTCAACACTAATGCCGGTTCTTGATCGAATTAACGTTCCAAGATTAGCCCTTCTTAGAGCATAAGCGACTTTGGGCGTTTGAGCGTTTAGAAAGAAACATTTTTAATTTGATCAACCGGTCGAGTATTTGGGAATTTTGTTGATCAGTCTATTGAACCGAGCCACAAATTCTCTCATGGGTTACGATGGATCTTTCTTTATACGAAAAATTTGGGCAAGCGAGGCATGCACATCTTACGCCGGCTTGAAATAGCTTTCGAACCGAGTTCTCATTGTATTCCGATCGGTGATGGCACCGGTGAGACGGTGATAGAACTAGTCAGGACAGCATTATCTGTAACATCTCAACGAACAGCCTTACTGAGACGTCTTCATGTTCAACTCCCAAGACTCCACATGCAACTATGAAGGCTGCAATGTGTTCATCAGGGTGTACTTTTCCATCTCCTCTAAACTTGGGGAAGTTCTTTCGGTTACCTCTAGGTAACTCGTGCAAAGGCTGAGTAAGGGCCAGGGGCCCGACACGTTGACCCCATGGCAATTGTGCCGCCATTCTTGGAAATACGGCTTGGAGGGGAACTTTAACACCAGCAAGGATCAAAGCTCGTAGATTGGGACTAGCAGGCTCTGAAGGAATACCACCCGTAGGACTTCTATCTTGAACAGGCGGAGTGCTCGTCGAACGAGTTCTTCTATTTGAAGGGAAAGGAAAACCCTGTTGCTCCAAAAGCTGGCGAGGATCTTGGATACCAAGGGTCCTTCTCCCTCGAGTGAAACGTGAAGTCGCGAGATCAAAGGATGATCGAAAAAATGTAGAAATCTTGGAATGTGATTTTCCCAGTGAGTCGCCAAAAGCTGTTGGTCGTTAGATAGGACTTTTAGAAGAGCACTTGTCGGGGGACAAGAAGTCCCTCCTCTTTAATGGGAGAGGTTCCCTTATTCTAAAAGCGAACTTATTTACAAATGTACGAGAACATTGTTTTATGGTCAAACTTGGATTTTACGAAAGTGTTTTCCGGAAGGATCATCAATCACACAAGGACTCGGGAAAGGGAATAAGAAGATGAGCAGAATAGCAACATTCAGAATTATAGATAGTAGAATAATTCCTCCTGTGTGCGAAGCTTCAAAGAATTTAAGACAAGATCATTTGCGATGGCTGAATGAGATTAAATTTAAAGACACAAAGTTCCATAAATAACCTTCTTCAGATTTATTAATCAAGGACACAAAGTTCCTTCTTGGTTGTACAAGATCACTTTGTATTTCTGGCTCAGACAGTGTATGCAATCAGAGAGACTAACGAGTTAGGAACAAAATGATCTCCACAATACTAAAGGAAAACACAGAGATAACAAGAATTAGATAGACAGAGAATGAAAAGCCCTTTTGTATTGATTTCTTTAAGATCTATTTACACTTTCAGCAAATATTCCAAGTTCTTCCTCTTCAAAATGGCGTGGAAAGGCCATTATATAGCTTACAAGTCAGTTACTCTTCGTAACCGTTTCTTTTAACTAAAGAATAGTTAAGGACCACCGGTTACAATACTTTAACTGATTACAAAGAATACGAAAAGAAAGGGAAGAAGAGGAAAGAAAAGAGAAGGAGACAGGTGGCCGGTTACTGGGAGGGACCCACTGTCTTCAGAATCCGCTGCCTGAATTTCTTCAATGACTCAGCTATATCTCTGCCACGAGGGACTGACGTGTTGGCTCGGGTGAGTCCAAAATCCCAGAAATTTCTCCATCTCTTTATCAAACTCGATGTGAGTATGATAATCTTTGTTTGCTTCTTGATAGCGGCAGAAGAGAACAAATTTCCTTCATCTTTTCCTTAGAGATGGAGCTTTCCTTGAATAGATGATCTTTGACAAAAGCTCACGGCGAGCTTTGATTTCTTACGAGACAAGGAAGCACCGAGTTTTCATCTTGAAGATGACAATGCATATCTTTGAAAGCGCGATTGCAGTGTCTTGAAATATTCTCCCTCTCTCGCCATTGTTCTTCATTTCTCCATGACTTCCTCCGGGACTTTGATTTTCCAGTCTACGCTGTAGACCCAGGATTTTGATAGATTATCTTTGGCATCATCGAAAATCTTATTCGCCAGTAAGACATTCTCGTCTGTCTGTCCCATGAGGCGAAGGTCTACAATCTGCCTGCTCAGGAGTTTAACTTCTTTATCCATAACCCTAATAGTAGAGGATAGCTTCTGTTGCAAATTGTCTACCTTTCCATGTAGTTTAAAAGCTTCACCGATGAAGTTTAGCCCAGCAACAAGCATGTCATCCACCATGGCTTCAATAGCTCGCCATAGATAGAATACTTGTGCATATATTTGATACTTTGCACTTCATCTTGGGTTAGAATTACGGGAGGTGGTAGAGCGAGTCAAGGGGTGGGGTCAAAACTTTGTCCTTAGACAAGAGTGACTTGATAAAACTTGTGAGAACTTGGGCTTGTTCTTCCAGTACTGTTCAATAGTCTGCTTGCCCTTTCTCTACCCTTCTTCCAATGACTCTTGTGATTTATTTTACGGAGGTTGTGAATTTCACCTTCGAGGAGTAGACTCTCCCATAGGGATCTTGAAAGCTCTAAGTCGGATGTAGCAAGTCGATTCGATTTATCTCTGTAGGCTTAGCGATCTCCAAGAATTGCTGACCTTGGGCATCGGACACAGTGCACGGAGGTGGTTACGGCTTTCTTGGCACGAGAAGGAGTGGTGCCCAACAAGGCTTCTGACATCAAAATTTGGTCCCAAGCTTTGAGAGGAGGATTTCCTCTTTCTTTTGTCGACCGAGAGGTTGCACCCAAGCAAAAGAGGAAGAAGAATCTACTGGGAGGGGCAAGGGGACCAAGAGATAGGAGCTCATGACACTCGGTCTGCAATGCGCATTGTTGACTCAAGCTAAACGTGAGTAGAGCATTGGAGGCAATGGCGAGTAGAAGAATCAATAGCACCGGAAGTTCGGTGCTCTGGACCTCTTTGTCCTTATCTCTTTGGATCTTCGAGGAACATTTGCGGGAGTTGGCATCTCGCTTTCTTCACTTTCACCGAGAACAATGATGTTCTCACGGCCCTATAGGCAACTCTGCTGTTTTCTTGGAGGATCGTTCTCTGCGGGTTCCTTCTTTACCTCTTTGAGTTTCTTCTGTATACAGGTAGATGGAGAAGGAGTAGATTCTACTGAGTCCCAGTGTTGAGGCGAGGAGGGTTTTCACTTTGGTGTTCAGGACTACTTGGAACCGATGCCTCTCTTATGGGTGTCGAATCATCCTTGGAGCTAGATTCTCACGAGTGCCTTTTGAATTCTCGGATCTTCTTACCGAACAGACCTAGTCACGATTAAGACCGGAGCAAGAATCTCGGCCCGGATCGTCTCTCTCTTTCTTGTTCCAATCCGGGTCCTCGAGAGGGTGTGCTTAATCACATTTTCATACTCATAAGAGTATAGCTCAGAATTGTCATCTTGGAGACCTTCGAGGAACTTGCTCTGCATGAGTTCTTGGATCGGTGCGAGGAGAAACCGCCACAATGCCTTCTTCGGCTTCAAAATCATGCACGGTCGGCCCGGTAGTCTTACGTATCATCGCCCTACTATGATGATAGACTATTTTGATGTTCTGTTCAATGAACTTCTTCAAGTCAAAACAGGTTCTTGGCTTGAAGAAATGAACAGTGATAGGGACCAGGGCTCTTTCTATGTTCTGAGCATCCAGAGCTGTTTTGCATGTGTAGTTTCCCAGAGAGATGGGAAAGTGCAAGCCAGAAATCTTCTTGTCTCTACAAGTTCTGTGCAACTTGTCTAGTTGCCTGCATATTTCAATCAAAGCCATTTTGTCATTGCAGAACATGGGAAGCCGCAGAGGAGTGCTTTCATAGCCAATGAAGCTTTGATATAGGAAAATTTCTGAATTGAATGAAATAGGCTCCATCTTTGCGATATCAGATTCATGGCTTCATCGAAAACCTTCTAGCAGATATCACCTTCGAGCAATCGACCACATACATGGTGAAAGCATCATTGACCCTTACGAAATTGCGGTTCTTTGGTCTCAAGGTGAAGCTGCGGGCAATAGGCATACACTTTGGATCATCTTTGTGTGCATCTATATAGGAGAAACCAAACCCTTTGCTGGATTCTACTAGGGTATACATCGAGATATGAAGTCATATAGAACTTCTTTGTTTCTTTGGACGTTGGATAGCTACTCGGCCAAATTCATACCGATGATCTCTCGCTTGATTGATATTTTGTGTTCCCTGGCACACCATGCTGATGAGCGGGCACATCCAGAAATGAAACTCATTGGTGGAGGGCAAACCCATAACCCGAGCCAGCAGGATTATGAAGTCTGACAGTTCTTCGTTGAAATCTACTCGGAAGAGGGTTTTGGTTAGGCGAGAAGTGCGTTTCTTAGAGTTCTTCAACCAAGACTTCGCCACTCGCGCCTTGTATTTGTCACTGTCTTGGTCGAACATAGCCTGTGCTTGATCTCGGGAGACGACTATAGCATTGTCCATCTTCGGAATCCTCGGAGCGCGCCATGATGGCGGTAGCCCGGCAGCAATGAGTTCCCCATGTACATTTGTCAATTCGGTCGAATCGGGGTCGAAGTGAGCTCCACATGAAAGTACTGTATCAGCACATTGTACTGAGATTGGGAATCCTCCGGCAAAAGCTAAACCACTATCATTAATCATCTGTGCCATTGGTGTAAGGTTTGCATCTCTCATTCTTGCCCAAAAATCACCGAAGTCGAGATGACGAGCTTCGTTTTCCCTATATTGCTAATGGCAGATTCAAGCGGAGAAATTTGCTCCTGTCCCTGGAACTTGATCTTCATAGTGATAGTCTCGGAGCTGCAACCTAGACTTCTGGAAGGAATTTGCAAATGGAGGGGGATCGCACTTTGAGGTTTTCAAATGACGAGGGTTCGAGCAAAAGATAGCACGGAAGCAATGCGAAAATGCAAAGGGGAATGCTCGTTATATAGCCGTTTGGAGAGAGAAATGACTTTAATGCGCATTGAATACACAACCACCAATTTGAAAAGCATCATACTCGGAGTGAGCGGGAAAAACTAAGTGTGAATGATACTAGGTACGCTTGGGACATGTGAGACGCGAATGCGCGAAACACGCGGCTAGGCCGGTTTGGGCGAAACAGGGAGAGGACGCACAAATGCATTTGGGACAAATGGGACGAAAATGTGCGAAGTACGCGATTCGGGTGTTTCGGCCGAAATTGGAACAAAGGGCCCATTTGGACTTGGGACATTCGGGACAAAAAGTTCCGAAGTACGTGACTTGACCGGCTCGGCCGAAATTGGGAAAGCTCGCACTTTTTCAAATGGGGCAGTTGGGACAAAATTGCGCGAAGGACGCGGTTCGGGCAAATCGGCCGAAAATGGGAAAGCTCGCACTTTTTAACTTTGGGACATTTGGGACAGGAAAGTGCGAAGTACGCGGGAAGGATGATTCGGCCGAAATTGGAACAACACGCAAAATAAGTTTTGGGACACTTGGGACAAAATTTTCCGACGGGCCCGAAAATGGGACAGCTTCGGGGATTTCGGCCGATCGGGGAACAGAGTGCATTTTCGTACTTGGGACAGATGGGACAAAAAGTTCCGACAGGCCCGAAAATCACACAAAATGACCCAAAACACAGATTTTTTCGATTTCACGACTTAGGCACCTCAGAGAAAAACACTTAAGACTCAAAATTTTGAAATTTTACTCTTATCAGAGCGGGGAATTTTGAGTGGACAACACCACTTAACAACCAAATTATGGATTATAAAATTATTATTAATAATACTATTAATAATAGATGAATTTAATAATATACTTAGTTTTATATATACATTTTATTTAAAATATATAATATATATAGTATTGAATATGTTGCGTGTCTAAATCGTAGTGTAAGAACCTAGGTCTAGGTTAGGAGTTATTTGCATGTTTTTGAGCCGGCTACCCATCACCGAAAATGCACCTATGCATGGTGAATGGAGAGCTCCCGCATGACCCATCCCCTATGACCCATCCACCATCGTCGTCCACCGGAAAGGTGATGTCATCGTTTGATCCCAATGATGATGCAAGTTGGGAGCGGGGTCCTCGACTAACGTGGCATGATGATGACGCAAGTGGAGAAATTTGAATTATTGAACAATGTGCCCCCGCCATTCCACTTCCTTCACACACTATTGTATGCACCCGAGGTCTGGTAATCATCAAAAAATGATCTGGTAATCACCCAAATGCATGGTAATCACACTGTATACATTTGATATCGCACCCTGTCACATTCTTTGCACATTTCCGAAAGCAGGAAGGAGGGAGGGAGCCATTTTACATGGGTTTGCAACATTTTTCTAGTGAAGGAGAAATTTCAGAGCATCCGTTTGGTGATCCATTTGTTTTGGGTAAGGGTTCGAGTGAGCTTATAGATGAGGAAGGAGGAAGGAGCCATTGTCAGCCATGACAATAGTAAGAGCCCATACCCTTTATCATGCGGGGCAAAAAAATTTCTTTTTCTTTATACATTAACATTGAATCATTTGTATTTCTTTGTTACCAGTCGGGGAAAAAAATTATGTGGTTTTCTGTATACATTACTAGTCGCATTTCTTTGTTTTTCTTTATACATCCCTTCACTCTACATTATTCCTTTGGCATTTCTTCACTATAAGTGAACTTTGAACTTTGACTGTAAGTGAACTTTGAATGCATACCTTTTAACCTATTTGAAATTCTTTGTAATCACTGCTTCCTCAAAAGACTGTGAACTGTTTGACAAAATGTCTAACTGTTGAGAAGACTGTGAATTATTTGACAAAATGTCTCAAAGAAATGGTAAGTTAATCATTGGTTACAATACACCCATCACGATGTGAGTAATTGTTTTAATACACACATCGTCTGTTTGATGAAATGCCACAAAGAATCTATGTAAAGTGTTTAAAAAATGTCTGTAAAAAATTACTTACGAAAGTACAAAGGTTGAGCAATATCTCCTAACACTGTGTCTAGTAGAGATATTAAAATATGGTTAAAATTGTGGGACATCTCAAGAGTATAGTTTGGAGGAATTTGAACACCAATTTGTAGTTTGGTTTTATCCATCATGCTCAAATAGATGGTCAAACAAAGGTAGTTAAGAAAAATCTTAGTGACATGTTGACATGTTGAAGTGAGTATAGTGAACCCCCCAACTGATGAGAGGATGTAAACGACCCGAGTGAGCCTGAGTTCCCGTCATGTTCATTGACACATCTTAGGCAAAGAAAAAGTTGTCCTGCATCACTTTAAATATTGCAACAACAAGATATAAACTTTAAATATGACCATTGGTGGCACTGAAATTTAACCCTTGATTATTGGCTATCGAGGCTTTAATCCTACTTTACTTTATCATTTTTTTAAAACTTTGCAAAGATAAAAATGCCCACACAAATAAATTTGACAAATAAGAAGAATTTTATATGGATAATACAGTACCTATAATAATGTCAATAGTGCACTTATTGGTATCATTACCTGTCTATTATTGGTATCATTCCCTGTCAACAATTTTCTATATGGAGGAAATAATTTTGAAAACACACTGTAATTTTTGGTTTAAAAGTAATTACAGTGTGTTTTTCATCATTGTTGAAAACACACTGTGTTTTTCAACAATGAAATTTTAAACTAATTTCTTACTATAATTACTATAATTGAAAAACTACTTTTAAATTTCATGACATCCCATATTATACCTTTATAAACCATCAGTTATAGTTACTTTAAAACTTTAACATTGAAGAATTGAGTTCTATTTTAATGTCCACAAGTTTTCCTCCTCCCTTAAAACGTATACAATGTAACTCCATGCAGAGTTTTCCTATTTTAATATTTTTGAATAAAGGAAAGAAAAAAACACATGGCTTTGAGATTCGAAAAGTATTATGTTAATTTATGTTTGATAAGATTATGAAACTTATGGATTGCAATATTTAAGGTAATTCTCATAACCAAACAATTCATAAACTCTTTTGTTCAAGCGTACTCCTTATTATGGTGTTGATCAAAATTAGTTGTGTGTTGTTGAATCACAATTTAATTATTGGTTTGTGTAAAAACTATTTTGGTGTTGTTGATTATAATTTTAAAAATCCACACAAACCTCTGGAAATATAATTTTAAAAATCCTAACTAAGTATGACTAAATAAATATGTGATATTCTGGGAT
Organism: Taxus wallichiana var. yunnanensis; assembly: GCA_018340775.1. Taxonomy (NCBI): domain Eukaryota; kingdom Viridiplantae; phylum Streptophyta; class Pinopsida; order Cupressales; family Taxaceae; genus Taxus; species Taxus wallichiana. The sequence goes on from CM031239.1 coordinate 935,639,007, forward strand.
ATGTACAAATGGGAATGTGTGCAACATGAACTATTTCAACCTTTAGAGTTGTGAGGAGTGCAATTGGGACTATGTGGAGAAGTTTGAAGAAATTCAACTTTTAGAGTTATGTAGGGGCGTAAATAAAATTGAATTTGTGTGCCTTAAAACAGTAGACACCCAAACCCCACATGTAAATAATTTATAATATCGTATCTACATAAACAAAGTACATTTGGCAGATTTATAAACTTTAGTAAGTGATTGGGAAAGTTGGCCTTTTTCCTAGCTTGTCAGATTTCGATCTTTAGTAAGTCCAAGTCCTTTTTCCTAGCTTAATAGGGTGTCTAAGTCCAATTTCTAATCATTCATATTTTATTCAAATAGTAGGAATGCATTTGTTAGGTTTCCTAACTCCACAACATTTTCTATATAACGTTTCTTATTATGATCAATTATTTCATTTCAATATTTATATTTCAACTTTTATACCCTAAACCCCAAACCCTAAACCCTAAGCCCTAAACCTTGAACCTTAAATTTTAGAAAATAATTATAGTTTTAGAAAATAATTAATATATTCGAAACTGTAAGAAAAGGAAGCAATTTGATGTCATATCTATTACCTAATACTTTGTAAATAGGAACAAATGTATGTGCTTGATATACACAAGGACAAATATAACATGAAACTTTTTCATAAGTACAAATATATCGAACAATTGTTTGGAAGCATGTTTTCAAAACGAATGATGTGTTCAAATATTTTGTTTAGTATATAGACACTAAATAATAGTGTGAACTAGTTTATTATTGTGATATTATTGTATTCACGTGTTTGTTAATAAATGATAGAGGATTCGGTAATTTCTACAATTTGCGTTTATTAATCACTGGTATGAGACTAGTTAATTATGTTGATATTATGTTGGTATTGGTTAAATATGCATGCGATCTTCGAGTTGTTAGTTGTGATTTCATTGCTCTTAGTTGTTTTAAATTAAATACATTAGGAAAAGTTTGATTTCTTGGATGCATTATAGTTGTAAATATTGTGAATGTGGAACTCATTTGTATATATATATATATATTTGTTATTAGTTGTTAAATATTGGTAATTGTAATGTTGTGAATGTTTAATGAAAGTTGAAGCTATAAAAATTATGTGATATCATACTCTGACTCTCAATTTGGCATATGGGGGCAAGTGCCTCTGCAAAGACAGCAATCGGTGCATGCTAAAGGGGCTTTCCCCTTAGGATGCCACATCGATACACCCAACTATCATTGCATGATGAAGGGGCTTGCCCCTTAGGATTCCACATCGATAGATGGGTGGTAGACTGTGCTAAGCAGAGGTTTTTAAAGTCACCCACCGACCTTCCACTCAAAAATGCACCCTCCCATAATATCACAACCGTCCCTTTTGTAATGGATGGTTGTGATATTATGGGAGGGTGCATCTTGGGTGAAGGATAGCCATTGGCATTTATCGATACTTCTTAGTTTCATGGTTATTGTGATTATTTTATCATATTGGATGACTTATATTTGATTTGACATGTACCATACTAATGTTAATTGTATATTTTTATTTGTAATAGTTACTCTTTTGTAATTGTTGGTGGACATGATGTTGTAACTCATTTGTATATATATATTTGTTATTAGTTGTTAAATACTGGTTATTGTAATGCTGTGAATGTTAAATGAAAGTTGAAGCTATATAAATTATGTGATATCATAATTTGACTCTCAATTTTACATATGGGAGCAAGTGCCTCTGCAAAGACAACAATCGAGTGCATGTCTTGAAGGAGGCTTGCCCCTTAGGATGCCACATCAATATGCCCAACTATCGTTGCGTGATGAAGGGGCTTGCCCATTAGAATTCTGTATCGATAGATGGGCAGTAGACTATGCTAAGTAGAGGTTTTTAATGTCACCTTCCTACCTTCCACTCAGAAATGCACCCTCCCGTAATATCACAACTGTCCCTTTTGAAATGTACGGTTGTGATATTATGGGAGGGTGCATCTTGTGTGAAGGATAGCATTTGGAATTTAACGATACTTCTAGGTTTTATTATTATTGTGACTATTTTATCATATTGGATGACATATATTTGATTTGACATGTACCATACTAAAGCTACTTGTATATTTTTGTTTGTAATAGTTACTCGTTTGTAATTATTGGTGGACATGATGTTGTAACTCATTTGTATATGTATTTGTTATTATTTGTTAAATATTGGCAATTTTAATGTTGGGAATGTTAAATGCAAGCTCAAGCTATAAAAATTATGTGATATCATACTTTGACTCCCAATTTGGCATATGGCAGCAAGTGCCTCTGTAAAGACAAAGCAATCGGTGCGTCTTTGAAGGGGCTTACCCCTTAGGATGTCACATCGATACACCAAACTATCATTACGTGATAAATGGGCTTACCCCTTAGGATTCTCGCATTGATAGATGGGTGGTAGATTTGTCTTTGAGAAGAGGTTTTTAAAGTCACCCAGACCTTCCACTAAAAATGTGCCCTCCCATAATATCACAACTATCCCTTTGCAATGGACGGTCGTGATATTATCGGAGGGTGCATCTGAGGACAAGGATAGCCCCTCGCATTTATCAATACTTGAATTTCTCATGGTTATTGTGATTATTTTATCATATTAGATGACATGTATTTTATTTTCCATGTATTGTACTAACGCTAATTGTATATTTTTGTTTGTAATAGTTAATCTTTTGTAATTGTTGGTGGACATGATGTTGTAACTCATTTGTGTGTGTATATATATATTTGTTATTAGTTGTTAAATACTGGTAATTGTAATGTTGTGAATGTTAAATCAATATTGAAGCTATACAAATTATGTGATATCATACTCTAACTCTCAATTTGGCATATCGGGGCAAGTGCCTCTGCAAAGACAGTAATCGGTGCATGTTGAAGGGGATTACCCCTTAGGATGCCACATCGATATGCCCAACTATCATTTCATGATAAAGGGGCTTGCCCCTTAGGATTTTACATTGATATATGGGTGGTAGACTGTGCTAAGGAGAGGTTTTTAAAGTAGCCCACCGACCGTCCACTTTGAAATGCACCCTCCTGTAATATCACAACCATCCCTTTTATAATGGACAGTCATGATATTATGGGAGGGTGCATCTTCGGTGAAGGATAGCCATTGGCATTTATCGATACTTTGCGTTTCATGTTTATTGTGATTATTTTATCATATTGGATGACATATATTTTATTTGACATGTACCGTACTAACGTTAGTTATATATTTTTGTTTGTAATAGTTACTCTTTTGTAATTGTTGGTGGACATGATGTTGTAACTCATTTGTGTGTATATATATATATATATATATATTTTATTAGTTGTTAAATACTGATAATTTTAATCTTATGAATGTTAAATTAAATTTAAAGCTATAAAAATTATGTGATATCATATTCGACTCTCAATTTGGCATATGCGGGAAAGTGCCTCTCCGCAAAGACAAGCAATTTGTGCGTCTTTGAAGGGGCTTGCCGATTAGAATGCCACATAGATATGCCTAACTATGATTGCGTGATTAAGGGGCTTGCCCCTAAGGATTCCACACTTATAGATGGGTGGTAGAATGTGCTGAGAAGAGGTTTTTAAAGTCACCCTCGACCTTCCATCGACATACACCCCCTCAGTAATATCACAACCATCCCTTTTATAATGGATGGTCATGGTATTATGGGAGTGTGCATCTGGGTGAAGGATAGCCATTGGCATTTGTCGATACTTTAATTTTTCATGGTTATTGTGATTATTTTATCATATTGGATGACATGTATTTCATTTGACATGTACCGTACTAACGTTAACTGTATATTTTTATTTAGTACTAGTTACTCTTTTGTAATTGTTGGTCCACATGATGTTGTAAATCATTTGTATATATATATATATTTTCTATTAGAAGTTAAATACTGGTAATTGTAATGTTATGAATGTTAAATGAAAGTTGAAACTATATAAATTATCTGATATCATACTTTGAATCTCGATTTGGCATATGGGAACAAGTGCCTCTTCAAAGAGACAAAGTGAGTCTTGAAGGGGCTTTCCCCTTAGGATGCCACATCGATATGCCCAAATATTGTTTCGTGATGAAGGGGATTGCCCCTTAGAATTTTCATCGATATATGGGTGGTAGACTGTGATGAGTAGAGGTTTTTAAAGTCACCCTCCGACCTTCCACACTGACATACACCCTCCTGTAATATCACAACCATCCATTTTATAATGGATGGTTGTGGTATTATGGGAGGGTGCATCTTGGGTGAAGGATAGCCATTGGCATTTATCGATACTTCTTAGTTTCATGGTTATTGTGATTATTTTATCATATTGGATGACATATATTTGATTTGACATGTACCATACTAATGTTAATTGTATATTTTTATTTGTAATAGTTATTCTTTTGTAATTTTTGGTGGACATGATGTTGTAACTCATTTGTATATATATATATATATATTTGTTATTAGTTGTTAAATACTGGTTATTGTAATGTTGTGAATGTTAAATAAAAGTTGAAGCTATATAAATTATGTGATATCATACTTTGACTCTCAATTTTACATATGGGAGCAAGTGTCTCTGCAAAGACAACAATCGGTGCGTCTTTGAAGGAGGCTTGCCCCTTGGGATGCCACATCAATATGCCCAACTATCGTTGCGTGATGAATGGGCTTGCCCATTAGGATTACGCATCAATAGATGGGCATGTAGACTATGCTAAGTAGAGGTTTTTAATGTCACCTACCTACCTTTCACTCGAGAAATGCACCCTCCGTAATATAACAACCGTCCCTTTTGTAATGTACAGTCATGATATTATGGAAGGGTGCATCTTGTGTGAAGGATAGCCTTTGGCATTTAACGATACTTCTAGGTTTTATGGTTATTGTGATTATTTTGCCATATTGGATGACATATATTTGATTTGACATTTACCGTACTAATGTTAATTGTATATTTTTGTTTGTAATAGTTACTCTTTTGTAATTGTTGGTGGACATGATGTTTTAACTCATTTGTATATATATATATATATATATATATATATATATATATATATATATATATATATATATATTTGTTATTAGTTGTTAAATATTGGTAATTGTAATGTTGTGAATGTTTAATGAAAGTTGAAGCTATAAAAATTATGTGATATCATACTTTGACTCTCAATTTGGCATATGGGGGAAAGTGCCTCTGCAAAGACAGGAATCGGTGCGTGCTGAAGGGGCTTGCCCCTTAGGATGCCACATCGATATGCCCAACTATCATTGCGTGATGAAGGGGCTTTCCCCTTAGGATTCTCGCATCGATAGATGGGTGGTAGACTATGCTAATCAGAGGTTTTTAAAGTCGCCCACCGATCTTCCACTCAGAAATGCACCCTCTCGTAATATCACAACCATCCCTTTTGCAACGTACATTCATGATATTATGGGAGGTGCATCTTGTGTGAAGGATGCCTTTGGCATTTAACGATACTTCTAGGTTTTATGGTTATTGTGATTATTTTATCATATTGGATGACATATATTTTATTTGGCATGTATTTTACTAACGCTAATTGTATATTTTTGTTTGTAATAGTTACTCTTTTGTAATTATTGGTGGACATGATGTTGTAACTCATTTGTGTATATATATTTTTTATTAGTTGTTAAATATTGGTAATTTTAATGTTGTGAATGTTTAATGAAAGTTGAAGCTATAAAAATTATGTGATATCATACTTTGACTCCCAATTTGGCATATCGCAGCAAGTGCCTCTACAAAGACTGAAAGCAATCAATGCGTCTTTGAAGGGGCTTACCCCTTAGGATGTCACATCGATATAGAAACTATCATTGCGTGATGAAGGGCTTGCCCCTTAGATTCCGCATTGATAGATTGGTTGTAGAATGTATCGAGAAGAGGTTTTTAAAGTCGCCTTCTAACCTTCCACTAAGAAATGTACCCTCGTAATATCACTGTTGCGCCCTTTGCAATGGACAATCGTGATATTATGGGAGGGTGCATCTTAGGTCAAGGATAGCCATTGACATTTATCGATACTTGAATTTTTCATGGTTATTGTGATTATTTTATCATATTGGATGAAATATATTTGATTTTCCATGTACCGTACTAACGTTAATTGTATATTTTTGTTTGTAATAGTTAATCTTTTGTAATTGTTGGTGGACATGATGTTGTAACTCATTTGTATATATATATATTTGTTATTAGTTGTTAAATATCGGTAATTGTAATGTTGTGAATGTTTAATGAAAGTTGAAGCTATAAAAATTATGTGATATCATACTTTGACTCTCAATTTGGCATATGGGGGAAGTGCCTCTGCAAAGACAAGAATCGGTGTGTGCTAAAGGGGCTTGCCCCTTAGGATGCCACATCGATATGCCCAACTATTGTTTCATAATGAAGGGATTACCCCTTAGGATTTTACATCGATATATGGGCAGAGATCGTGCCTTTGAGGAGAAGTTTTTAAAGTCTCCCACCGACCTTCCACTTAGAAATGCACCCTCCTATAATATCACAACCGTCCCTTTTGCAATGGACGGTTGTGATATTATGGGAGGGTGCATCTTGGGTGAAGGATAGCTATTGGCATTTATCAATACTTTGCAGTTTCATGTTTATTTTGATTATTTTATCATATTGGATGACATATATTTGATTTGACATGTACCGTACTAACATTAGTTGTATATTTTTGTTTGTAATAGTTAATCTTTTGTAATTGTTGGTGGACATGATGTTGTAACTCATTTGTGTATATATATATATTATTAGTTGTTAAATCGGTAATTTTAATATTGTGAATGTTAAATGAAATTTGAAGCTATAAAAATTATGTGATATCATACTCGACTCTCAATTCGACATATGGGGGAAAGTACCTCTGCAAAGACAAAGAATCGGTGCGTGATGAAGGGCCTTGCCCATCGGGATTCCGCATCGATAGATGGGTGGTAGACTCATCTTGAGCAAGTGGTTTTTAAATTCACCTTCTTCAGTAATATAAAAACCATCCCTTTTATAATGGATGGTCATGGTATTATGGGAGGGTGCATCTTGTGTGAAGGATAGCCATTGTTATTTATTGATACTTTAATTTTTCATGGTTATTGTGATTATTTTATCATATTGGATGACATGTATTTTATTTGACATGTACCGTACTAACGTTAATTGTATATTTTTATTTAGTACTAGTTACTCTTTTGTAATTGTTGGTGCACATGATGTTTTAACTCATTTGTATATATATATTTACTATTAGTAGTTAAATACAAGGAATTGTAATGTTATGAATGTTAAATGAAAGTTGAAACTATATAAATTATGTGAGATCATACTTTGACTCTCAATTTGGCATATGGGAGCAAGTGCCTCTCTATGAGACAACAATCGGTGAGTCTTTGAAGGGGCTACCCCTTAGGATGCCACATCGATATGCCCAACTATCATTTCGTGATGAAGGAGATTGCCCCTTAGGATTTTGCATCGATATATGGGCTGTAGACTATGTTGAGTAGAGGTTTTTAAATTTGCCCACCTACCTTCAACTCACAAATGCACCCTCCCGTAATATCACAACCGTCACTTTTACAATTGATGGTCATGATATTATGGAAGGGTGCATCTTGGGTGAAGGATAGCCATTGGCATTTATGGATACTTCACAGTTTCATGGTTATTGTGATTATTTTATCATATTGGATGACATATATTTGATTTGACATGTACCGTACTAATGTTAGTTGTATATTTTTGTTTGTAATAGTTACTCTTTTGTAATTGTTGGTTAACATGATTTTGTAACTCATTTGTATATATATATATATATATATATATATATATTTGTTATTAGTTGTTAAATATTGGTAATTTTAATGTTGTGAATGTTTAATGAAAGTTGAAGCTATAAAAATTATGTGATATCATACTCTGACTCTCAATTTGGCATATGGGGGCAAGTTCCTCTGCAAAGACAGGAATCGATGCGTGTTGAAGGGGCTTGCCCCTTAGGATGCCACATCGATACACCCAACTATCATTGCGTGATGAAGGGGCTTGCCCCTTAGGATTCTGCATCGATAGATGGGTGGTAGACTTTCTTTGAGTAGGAGTTTTTAAGTCACCCTCCGACCTTCCACTTCAACATGCACGTCTCGTAATATCACAACCATCCCTTTTGCAATGTATGGTCATGATATTATGAGAGGGTACATCTTGTGTGAAGGATAGCCTTTGGCATTTAACTATACTTCTAGGTTTTATGGTTATTGTAATTATTTTATCATATTGGATGACATATATTTGATTTGAAATGTATTATACTAACGTTAATTGTATATTTTTATTTACTACTAGTAACTCTTTTGTAATTTTTGGTGGACATGACGTTGTAACTCATTTGTCTATATATATTTGTTATTATTTGTTAAATACAGGTAATTGTAATGTTGTGAATGTTAAATGAAAGTTGAAGCTATAAAAATTATGTGATATCATACTCTGACTCTCAATTTGGCATATGGGGGCAAGTGCCTCTACAAAGACAGCAATTGGTGCGTGTTGAAGGGGCTTGCCCCTTAGGATGCCACATCGATATTCCCAATATTCCCAACTATTGTTGCATGATGAAGGGGCTTTCCCCTTAGGATTCCGCATCGATAGATGGGCGGTAGAATATGCTAAGCAGAGGTTTTTAAAGTCACCCGCTGACCCTCCACTCAGAATTGCACCCTCATGTAATATCACAACCATCCCTGTTGCAATGGATGGTCGTGATATTATGGGAGGGTGCACTTGGAGTTAAGGATAGCCATTTGGCATTTATCGATATTTCTCAATTTCATGGTTTTTGTGATTATTTTATCATATTGGATGACATATATTTTATTTGACATGTACCGTGCTAACGTTAATTGTATATATTTTTTTATAATAGTTACTTTTTGTAATTGTTGGTGGACATGATGTTGTAACTCATTTGTATATATATTTGTTATTAGTTGTTAAATACTGGTGATTGTAATGTTATGAATGTTAAATGAAAGTTTAAGCTATAAAAATTATGTGATATCATACTCTTACTCGAATTTGGCATATGGGGGCAAGTGCCTCTTCAACGACAACAATTGATGTGTCTTTGAAGGGGCTTGCCTCTTAGGATGCCACTGAGCTATGCCCAACTATCATTTCGTGATGAAGAGGCTTTCCCCTTAGGATTCCATATCGATAGATGGACGGTAGAATGTCTTTGAGCGAGAGGTTTGTAAAGTCTGCTTTGCCAACCTTCCACTCAGAAATGCACCCTCCCGTAATATCACAACCATCCCTTTTGCAATGGATGGTTGTGATATTATGGGAGGGTGCATCTTGGGTGAAGGATAGCTGTTGGCATTTATTGATACTTCAATTTTTCATGGTTATTGTGATTATTTTATCATATTGGATGACATATATTTGATTTGACATGTACCGTACTAACGTTAATTGTATATTTTTATTTTGTACTAGTTACTCTTTTGTAATTGTTGGTGGACATGATGTTGTAACTCATTTGTATGTATATATATATATATATATATATATATATATATGTAATTAGTTGTTAAATACTGGTAATTGTAATGTTGTGAATGTTAAATAAAAGTTGAAGCCATAAAAATTATGTGATAACATACTCGACTCTAAATTTAGCATATGGGTGCGAGTGCCTCTCAGTAAAGACAACAATCGGTGCGTGCTTTGAAGGGTCTTGCCTCTTATGATGCCACATCAATATGCCCAACTATCGTTACATGATGAAGGGGCTTGCCTTAGGATTCCACATCCTTAGATGGGTGGTAGACTGTGCTCAGTAGAGGTTTTTAAAGTTGCCCACCGACCTTCCACTTAGAAATGCACCCTCCCGTAATATCACAACCGTCCCTTTGCAATGGATGGTCATGATATTATGGGAGGGTGCATCTTGGGTGAACGATAGCCGTTGGCATTTATTCATACTTCTCTGTTTCACTGTTATTGTGATTATTTTATCATATTGGATGACATATATTTGATTTGACATGTACCATACTAACGTTAATTGTATATTTTTGTTTGTATGTGTGTTGTTGTATTCAGTTTGTATTTTGCATGGGGAAAATGAATACACGAAGTCTAGTTCCTACGAATCCCGTAGGGATAACATTAACAACTCCCAAATTCCAAAGGGAGGAAAGTTTTAGGAGGTCCACATTTGTGGTGTTTATAGACCATCATCAACAGTCAAAGCCGTCGAAACCGGAAATTGCAGTGATGGTTAAGGCCCGACTCAATTTCTTTGGAAACTTCTGTCATTTATTTATCTAAGTTCCATGAGTATAGGGCTGTATTCACAAGGATACAGTCTAGCGTATGACACGATGGAGGATGCCCGGAAGTACGAGCCTCCACATAAGCTGAGAAAGATGGGAGTTCCGGTCATAAAACCGGTGATAGATCCAAAAAATTGTGCAAAGAAGATTGCACATGGAAGCAGCTCCAAGTTTGCTGCTAAAAACAAAAAAAAATAGTTATGGTTTTTTATGTTTTGTTCTAAAAAACTTATGATGTGTTTGAGAAAAACCTATATAAATATTTAATTTTTGTCGGATGTCGATTCACACCAACATAAACATATTTTATTTTGTTGTTCGAATATATTCTTCATTAAATATGTTTTCCTTAGTATTAATACGTGTTTCTATGGATTATAGTTTTAAAATTACCAATGTTTAGATATTTTTATAGCAAGTTTAGATTAATAAAATTCATTTTTGTTAAAATTATATTTTGGTAGGAAATGTGTAATGGTAACGATTTTCTAATTCACTAACTATGGGATTATCATCATTTGTCCAAATTTAGGATTGTATTGGTGCAATTATCATTTCCCATCATTTATTTATGTGTAAAGAGTGTTGTTTTATGAGTTCAACTCATATACGAGATGCACTGTAGCCAACTTAATATACATAATATAGAAAACCAATATTGTTTGAAAAGGAGTTAATTCTAGAGAACTCGAGTACTCATTGAAGCATGTAATTTAAATACTAGATATACATTACAATGGTTATTTAGTGAATAAACTATAACAATTATTAGAATGTCATTCGTAATACTATAGGCTATAACAATTATTGGAATGTCATTCGCAATACTGTAATTAATCAAATGTTTATAGATATTGATATTGCAAATAGACTGAACTCTGTCTATTCATAATATACTAATCAATTTATTAAGTGATTTATTCAAATTTAATATTTACCCATTACATTTATAAACTCATAATTATCGGAAAACATATCTTAAAAAAATGTAACTTGTGTTTGTATTAATTATATGTTAGCAATATAAAGTTATCTATTCAAAAAATGAGTGGAATGGACCCAAACTCATGATTACGATTCTAATATATTCCAAAATATATTTGCACTTTAGTCTAACATACAAAAGACAAAGTACTAACTCCATTGACTCTCTAATAAGAAATCGTTATTAATGAATGAACTCAAGAGCATATGTTATAGCGCCTTGTCATATGTTAAATTATAGATGTTTGTATTGAAAAAGTCAAATTAGAAGTGTTCATTCTATTTTTTTAATGTTTTCTTACGATATATTGTTGTCCATTGTAAAGGTAAACATGGTTGAAATTTGGAGATTGGAAATTCATGGAGTGTCGAATACCTCGAAAATCTAGCATGTTCATCATTCATATTATATGGCCATGACAGAAGCAAGATAGTAGAAAGAGGTACAATTGTCAGAAATGCCAATATGACTGTCCACCTGGCTGAGTATAGGGTGTTGATATTAGGTCTTAAGGAAGCGATACACCACGATGTTCGAACATTTGTGTGTTTTCTCATGATATGCTTGTTGTGAAACAAATGACTGGTGTATACCAATGTAACAATGTAAATCTTTCAATTCTTCGAGTTCAAGTGCTAGAGATTGTATCTCGCATTGTGAAATGTTCATACATGCATGTAAAAGTTAACAGAGGTAGGTTAGATGTATGTCAAGTGTCTAGGGACACTATAAACCAAGAAGTGGTAGCTTTTCTAGCACTTGCCATGGAAGACATTTCGATATGATATATGTGTTTTTCTTTTTGCGTAATGGTAGACATACATTATTTATTAGATTGTGAATAACTAATATTATGTGAATTGTCTCTAGTGTATATATTATATATTTTGTGGATAATATGATGTTACATCATATAGTGTTGGTTGATAAACTGGGCATTTTGGATACATCATGCTTTATCCTATAATCTCTTTTAACACACTTGCAATTCATGTTTAGTTTGAAACATCTAGAGTCAATTATCCAGTTTTGAAAAAAATAATGTGTGCGGCTAATTTCGTCACAAATCGTTTATTGTGCACGATTTTCTCAATATGAATGCAAAATATGAATAAATAAGTTTGTGCACCATTTGTTTCAGTTTAACTTGTTTTACAATGCATCGCTTCAACGATGGTTATGACAATGGACATGAACAAAACATGCGGAAGCTTGGCGACATGGGCCGATCCATGTTCACAATCTGTTCTTATGTTTTCGGGGAAGACATAAATAATGAGATGGTAATATATAACTTTGTGAACATTAATTGTTTGTCCTAGTAACAATTATGTCATTTGTTGAGATAACAATTATGAAATTGATGTCTTTTCATACAGGTTTCTTCACATTCCATGATGATAATATACGAATATGTGAACATTACTTTATTTGCAAAATACTTAATATTTTATGTCGGGCTAATAGTTATGCACTTGGACTCCGTAGATACAAGTACCTTCACATAACATGGCGCGTACGCATTTTGCAAGCGTCACAAAGGAAGAAAAGGGAGATGATCCTCCAATAGTTGATGATGATATGATAGATGGTCCTTGAGCCCATTCACTCAGATATCCACGAGCCACCCATAGAATATAAAACTGAATATGTTAATGGTCGTATTCATTATGTCTGTCAGCATGGATCGTGTGCTGATAGTGGGGATGTTAGGTTTTTCGAGTTACATAGACTAAATAGACATCGCCAAGTAGAACACAATCTTCCCTTCATTGAACCTCGTAAGCATGGCCGTAAGCATACAGGAAACAAACACCTATCTCTCAAGATAGAAGCAGGGCATACGTGCAAAAGAGGGAGGTGGATGTGAACTACATCCTAAGGCAACGATTCTACTTGCAGCAGAGGAGGGCTATTGATTGTGTTTGCAAAAAAGAATGCAAATATCGATTTGAGGAGTTGAGCCAAGAAGGAAAGAGGGAGGTGGATGATGCAATGCATGCCTACGATTCAATGGAGATGAGAAAGACGAGAGTGAGAGGAAATAAAAACTCAAATATCATAACAAAGGTAAATTTAAGATTGGTATAGAAATTTAAATATGATGTTAGGTTGGAAATCAAAAACTTGATATTTGTCATGCACAGGAAGCTAGAGAAGAGGGTGGAACAAGTAGCAAAAATGTTGATGCCCCTACGAATGATAACATAAGTAATTATTGGTCTTTCATAAGTAAAGATACAATGTAGTTTTTGTGTATTTTTGTATATACTAACTGTATGCATGTGTAGGATTATGACATTCCCTTGTGTCAACTCTTACACCGATAAAGACATGCGATTCGTAGTGTGAAATAGAGAGAGGTAAAAATCACTTAACAAGCTCTTGAAAAATGTATGTTGCCTTATGTTGTTGATACTTTGATTGTCATGATGGCTCGATTGTTATAGGTGGACATTTGCGATAAGACACCCCCTTCTCAATCAACCTGTGGTCTTGATCTTATTGGAGAGATAGCTTCACTTGAGGTAAGAAAGGTGGAGATGAAAAATCCTGGAGTTGAAACTTCTTTTCTAGTCAAGGAGAGAGAGGGTTATGACGGGAGGCATGAGGAGAGGGACACAAACACCATTGCTGGTAGTACGAGCGAGGGTGGAACTGGACTGGTAAGTTATTGAATGTTCTCATTTTTTTTTCTATATTATTTTTGGTGAAATTAAGAAAAAGTTATTAACATAATTTAGATTGTCATTATTACAGGCTTTTCCTGAAGGACCAAAGTTAGGTTAATGTCAGATAATATGGTTGTTGCGAGAGGAGTGGTTTGTGATAGTACCCCGCACACGAAGTGTCATGGCATCACACTCCCCAAATTTACTGTCAAAGTGATTATTTTTAGGCCATTGTTCCCACTGCTCCATTTCCCTACCCTAATACATTTGCAAACACTTTGGCACAATGTGTCAAAGGGTTTGCTATTTGGGATCTCAGTGATATCAGACTTGACACTCCTGAAGAGGTGAGTACTTAGACATTTTGGATGAATGATATAATTTAATTATGTGTTTAACTGAGAGATTCATCTACATTCACTTATTTACTACATGGTTGGCTCTCAGGATGATGCGGTACACGCTGAGACAACGTGCCATACTCGGATAAAGACATCAGATGTGCCACCCATTCTTGGCATCACGCCAAATTCTGTTCATAGAAATGAGAAGAAACGTATTAGATTTTATGATGGACTATTGTCTGTCGCTAACACTAGGCAATGAAGGAGATGAAAACACCATGTAGAACATTGATTGTGAGGAGTCAGATTAGTATATATGTGTATATGACGATGATGTTACTTTAATGTGTTTGAGGTTTACAACTTAGTACTGCATTATTGATGCATAGAGTTATCCATTTATGATCTGTTTATAATGCATTAGATTGTTTTTATTCTTGTTATGTGACATTCCATTACTATATAAATGATGATGTTGTCACTGTGTATCTGGTTGACGTATTAATGTGACTATGGATTGTGGATTACGTTTTTAGTATGTGGTTACATAGTTGAGTTCTTATTCCTTGTATGCCTGCTTGGGTTTGACGTGTTCAGTAATTATCGTTACATAGTTGCGTTCTACATCCATGTATGCGTACTTGGGTTTGATGTGGTTATGAAACTTTCATATATATTTCATCGATGATAATATTTTGTTACGTATAAGTTAAGTGCATTATTTCCTTTCTAATTATGTTTGAATGGTAACAAATAATAATCGATTGTTATAATACAAGTTTATTTAGATGGCAAGACTAAAGAAGACTGGAAAGCACAAGGTTGCGCCAGTGCAAGAACCAATTGACCATGAATCATTCGATAGTGACACTTATCCATACAAAAAGAAAGAAAATAACTCTACAAACAAAGATGTCAGTGCTACACAAGAAGATGTGCCTTCCCCATCAGTTCGTATGGAGTTAGAAATGAAACTTGTAACAAAGAAGACAAAGATATATCAAAACCAGTGTGAAAGCTTTGCATTGGAAAATTTATATTTTACAAAAAAAAAAAGGAAATATTGGATGAAATAGGAGATATTTCCTCAAGGAAGATGGAGTTGGAGGTCGAGGTTCAAGAGTTAGAACTGGAAATTAAGAATTGGGAGACAATGCGTGAAGTGGAAAAAAAAGTGATCGCAAATCATGTAGCCAACTTTAATAACATTCTTAAAACACACGAAGATCATAAGGAAGTATGGAAGAAGATGTACATGTAGGCCAAGGTGGCATTTGATGAAAAAACAACACGCACTGGTGGCTTAGACAATAATAACAAATGAATATTCCAGTCATAGAACTTTTATATTTCACTTACATATTTGTCAAGTTTTACTTATATATTAGACATATATGTATAGATATTGATTATGTGGTATGCAACAAATTAGTTATATTTGATGAATCTTGCCTTTGTAGCATAATAGATGATATGGATAGATGTACATGATTTTACACTAATATGGTTGTTTTTCGGTTGATGTTATGATGTGCACGTTAATTAGTATTTAGATCATGTATTTCAATTGTTATATCTGGTATGCGATGTGATGAATGAGGAAGAGTAATACACCATGTGATTAGAAGACAATTGTATATATGTGTGATGAGGTTGTTACTTTATTTTGTTTGACGTTTACGATTTAATATTTCATTCTTGTTAAATTGAATATGGTTTGTGGGTCTGTTTATAGCACATTAGATGGTTTTTATTCTTGTTGTGACATTTCATTTATTGTATAAATAATGATGTTGTGACTGTGTATATGGTTAATGTATTAATGTGACTATGAATGTGGATTACGGTAAATGGTATATGGTTACTTTGTTGGGTTCTACTTCCATGTACGGTATATGGTTACAATTACGTTTGAATGTTAACAAATAATAATTGGTTGTTTAAATACAGGTTTAATTAGATGACGAGAAAAAGAAGGTTGGAAAGCGCAAGGCCTCACCAGTGCCGGAACCAAAAGACTATGCAAAATTCAATAGTCCTAGTACTAATGTTTTAGGAAAGACTGAAGAGAGCACCTCAAACAAAAATTTTGAAGTTGGACATGAAGATGAGTCGTCCCCGTCAGTTCGTATGGAAGTAGAACTGAAACTTGCAAAGAGCAAGGCAAAGTTTTATAAAACCAAGCGTGAAAGACTTAGACTACAATATGTAAAATTGTCAAAGATAAATAAGGAATTATTGGACCAATTACTAGTTGCTTCCTCGAAGAAGATGGAGTTGGAGCTTGAGGTTCTAGAGTTGGAATTAGAAATTAAGAATTGGGAGACAACGTGCGAATCCAACAAAAAAGTGTTTGAAAACCAAGAAGCAAGTTTTAATTCAGTTGTTAAAATTCACGAACATCACAAAGAATCATGGAAGAAGATGTACATCCTGGCCAAGGCATCTACTAAGGAAAAAGTACCAGTCACTCACACCGAAGATTTTCCAAGTGACCTTTGACATAAAATATGACTTTGTAATAAAATGACACTTTCCATGTGACCTTTGACATCAACAGGTGTTGGTTAAATGTATATTCTAGTTTTTGAAAGAGTTAATAATATTTATACCATCAAAACATAATAAAAAATAAGAAGGTTTTAAAGACTAATAAAAAGATTTAAAATGTGTGAGTATTGTGAATGTTACTTTTAGTTAATGTACATTTTATAGAGAATTCAAATTTCAAGTTCTCATTGAAGCATGTAATTTTCATACTGCGTATACATTACAATGGAATGATCTTAGTTTAAATGTGTGTTACCATTCATTAAGACTACAAAATAGTTTTCATTGGTTCAAGTGTAACTTCTCATCTTCTCATACTTTATTTGCAATGTTATACAAATTTAATGTAAATGTTATGGTGTAAATGTATAAATGGTTTTTCAAACTGCTGAAAAACACCGTGTTTTTCAACGTGGCGAAATCGCACCCATTTTTCCATCGCATTGGAAAAAACTCAACCCTTCTCCACTTGAAAAGTAGTTGATGTGGATTCAATGTTTACAATGAGAAGGAAGAACACCACGGGTTGCACCTTTTGGAGAACGTGGTGGGGGTTTTCGAACTGCTGAAAAACACCGTGTGTTTTCCACGTGGTGGAAAACGCACCCCATCTACACCTGACAAGTTTTTGATGCGGATTCGATGTTTATGACAAGGAGGAAGAGAGCAGAAGGTAGTGCCTTTTGGAGAACGAGGTCGGGGTTTTACAACTGCTAAAAAACACTATGCATTTTTCAATGTGGTAGAAAAAACACCTGTTTTTATCGCATCCAAAAAAATCAACCCTTATCCACCTGAAAAGTTATTGATGTGGATTCCATGTTTGCGATAAGGAGGAAGAGCATGGTGGGTTGCACCTTTTGGAGAACATGGTGGGGGTTTTGGAACTGCTGAAAAACACCATGTGTTTTTCAATGTGGCGGAAATCACACCCCACTTTCTATCACTTTGAAAAAATTGAACCTTTCTCCACCTAACAAGTAGTTGATGTGGAGTCAATGTTTACAATGAGGAGGAAGAGCACGGCAGGTTGCACCTTTTGGAGAACGTGGTGGGGTTTTCGAACTACTAAAAAAATCGTGCTTTTTTCAACGTGGCAGAAAATGCACCCCAGTTTCTGTTTCATTGAAAAAATTAAACCCTTCTCCACCAGACAAGTTTTTGATGTGGATTCGATGTTTACAACAAGAAGGAAGAGCATGGCGGGTTGCGCCTTTTGGTGAACGGGGTCATGTTTTTGAAGTGCTGAAAAACACCATGCATTTTTCAACATGGCAGAAATCACACCCCACTTTCTATCGCTTTGAAAAAATTGAACCCTTCTCCACCTGACAAGTAGTTGATGTGGAGTCAATGTTTGTGACAAGGAGGAAGAGCACCGTGGGTTGCACCTTTTAGAGAACGTGGTGGGGGTTTTCAACTACTGAAAAACACCGTGTGTTTTTCAACGTGGTGGAAATCACACCCATTTTTCCATCGCTTTGGAAAATCTGAACCCTTCTCCACCTGACAAGTAGTTGATGTGGAGTTAATGTTTACAACAATAAGGAAGAGCACCGTGGGTTGCGCCTTTTGGAGAACGTGGTGGGGGTTTTCAAACTGCTGAAAAACACCGTGTGTTTTTCAACGTGGTGGAAATCACACCCATTTTTCCATCGCTTTGGAAAAATTGAACCCTTCTCCACCTGAAAAGTAGTTGATGTGGAGTCAATGTTTACAACGAGAAGGAAGAACACTTGCAGTTGCTCCTTTTGGAGAACGTGGTGGAGGTTTTGAACTGTTGAAAAACACCATGCATTTTTCAACGTGGCGGAAATCGCACCCATTTTTCCATCACATGGAAAAAATCAACCCTTCTCCACTTGAAAAGTAGTTGATGTGGATTCAATCTTTACAACAAGAAGGAAGAACGCGGGTTTCTCTTTATGGAGAACGTGGTGGGAGTTTTCAAACTAATGAAAACACTGTGTGTTTTTCAACGTGGTGGAAATCACACCCATTTTTCCATCGCTTTGGAAAAATTGAACCCTTCTCCACTTGAAAAGTAGTTTATGTGGATTCAATGTTTACAACGAGAAGGAAGAACACCGTGGGTTGTTCCTTTTGGAGAACATGGTGGGGTTTTTGAACTGCTGAAAAACACCATGCATTTTTCAACGTGGCGGAAATCGCACCCATTTTTCCATCACTTTGGAAAAATTGAACCCTTCTCCACTTGAAAAGTAGTTGATGTGGATTCAATGTTTACAACGAGAAGGAATAACACCTGTAGGTTGCTCCTTTTAGAGAACGTGGGGGCGGGGGTTCCAAACTGCGAAAAATACCATGTGTTTCTCAATGTGGCGAAAAACGCGTGCCCGACTTTCCATCGCATTGGAAAAAACTCAACCCTTCTCGACCTGACAAGTTGTTGATATGGATTTGATGTTTGCAACGAGGAAGAGCATGGTGGGTTGTGCCTTTTGGAGAAAGAGGTTGTGGTTTTGCAACTGTTGAAAAACACTATGCATTTTTCAATGTGGCGCAAAATACATCCATTTTCCATTGCTTTGGAAAAATTGAACCCTTCTCCACCTGACAAGTAGTTGATGTGGAGTCAATGTTTACAATAAGAAGGAATAACACCGTGGGTTGCTCCTTTTGATGAACGGGGTCACATTTTTCAAAGTGCTAAAAACACCATGTTTTTCAACGTGGTGGAAATCGCACCCATTTTTCCATCGCATTGGAAAAATTGAACCCTTCTCCACTTGAAAATCAGTTGATGTGGATTCAATCTTTACAATGAGAAGGAAGAACACCGTGGTTTTCACCTTTTGGAGAACATGGTGGGGGTTTTCAAACTATTGAAAAACACTGAGCATTGTTCAACATGGTAGAAATCACACCCCACTTTCCATCGCATTGGAAAAATCTCAACCCTTCTCCACCTAACAAGTTGATGTGGAGTCCATGTTTGCACCTTTTTGCGGAACGGGTCACATTTTTCAAAGTGCTAAAAAATATTGTACGTTTTTCAACGTGGGTAATTCGTGCAACCCACTTTCCATTGCTTTGGAAAAATTGAACCGTTCTCCACGTGACAAGTAGTTGATGTGCACTCAATGTTTATAACAAGAAGGAAGAGCACTTCAGGTTGCAACTTTTGGTGAATGTGGTGGGGGTTTTCAAACTGGTGAAAAACATCGTGCATTTTTCAACGTGGTGGAAAATGCACCCCACTTTCCATCGCATTGGAAAAAACTCAACCCTTCTCCACCAAACAAGTTGTTGATGTGCATTCCATGTTTGCAACAATGAGGAAGACCTCGAGTGGGTTGTGTCTTTTGGAGAACGGGTCACGTTTTTATTCGCTAAAAAACACCGTGCATTTTTCAATGTGGCGGAAAACGCACTCCACTTTCTATCGCTTTGAAAAATTTAACCCTTATCCACCTAACAAGTAGTTGATGTGGAGTCAATGTTTAGAATGAGAAGGAAGACCCTACTTGGTTGCGCCTTTTGGAGAACGGGTGATTTTCAAAGTGCTTAAAAACACCGTGTGTTTTTCAACGTGTTGAAATATTTTATATAGTGTTGAAAAAGGTTTATTTTTCAGCACTTTGATAGTAGCAATTAAATTTCAACATGATAATTTTCTACTGTTGATTACATATTTTCATCGTATATATTTCCATATATTACGTGAGCGGTTCTACGTTGGCTAACACCACCAAGCACTTTTTTAAAACACTCTAAAAATAGTCAAAGAGTAGGTCAGTTGTACACATTCCATATTTATGTATTTTAAATATACGCAATGTACAATCTCCTATACATGAATTGGAAATGTTTACAATTATAATTTAGGCCCACTCGAACATGCCATACATTTACTTTCCAAAGCTCAACCTGCTCATTCTGTAAGATACACCATTTGCATATCCGTTGCATCTGCAACACAACGAATTAAATATTAGACAAGGTATCAAAGGATTTTTACCTTACATATAGTAAAAAAATGTTATGATATTAAGGACATTCAATACACACCTTGCGCAGATGCTAAATTGTTGAAAGATAAGTGGCGCGAGGAGATGTTTCAGCTACATTTGAACCACCTGCAAAATAAATGATCAATATGTTAGTCTTCACCTCCACAATTAAAATTTGTTGTGAATAGTTCACACTAATAGTTCAATGTTTTAACCTATATGATCCATTTGTGTGGTTTGTCTCCTCTTTGCATGATTTCCGTTGGGAAATTGGAAGAATTCATAATCTTCAGCATGATTGTTCAAATCTTATACAATGATTGGCCTCTTACTCACACTACTATGGCGTTTTTTATTCGCACTAAACCATGGACACATGTGGGTTGTGGTAATCTCATTGCCATCTCCTTTGAAAGCAACATCCAACATATTTGATGCTTCTAGGTCTCTCCTAAACCTTTGAACACATTCAAATAATGTTTTTTTCTATTCATCTGTACTCAGTCGTGTATCAAAGATTGACTTCAAGAATTCTTTGGATGTGTGTTCCATAAAATCTGGTTCACTTTCTATCATCAAACCACCAGCCCCAACTATTTTAGGAGTTCCTGTGACGGATAAGACATTATAGAAAATTATTTATTTATACACAACTAACCATCAACTGTCAGTGAGTGTCAAGGTGGTGAGGAGGGGCCATCCCATAACATGCCATCGTTTACAGTGCTTGTCTCTGTATAGGTATTGGCTGTTGCACGAGAAATGAAAAGAAATTCAACACGATGCTTATTTCGTTACAACTTATTCTTAGCAATCTATATGACTACTTGACACATATGATGACATTAAATTACCTTCGACTTCTGATGCTGGATATGACAAAGAGGGACGATGTCAGAATGTGTCTTCATTTACCCCACTTGTCTCCCCATAAGTATTGCCTCCTGCACGTGAAATGAAAAGAAATTCAACACGATGCTTATTTCGTTACAACTTATTCTTAGCAATCTATATGACTACTTGCCACATACGATGACATTAAATTACCTTCAACTTCTGATGTTGGATACGACGAAGAGGGGCCGTGTCGGAACGTGTCTTCATTTACCCCGCTTGTCTCCCCATAAGTATTGCCTCCTACACGTGAAATGAAAAGAAATTCAACATGATGCTTATTTTGTTACAACTTATTCTTAGCAATCTCTATGACTACTTGCCACATACAATGACATTAAATTACCTTCAACTTCTGATGTTGGATACGACAAAGAGGGGCCGTGTCAGAATGTGTCTTCATTTACCCGGCTTGTCTCCCCATAAGTATTGCCTTCTGCATGTGAAATGAAATGAAATTCAACATGATGCTTTTTTTTTACAACTTTTTCTTAGCAATATATATGACTACTTACCACATAGATGAAATTAAATTACCTTCAACTTGTAATGTTGGATATGACGAAGAGGGGCCATGTTGGAATGTGTCTTCATTTACCCTACTTGTCTCCCCATAAGTATTGCCTCTTGCACGTGAAATGAAAATAAATTCAACATGATGCTTATTTCGTTATGACTTATTCTTAGCAATATACAATGGTAACATATGATGGCATTGAATTACCTATCACTTCTGGTGCTTGATATGATGACATCGACACATATTGCTTGTGAAAATCCAACGCCTTCAACACGTGCTTACATGTGTTTCCTCTGATAGCCCAAGCACATTCGCAAACGTCCAAGGCTCCGCATTTCATTACCAAATACCATGAGCTTCTAGTTGTTTGGCTCCTAACCCACAATTGATTGCAATCAGGTGCAATTGCAAGGCAATCAGTATCAAGAATACTCTTTGCTCTCTCAACCACTATCAATAGATGTCTTTCTTTTTTGAAATTGGTCAAGAAGCCGGATTTTTGTAACTTCCTCTTGTGTTTGTAAAATGGCTCCACCTTGTACACAAGTGTGTAGAACAAATAGTCCATCCGGTGAGTACATTTCTTTTGTCTATCACACAAGTATTTAGTCTTCAAAAAACAATGGTAGGACTCGATAGATGTGTTTGTTTCCCACATAGCTGTCAAGCGACATAGATTGAAAATTAGTGACATTATAAACCAAGAATTATAATTGATGATAATTAATAAGGAAACACACAAAGGATCGCACTCACCAACACGTTCTTTGCTCTCACACCATGTATTCCTGAAGTACTTGAGGAACTTAGTTTCCTCTTTGAATTCATTAAAGAAGTCTTCAATGATTCGAAATGTGTGCTCATGATGAATTTTTGAACCATACATGATGGTACCTAGTCTCTCAAAAATATTCCACCTAGTCTCTTTGCTACAATACTTGTGCACATTTTTCAACCATGCCCTGCACATGTGCCATAAGCATAGCACTACACGACAACCAAAAACACACGATGGCTTGGATTTCAGCCAATGCATCATCCGTAATGAACACATTGATCTGCCAATCAACACGAAGGCATTTTCCTCATTTTGGACTTCCGCCAACCACCCGTAAATATCTTTGATTTTATTCCTTGAAGAGATGGCCCATGCTACGGGCACCCCCACTTCTTGCTCGTCAAAAACAAGCAATGTGTATAATTGGTACTACAAGAAATATGACATCAAATGGTAAACACGAGTTTAATATAACAGAAAAAGAATAATATTAATGATACGTAAATTACACATCATTTCAAAATTCATTCCAATTACTTACGCCATATTTGTTGGTAGAAAACATCGAGTCCATGGAGATTATGGAATTGTGTGAATGTTGAACCATTCTCTCGCACATCCACAGTGTTTGCAACCCCATGATGAATGGAATGGTGGTTCCATTTGGGCGTTGATAGTAGAAAAATATGTCTCTTTCCTCCGCATGCCATAAGTTCATGCTCATGGCATCATCAGAATGCTTTTGAGACCTTCTGCAAAGCGAACTCTTTTCCATGCATTCACCACGTCCTTTCTTGTCATGTATTCGTCTCTCCTGCTCGATATACCCACGTTTGATGGATCCTCTATATATTTATCGTACACCATGTCCACGGTGACTCCCATTAACAAAAGACTCTCAATATAAGTTTTGCATTCATCAGATAAGTACGGGGCAACATTTAGACGAGGATCATTAATGGTATTTTCGTTCTTCCCATGACAACACTCACCATTTACATCACAATGAAACGGTTGGTTGTATAATATTATCGCCATTGTCGGTCTCCCATAAAAAACCTTCACAATGAAATGACATTGGCAACCCCTTTTAATTATAAACCTACTCACTTTTTCACTTGGACCATACGAACAATAATAGCTACATTAAAAATGCTAACAACAAATGTTATAGAATTGTTTATGAAAAGAACATACAAAAAAATATTTTCTTACCGAATTTTCAAACCTAGAATATGTCTTCGTTGTTTGTGGTTTTAAATTTTTATATTTTTTGATGTGTGATGTGTGCGGGTGAAGGTAGTCTCAAAACTTTTGTTAGAACCTTCCCCTTTAGAAATGCATGTAGTCTTGCGAGCGGTATGGTGGCACAAATGTCGATGCTCACTCATCCCCTATTGGTGTCCATTCTAGGTCATCATATGAAAACTGACTCTTTTCCTCTGTAATCTCTTGGATAGGAAGATCGATCATGCTCTGCCATTTGGGCCTCCTTCCCATCCTAAAAATTATTACATGCAGTTTTGTATCATTAATGAAATACTTATTTCATACTTACCAAAATAAATTTTGACTTGTGATTCATCATCAACATGAATACCATCTTAAAACATTGGAAGCATTCAAATTTTTGTCTAATTCAAAAGCCACGTGTATAAAAGATAGTATTGAAATGCAAGGAAAATAACTATTTATATGGCTACTGTTGCTTCCAGTGCACAACTATATCACAATATGGTCATCTATAATGTGACAAAGAATGTGACATTTAGCTAAAAACTATCAAACTTTTTATGTGAACACCCTTCATCTTCAATTTACGCGGAAACTCATATTTTCGTATCTCTCCATTTTACAAACATGATCGCGAGATATTAGGCTCATGGTATTCATATTCACTACACAAAAGAGTAACTAGTACAAAACAAAAATATACAATTAACGTTAGTACGGTACATGTCAAATCAAATATATGTCATCCAATATGATAAAATAATCACAATAACCATGAAAAATTGAAGTATCAATAAATGCCAACGGCTATCCTTCACCCAAAATGCACCCTCCCATAATATAATGAATGTCCATTATAAAAGGGATGGTTGTGATATTACGAGAGGGTGCATTTATGAGTAGAACATTGGCAGGTGACTTTAAAAACCTCTACTCACCACATCTGTTATCCAAAATTCACCCCTCAAGGTAATTTTGATAACATGCATCAAATTCTTCAGTCCCGAGCAAGTAGATTGATTCAAGGCCCGAAATCATGTTTTTTGGGGCCCCTTTGGCTTCTCTCTAACTCTCCCATCCAAGAAAAAATCCCAACGAGTTAGAAAAAATGGAAAAAATGCAAAAAATAAGGTCGCAGGATTGTTTTAAAGCATTGTGGGTCTGAAGGGTGCGGATCGTACCAGTGCGGGTCGTACCGAGGTTCATCGTACCAAGTTCACGGCTGAAATACAAAGAAAATCAGCTAAGTCAAAAAAAAATTGTCCCGAGGTGGTGTGGGGACGGTTGGGACATCGTGATGCATGGGACACAAATCAGCTGATTTTCCGCAAGTCAGTCAATTACGGGCGGTGCAGAGATTTTCATCCGGGACAGTCAGGACAAAAGTATGCGCGAGACGTGCAAAGGAGAAAAGGTCGCAAAGGGGGACAAGGAAGCCTGAATCATCCGATGTGGAAGAATGTTTTGGGAAAGATGGGACATGCGGACCCGATTTTGCCACAATATCCGCAACTCAAAGGAAATGTCAACGTTTGACTCCCAAAACATCAAACGACCATAACTTTTGACTCCGAGCTCCGATTTTCACAAAATTAGACTTTATGGAAAGAGCTCCAATTCTTATTTTTAATGAGGGTATATATATTTAAATAAAAGAAACATATTCTACTCCGATCAGTTAATGCTCATTCCCATCAAATGACGAGAAAATGTCTACTGACCTAAAATAGCTTTCCGCTCGAGAAGGCCATAACTTTTGCATTTCTCAATGAAATCACACAAAATTTGTACCGTTGGAATCATGGCTCCAAGAAAAATGCAAAATAATTAATAAATTCTATATTTAATGATAAATATATGAGGATTTTTCATAAAATGTTTCAGGTTCATAACAATGTTTTATTTGCTAGTTGGGAGTGCAATTAAGAGGCATGGTCATCATTCTTTCTTAACTATGCAGACTGGGAAAGTATGGGGAGCCTTTTTCAAGTAACACACAATCATTTCACTCCATTTAATGCCTCTTACAAGTGGTTGAAGGACAGATTTCGGGATTTCCATTTTCCCCTTCTCTCTCTCTTCTCATTTTCTTATAAATTGGAGTGTTGGGCTCATTGTAAAGGGGAGGTAGTTTTTTTGTAGCAAAGCTCTACCAAAATTGCTTTGTGAAGCCAATGTGCTGCAGGCCCTTGTTGTGGACTCCTTGCATGGTGATCCAGGCCCTTATCTTGTAACCGATTGAATTGTGCATATCAGGAAGCAATAAAATATAAGTTTGTGGATGCATCTTCCCCTGCTGTGTTTTCTTGCATTCTTCTTGCCCCTTCAACCTTGATTACAAGAATATTGTTTCTATTTTTATGTTATTGCAGAGATCCATTATCATTGTGTATGTTTGAAATGTTGTAGTGAATGCATTTTTCTAGATTATGGAGAAATTTCATCATCCCTTCTAATGTGCACTTCACTTCTATATCTCACGCATTGGAAGACTACTCTCACACCCTCCTTTCTCGGTGTATCGTCACTTTAGTGTATGATTTTATTTAACGCATTGTCTCTCCTTGGTCCCTTGGAAAGTTAGATTACAATAGTTAGTTTACCCTGCATTATAGTAGATTGTGGTAGGTATATCGGAGCAAGAACCAACTTTCTCTCGGAGGTCTATCTCAAGTAGCAAGTCCCACACCTTGGAGACAAGATCGATCTAAAAACGTGAGATGTATTTTTTATCACTTTTAAAAGTTTCCAAAGATCGTGATTTTTTTAACCAATTTTAAGTATTCTAAACTCCATAAATTGATTAAATTTTGATTACTATGCATCCATAGAAGTGTGAAATTTTTTTGTAGCAAATAAATAATCGAACACTAAAACATTCGAGATAAGAAAAGAGATTGTTTACGAGGTTCGGAAATTCCTATGTCCCGGGTTCAGATTGAACCGATCCATTAATAATATTGAAATGTAAGTACAATAAATCTTACCAACAACCAATAATGAATCACAACCTGTAAATGAGTTGATCAATGTCGCAAGAACTCGAAAAATAATAAACTGTCCCAAGAATGATCGTGGCTCCTACATTGTTTTCACAATGTGATCTCCCTGCAATCGTGTTAGAAAAACACCTACAAGTGGATATTTAAAAAATTATATGAAAACAAATCATATTTTTGAGATCAGATCTGAATTCTGAACACTTTTCATGTTTACACGAAGTCACAATTCAGACCAGAAGTGCATTGAAATTCGTGTTTATCAACTAGTTGTCTTGTAGATCCTGTTAAATTCTGCATTCAAAGCTTCCAGAAATAGGATAAATCTCAAAAAAAAAGATCAAATATTACATGGTTGAAATCATCTCAGAATTCTCTACATTTCATATTTTTATTCCAAGGTCCCAATCTAAGTGCAAGTTGTTCAAAATGGCGTTTCTCGAGACTACCTCCTCTTCGGCTTTTACAGCACTGCACCAATTCCTATTTAAATACAATATACCTCCTTTTATATTGTTTCCAAATAGTGGCGCATTGGTTAGGTGCCTATACTTTTGGATGGGAGGTTAGCTGTTCCAATCCCCTCCACTTCTCCTCCTCCTCCTTAGGCGTTTTTAAAGGGTTTTATCCCACATTGTGGGGGCGTTTGAATAGGTAAGCATTTAAAAATGCATGGAGGGGCGGTTTTAAATTGGCTAAGGAGCCATCTATATGCTTGTTTTGAGGCGCATATCTTGGGACAGCGCATGGTTTGTATTTTGGGTGCTAAAACAGTCCCAAGGATAATGTGTGGTAGATGGATAAGGTTTATATGCAATGCGTGGCATTTGGAAATAAGGCATGGCAAATTAATAAAATAATGCGTGGGAAATGTAATATGACTTTGGATATAATTCGACCCATGTAAATAATTAACACTTGGTCAAATATATATATTCCACTTGTCGTCGTCTCCCGATAGGCAATTTGATCGATTCGACAAGTGGTGGCAAGCCACATGGTGGCTTGTGGACCCACCACGTTGGTGATAATACCATAGTCCACACGGGCGGGCTCCCCTCCGTAATAAAAGTTGAGCCTCTTTTGTTCCCGTGCACCATTTTTATGCTTGTCGAAGACCGGTGATTGAAAACCAACAAACAACTCCTTTTTGCCTTTTCACCACGTGTCACTAGTGCGATTGGTCCATTATTGACCAGTTGACTAGAGTTGACTTTCCCGTTAACCGAACTTTGACCGGACATAACCGAGCTCCCGATGTCTGTTTGTCACATTCTCACATTCGTTGGAAAGCTATCGAGATGATCTTCTGCACTGACACCATTTAGGGATGTTTAGGGAACTTTCAAAAATGATCCCCTGATCACACCTCCCCACTGAGAAAGGCTTTTTGTCCACAAAAAGCTGTGTATCAACCCATAAAAACATGCTATCTCTTCCTGCATTGCAAAAACACATACAAGAACCCAAAATAACATTATAGGTTAAATAAATGTAAATAGTTGATTAGCTAGTCACATAACCGATCAGATAATAACACCCAATTAAGCTAGTGTTCAACTGAAACGCTGCAACCCTGTCAACTCTACGCACAACTGTGAACTGTCATACCCCACTGTAATGCCATCACAAATAACTGACCAGATAATAACACCCATTCTATTACGGAAAGCTAGTGTTCAACTGTCACTTTGTGATACGGCCGATTACCAAAAATTACAATTCCATAACACAGATCAGTATACAAGACATCTAAACTACCCACAATTAGGCTAGTGCCCACTGCCCATCTGAAACTGTAACAACTGCAAGTATTCACTATCAGAATATAATAGACTATCAACGCCCAAAAATAGCTATAGTCAACAACTGAATCAACATGAATATGCCAAAACACTGTATCGCCATCACAAATAATAACTCAGATAATAACACCCATCTATAACAGAAGCTAGTGTTCAGCTGAAATCTATGATTATGCTTATTACAACCTGTAAGATTCAAATTTAGACATGCTTCGATGCCTATCCTTGCATAGTGTTTTCAACAATGGAACTACCAACCAATATGAGAAAACAAAACATGAGTATGATGAACCTATCACTCAAATCTTCTCTTCAGTTGTTTCCATTCATTTTCAAAGCTTAAATATCAACTTAGGAACAAATCCTTATCAATCAATAGGAATCCCTAAAATATAGCTCTGAAATTTTATTTTATTTTTCTTGCCTACTATCAACAATTTATTGTAGTGCAAATATAAAGTTGAGGAGTGTTTTTCCAAACCAATCACTTGGGTTTTTCTGTTTTGGTTGTTTTACCTTCTCAATACCACAATGATTTTTAGTTAGGTTTAGCACGGTTGGTTTTACAATACTATTCTTTTTAACAACTTTCCAATTTTGTTGTTTAGAAACAAACCAACAAACCTTAACATCATGACCATTCCTATTACAATGGGAACAAAATTTAACTTCCCTATTTTTAGGAGTCTTACCCATTTTACCATTCTTAGAACTCTGTCTATGAGAATGATTCCCCTGTTTAGGAGAGGTAACATTCTTGCCATTTCTCACCTTTCCTTGGTGAGATTGTTCTTTAGCACCTGCCTTATCATTCACAAAAGGCATTAACTTCTTAATCAAATTTTTCATCTTCCAACAATATGCAAAGAATGATTAGTACCTTCAAAAATGTGCAAGGAAAGCATATTTCGCCTACCAAAGCTATATTGTTCCAATTGAAAGAGTGTATTATAAGTTTTAGGATTTGATTTTCCCTTAGTGCTATTTTTAGTGCAAGTGGAAGGAGGTGGAATCTGATTACCTCTTTTCTTACACTGTCATTGTTCCTCCTGATTGCAGAATCCTGCAATTCTAGTGGTGTAGATCCTTAGCTGTTGGAAGCTTGTCTTCCTTCAGCTACTTTGGAACTTTCTCCAATTTCCATTTTCCCACTAGAATAACCCAAACCTACAAACCGAGGCTGATCCTCTACTTGTACTAGGTTAGCATCACCTTGTCCATTTTTACCAAGGCCTATTCCGTTAAATCCCATCTTAACCATTAGCTTAGATCCAATTCCCTTAGTGTTTTTTTCAAACTGACCCAAAGGAACATCTGAAACTGAATGAGAGGAAGAATTAAAATGTGAACAACTTACATTGCATTCTGTCATAGTACCTGCATCGATTTGGAAGGTATTTTCTTCTTATGTTGACCTTGTTGCAACTTTTCCAAGAGGGCATCCTTGGTTCGTATTTCTTCCTAAAATTCTTTAACAAAGCCCATCAACTTCTTGCTCTCTTCAAGCATCTTGTTGACATACTCCTCTTTCTTGGTTATAGAGGATTGTGGCTCAGATTTTAACCGCACTATTTCCTCTTCCAAGGAATAAAATTTATCTCTCAAGAAGGAGTTTTCTTCTTGGAGTTGGCGGTTTATGGCTTCAAGCTCATCCAGTTGCTCTTGTTTGGATGACTTGCCCATGATTCCCTGTTCCTGCAAACACAACCTGTACTTCCAAAACTGCACACTGCAAAAGAAGATTAACAAGCCCCAAAATGTCTGCACACTGAAAAGTGAAATCAATACTAAAACTGAAGCCAAATTTTCAAACACAATTAGAAGCTAATCCGGAAATCTAACTGCTCTGATACCAAACTTGATCTGAAAATGTGAGATGTATTTTTTATCACTTTTAAAAGTTTCCAAAATCGTGAGTTTTTAACCAATTTTAAGTATTCTAAACTCCACAAATTGATAAAATTTTGATTACTATGCATCCATAGAAGTGCGAAAAAATTGTGTAGCAAATAAATAATCAGAAAACTGAAACATTCAGATAACAAAAGAGATTGTTTACGGGGTTCGGAAATTCCTACATCCCCGGGTTCAGATTGAACCGATCCATTAATAATATTGAAATGCAAGTACAATAAATCTTACAAACAACCAATAATGAATCAAAACCTGCAAATGAGCTGATCAATGTCCCAAGAACTCTGAAAAATAATAGAAACTGTCCCAAGAACGATCCATGGCTCCTACAGTGTTTTCACAATGTGATCTCCCTACAACTGTGTTAGAAAAACACCTACAAGTGGAGATTTAAAAATATTATATGAAAAAAAATCATATATCTGAGATCATATCTGAATTCTGAACACTTTTCATGTTTACACCAAGTCACAATTCGGACCAGAAGTGCATTGAAATTCGTGTTTTCCAACTAGCTGTCTTGTAGATCCCTATTAAAATCTGCATTCAAAGCTTCCAAAAATAGGATAAAACTCAACAAAAAGATCAAATATTACATGGTTGGAATCATCTTAGAATTATCTACATTTCATATTTTTACTCCGAGGTCCCAATCTGAGTGTAAGGCCTTCAAAAATGGCATTCTCCGAGACTGCCTCATCTTCTGGCTTTTACACAAACCTGCACCAATTCCTATTCAAATACAATATACCTCCTTTTATATTGTTTCCAAACAGTGGCGCATTGGTTAGGCGCCTATACTTTTGGATGGGAGGTCAGCTGTTCCAATCCCCTCCACTTCTCCTCCTTCTCCTTAGGCGTTTTTTAAGGGTTTTATCCCACATTGTGGGGGCGTTTGAATAGGTAAGCATTTAAAAATGCATGGAGGGGTGGTTTTTTAAATTGGCTAAGGAGCCATCTATATGCTTGTTTTGAGGCGCATATCTTGGGATAGCGCATGGTTTGTATTTTGGGCGCTAAAACAATCCCAAGTATAATGCGTGGTAGATGGATAAGGTTTATATGCAATGCGTGGCATTTGGAAATAAGGCGTGGCAAATTAATAAAATAATGCGTGGGAAATGTAATATGACTTTGGATATAATTTCGACCCATGTAAATAATTAACACTTGGTCAAATATATATATTCCACTTGTCGTCTCCCGATAGGCAATTTGATCAAATTTGACGAGTGGTGGCAAGCCACGTGGTGGCAAGCCACGTGGTGGCTTGTGGACCCACCACGTTGGCGATAATACCATAGTCCACACGGCGGGGCTCCTCCGTGATAAAAGTTGAGCCTCTTTTGTTCCCTTGCACCATTTTTTATGCTTGTCGAAGACCGGTGATCGAAAACCAACAAACAAATCCCTTTTTGCCTTTTTGCCACGTGTCGCAGTGCGATTGGTCCATTATTGACCAGTTGACTAGAGTTGACTTTCCCGTTGACTGAACTTTGACCGGACATAACTAGAGCTCCCGATGTCTGTTTGTCACATTCTCACAGTCGTTGGAAAGTTATCGAGATGATCTTCTGCACTGACACCATTTAGGGATGTTTTGGGAACTTTCAAAAATGATCCCCTGATCAAGTACCCATGTTATCGAATCACACTGTGAGTTCAAGTATATGTAATTGTGAAAACATAAGGGTGATGTGATTCGGTGATAACACAGTCTACTACTCATCTATCGATGCGGAATCCTAAGGGGCAAACCCCTTCATCACGTAATGATAGTTGGGTGTATCGATGTGGTATCCTATGGGCAAGCCCCTTCACTACACACCGATTGCTATCTTTGTAGAGGCACTTGCCCCCATATGTCAAATTGAGAGTCGAGTATGATATCACATAATTTATATAGCTTCAACTTTCATTTAACATTCACAACATTACGATTACGTGTATTTAACAACTAATAAGAAATATATATATATATATATATATATATATATATATAATAAAGTTACAACATCATGTCCGCCAACAATTACAAAAGAGTAATTATTACAAACAAAAATATACAAGTAACCTTAGTATGATACATGTCAAATCAAATATATGTCATCCAATATGATAAAATAATCATAATAACCATGAAACTGAGAAGTATCGATAAATGCCAATGGCTATCCTTCACCAAGATTCACCCTCCCATAATATCATGACCATCCATTATAAAAGGGACGGTTGTGATATTACGGGAGGGTGCATTTCTGAGTGGAAGGTCGGCGGGTGACTTTAAAAACCTCTGCTCAACACAGTCTACCGCCCATCTATCGATGCAGAATCCTAAGGGGCAAGCCCCTTCATCACGCAACGATAGTTGGGCATATCGATGTGGCATCCTAAGAGGAAAGCCCCTTCAGCACATGCACCGATTCCTATCTTTATAGAGGCACTTGCCCCCATATGCCAAATTGAGAGTCAGAGTATGATATCACATAATTTTTATAGCTTCAACTTTCATTAAACATTCACAACATTACAATTACCAATATTTAACAACTAATAAGTATTATGGATGTCAGTACAATACCTATTCCCATGAGATCAATCACTAAGGCTATGATGTATACATTAGAAAATAGGACCCCTCTACAAAATCTATATATGAAGCCTACATAGATCATCGAGAATGTGTAAACAAATAATTAGCTCAAACATGAAAGGTTACATTCCCTATAATTCTTAATAAGTGATTTCAAACTCTTGCACTCCTTGATGTCATGTGTGTACATCACACATCTACAGAAAGAAGTTCATGGTAAAATTTTAAAGTTCTTTCCTTGTGCCAAATTCCAAATCATCTTTAGATATTGGTAGATATATGCACACCACCAATATGAGGTTATGGACATACTGTTATACTCTACGTGGCGCAAAACACACTCTATTTTTCATCGCTTTGGAAAGATTCAATCCCTCTCCACTTGATAAGTAGTTGATGTGGACACAATATTTACAAGGAGAAGGAAAATCACCACGGGTTACACCTTTTGGATAACGGGATTGCGATTTTCAAAATGCTGAAAAACACCGTGCATTTTTCAACGTGGTGGAATAAATGACCTTTTTTTCATCACTTTGGAGAAATTAAAACCCTCTCCAATTTATATGTATTTTATGTGGATTCAATGTTTACAATGAGAAGGAAAATCGCCGCAGGTTACACCTTTTGGAGAATGGGATTGCATTTTCAAAATGTTGAAAAACACTGTGTGTTTTTCAATGTGGTGAATAACACACTCTATTTTTCATCACTTTAGAAATATTAAACCCCTCTCCACCTGATAATTAGTTTATGTGGAGTCAATTTTTACAAGGATAAGGAAAAGCACTGCGGGTTACACCTTTTGGAGAACAGAAATGTGATTTTCAAAATGTTGAAAAACATTGTGCATTTTTCAACGTGGTCGGAATACACGACCTATTTTTCATCGCTTTGGAAAAATTCAAACCCTCTCCACTTTATAAGTATTTTATGTGGATTCAATGTTTACAATGAGAAGGAAAATCACTGTGGGTTACACCTTTTGGAGAATGGGATTGTGATTTTCAAAATGCTAAAAAACACCATGCGTTTTTCAACTTGGCGAATAACACACTCTATTTTTCATCACTTTAGAAATATTCAACCCCTCTCCACCTGATAATTAGTTGATGTGGATTCAATTTTTACAAGGAGAAGGAAAAGCACCACAGGTTACACCTTTTGGAGAATGAGATTGTGATTTTCAAAATGCTGAAAAACACCGTGCGCTTTTCAACGTGATGGAATACACGACCTGTTTTTCATCGCTTTGGAAAAATTAAACCACTCTCCACCTGATAATTCGTTGATGTGGAGTAAATGTTTACAAGGAGAAGGAAAATCACCGTGGGTTACACCTGTTGGAGAATGGGATTGCGTTTTTTAAAATGCTCAAAAACACCGTGCATTTTTCAACGTGGTGAATAACACACTCTGTTTTTCATCACTTTGTAAATATTAAACCCCTCTCCACTTCATAAGTAGTTTATGTGGAGTCAATTTTTACAAGGAGACGTAAAATCACCATGGGTTTCCCCTTTTGGAGAACTGGATCACGTTTTTCAAAGTGTTGAAAAACACCGTGCATTTTTCAACGTGGCGGAATACACGACCTATTTTTCATCGCTTTGGAAAAATTCAACCCATCTCCACTTGATGAGTAGTTTTGTGGATTCAATGTTAACAACAAGAAGTAAAAGCACCGGGATTGCGCCTTTTGGAGAACGGGATCAGGTTTTTCAAAGTGCTGAAAAACACCGTGCGTTTTTTCAACGTGGTGAAAAACACACTTTTTCATTGCTTTGGAAAAATTCAACCCCTCTCCGTCTGACAAGTAGTTGATGTGGATTCAATGTTTAAAAGGAGAAGGAAAATCACCACGGGTTACACCTTTTGGAGAATGGGATTGCATTTTTAAAATGTTGAAAAACACCGTGTGTTTTTCAACGTGACGGAAAACACACTGCTTTTTCATCTCTTTGGAAATATTCAACCCCTCTCCACCTGATAAGTATTTTATTTGGAGTCAATGTTTACAAGGAGAAGGAAAAGCACCGTGGGTTGCACCTTTTGGAGAACGGGATTACATTTTTAAAATGCTGAAAAACACCATGTGTTTTTCAACGTGGTGGAAAACACACTCCGTTTTTCATCGCTTTGGAAATATTCAACCCCTATCCACCTGATAATTAGTTTATATGGAGTCAATGTTTACAACAAGTAGGAAATACACCGTGGGTTACACCTTTTGGAGAATGGGATTACGTTTTTCAAAGTGCTGAAAAACACTGTGCATTTTTCAACTTGGCGAATAACACACTTTGTTTTTCATCACTTTGGAAATATTCAACCCCTCTCCACTTGATAAGTAGTTGATGTGGAGTCAATGTTTACAAGGAGAAGGAAAATCACTGCGGGTTACCCCTTTTGGAGAACGGGATTATGATTTTCAAAATGCTGAAAAACACTGTGCATTTTTCAATGTGGTGAAAAACACACTCTATTTTTCATCGCTTTGGAAAAATTCAACCCCTTTCCACTTGATAAGTAGTTGATGTGGATTCAATGTTTACAAGGAGAATGAAAAGCACCGTGGGTTACACCTTTTGGAGAATGGGATTGCGTTTATCAAAATGTTGAAAAAACACCGTGTGTTTTTCAACATGGTGGAAAACACACCATGTTTTTCATCACTTTGGAAAAATTCAACCCCTCTCCACCTGATAAGTAGTTTATGGGGAGTCAATTTTTACAACAAGTAGAACTGAAACTTGCAAGTATGGAAGTAGAACTGAAACTTGCAAAGAGCAAGGCAAAGTTTTATAAAACCGAGCATGAAAGACTTAGACTACAATATTTAAAATTGTCAAAGATAAATAAGGAATTATTGGACCAATTACTAGTTGCTTCCTCGAAGAAGATGGAGTTGGAGCTTGAGGTTCTAGAGTTGGAATTAGAAATTAAGAATTGGGAGATAACGTGTGAATCCAACAAAAAAGTGTTTGAAAAAAAGAAGCAAGTTTTAATTCAGTTTTTAAAATTCATGAACATCACAAAGAATCATGGAAGAAGATGTACATCCTGGCCAAGGTGTCTACTGAGGAAAAAGTACCATTCACTCACACCGAAGATTGTCCAAGTGACCTTTGACATAAAATATGACTTTGTAATAAAATGACACTTTCCATGTGACCTTTGACATCAACATGTGTTGGTTAAACGTATATTCTAGTTTTTAAAAGAGTTAATAATATTTATACCATCAAAACATAATAAAAAATAAGAAGGTTTTAAAGTCTAATAAAAAGATTTAAATTGGAATAAGATTTAAAATGTGTGAGTATTGTGAATGTTACTTTTAGTTAATGTACATTTTATAGAGAATTCAAATTTCAAGTTCTCATTGAAGCATGTAATTTTCATACTATGTATACATTACAATGGAATGATCTTAGTTTAAATGTGTGTTACCATTCATTAAGACTACAAAATAGTTTTCATTGGTTCAAGTGTAACTTCTCATCTTCTCATACTTTATTTGCAATGTTATACTGATTCAATGTAATTGTTATGGTGTAAATGTATAAATGGTTTTTCAAACTGCTGAAAAACACCGTGCATTTTTCAACGTGGTAGAAATCACACCCCACTTTCCATCGCATTGGAAAAAACTCAACCCTTCTCCACTTGACAAGTAGTTGATGTGGAGTCCATGTTTGTGACAAGGAGGAAGAGCACGTGGGTTGCGCCTTTTGGAGAACGTGGTCGGGGTTTTCAAACTGCTGAAAAAAACACCGTGCATTTTTCAACGTGGCAGAAAACACACCCCACTTTCCATCACATTGGAAAAAACACAACCCTTCTCCACCGACAATTTTTGATGTGGATTCAATGTTTCTGACAAGGAGGGAGGAAGCGTGGCGGGTTTGCCTTTTGAGAATGTGGTCCCTTTTTTGAAAAAAACTCAACCCTTAAAAACACCGTGTGTTTTTAATGTGGTGGAAAACATACCCCACTTTCCATCACATTGGAAAAATCTCAACCCTTCTCCACCTGAAAAGTTGTTGATGTGGATTCAATGTTTTGACAAGGAAGAAAAGCGCGGCGGGTTGCGCCTTTTTTGGAGAAATTGTGGTCGGGGTTTTGAACTTGCTAAAAAACATCGTGCATTTTTCAACGTAGTGGAAATCACACCCATTTCTCCATCGCATTAGAAAAAACTCAACCCTTCTCAATTTGAAAAGTAGTTGATGTGGATTCAATCTTTA